>CM062810.1:251783410-252303410 GCA_031772625.1 Pinus tabuliformis | reverse complement strand
TTACAAGGAATAAGCCTGAAGTTGGGCACTTGAGGAATTTTGGGTACTTGACTTACTCACATGTGCCTTCGAAGAAGAGGACAAAGCTAGAGTATAAGGACTTCATAGGCTTACCGCATATACATCCCTACTTTGAGGAAAATAATGGTTAGGTGAGATGTGAGATTTGAGGAGGATCAAGCCTTTAGGATGCCATATGATTTAGAAAAGGGAAAGTAGTATGCTCCTAAGTCTCAAGTGGATGTTGAAAATGTTATAGGTTCAAAAAGTATAGGTTCACAAGTTTAAAGAGTTACAGGTTCCCAAGTGGTAGGTTCACAAACTTATAGTGCATAGTATTTGAGAACACAATTTTAAGATGAGAAGGATGCGTAGGAGGATTCCACTCCATAGTAAGTTACTTGAGGGAAGAGCAAGCCAAGATGGCTTCAACAAAATTTCAAGGAAGCCCATGAATATATGGGGAGTTGCAAGAGGGATGTTAGGGAGAGTAAGGCACCAAAGAGGTTTTGTAGCTATATGGATTTTGTGAGCAACATCACTGAGTCTAAACATTCTACTTTTGAGGAGGCAATAGACCAATAGGGCTTGAGGCATGTCATGGTTGAAGAGTACAATTCCATCATGAAGAATGATGTGTGGGAGGTTGTATCAAGGCTTGAGGGGAAGTCAGTGGTGACTTATAGGTGGCTTTACAAAATCAAGTATGTTGTGAACCATAGAATTAAGAAATACAAAGCACGGTTTGTGGCACAAGGGTTCTCACTAATAGAGGGAATCGACTATGACGATACCTTCGCACTAGTTGCGAGAAACACTTTAATCAGGGCAATCATTTCCATTGCAGTAAAGATGGATTGAAGGATACATTAAATGGATATAAAGACAACTTTTATAAATGGAATTATATAGGAAGAAGTGTACATAAAGTGTTCACAGAGCTTTGAGGTGCATGGGAGAGAGTCTCAAGTGCTCAGGTTGAAAAATGTCTTATATGGACTTAAGAAAGCTCCCATAGCTTGGTACTCGAGGATTGTTAACTATTTGCAACATATCAATTTTTTGAGAAGAGTGAGTCCTAGCACAACCTATACTACATAGTGAATGGCAAAGAGCCTCTTATTCTCATCCTATATGCGGATGATCTCTCTATTACAAGGTAAAAGAGGCTCATAGCTAGTTGCAAACAAGATCTTGCTTCAAAGTTTGAAATGAAATATATCAGGATGGTGCATTATTTTTTAGGATTAGAGGTTTGGTAGGAACCAAAACATCTTTTCCTGGGACAAGGGAAGTATGCATTTAACATCTTGAAGAGATTTAATATGGAGGATTGTAGGCCTATGTCAACACAAATCATAATAAAATGGAAGAAGATGAATGATTTTGAGGGTGATTTGGTGGATCCCACCTTGTATCGTTAGTTAATATGATAATTAATGTATATGGTCAACACCAAGCCATATTTATTTTTACTATCAACACTCTCATTCAGTATATGGTTGAGACGAGGAGAGTGCACTTAGTGGTGGAAAAACATGTGTTTATGTAGCTATGAGGTATATTGGATTTTGAACTAGACTATGTGAGAAAGGATGGAGTTCGTTTGACTAGTTACATAGACTCGGACTGGGCAGGTAATGTAGTGGATATGAAAAACACTTCAAGGTTTTGTGTTAGATTGGGCTCAACAATTGTGTCGTGGCTTGGTAGGAAACAAAATTTAGTGGCACTGAGTTCTACAGAGGAAAAGTATATGGAAACTAGTTAGGCGAGTTGTGAGGCCATATGGCTTCGCAAGTTACTGGTTGGGTTATTTGGTTGTTAGTTGCAGCCTACAGTGATTTACTGTGACAACTAGAGTTTCATTAAACTCTTAGAAAATCTAGTATTTCAGGACATGTCAAAACATATTGAGATCAGATAACTCTTCATCCAGGATTAGGTTCAGGAATGCATAGTTGAGCTTCATCATATATCCACAAATGAGAAACTTTCGTTGGTGAAAGGAAAGTTTGTGTTTTTGAGAGACAAGGTTGGGGTGGTGAAGAACACCTTCCTTATTAAGAGGGAGTGTTGAAGTTTTTTACTCGGAAAAGTGTCTTCCACATTGGTTTGGTGTCTAGCGTGTGGGAGAATGTCCAAAGTGGTCCCTAGGACATTAAATTCATTTTATAAATTTGGTGACCTTTTATGCATTATTAATTAATAATAAAAAAAATAAATGATTTAAGTTGTGATAATGATATATTATATCACAGCCATAGATCTCATTAGCTAAGTATTTAATTTGAGCCATTAGATATTAAGGTTAGGTAAAATTCATTATTTATAGGGAAAAACACAAAATTATTCAATACATGACAAGGAGGGAGAGGAGTTAAAGAAAGAGGAGAGAAGGAGTGTGCAAACTATTGAAGCCTTGAATTATCATCAATTTTGATATATTTTCCCATATTTTCATCCATTCCATACTTTCTTTTGTCATCTTTAAAGGTTATAAGATTATTTTGGTCATCATCAACCATAACATAAGGTATCAAACATTTGTAGCTCATAATCTAGATTTTCTTTATGAAAAATGACTAAAATATTAATATGGCAACCGAATTGCGTAATTTTCGTAGCTAATGATCATTTTTGCAGCTTAGTCCATGGTTACACGGGTTCTATATACTTTGAAAAAGAACAAAAGAAATAGATAGATGCCAAATGTCAAAGATTAGAACATCCAACTATTATGCTTACTCGAAAGATCATAAAGCTCAAGGATTTGATCAATCAAAGTACAAAGTCAACTTTGGTTTGTTCGCATGTAGGGTTTTGAGGAAAATAGTTTCAATAATAGGCAAGCATGGAAAAGTGTGGCATCGATTGAACAAACACCTGATTTCAAATTGCTAATGTGTAGACAAAGATCCTTCTAATGATTTTCTATGTAAAGAGTGAATCATGAGAAATTGATTTCTATTTCAATTCAAACACCTAGCTATCACTCAATGAACTCGTCTTTTGGTGTTTATTTCTTTGGTTGTTAAGAATTAGAGACAATAAAAAATATACCCTCGTGTTAGGAAAAATACTTAGAGGGGAGGTGAATCGGTATTTTAAACTACTTTAACTTTTCTTTTCTTATTCAGATTTATGTACACAATTATTATGAAGTCAACCTGCATAAGTACGCGAGGGTGATGAAGACAAGTAGCGTATATCAAGTTCACTAAATTTTTTAGTTAATTCATCATTTGTTTAACTTGAACCAGTATATGAATACTTCATTAAACATTAATTAAATAGTAACCATGTGAAGTAAGAATAGAATAAGTCGTCACACACAAGAAACACCTAAACACCATAATTTTTTAGGTGGAAACCCAATTTGGAAAAAAAATCATCATTGTTGTCACTTTGTCTTCTTTTGTTAGACCCTCCTCCCACATCTACCCAAGTAACCCACCAACCGGGGTAAACATATGACAAAAAGTTACTATGATAATATTCAATCTCCTAATTCATGTTAAGGAAGTGGAACCAATAGAAACACACCATACAGACCTTCCACATCAGCAACGGGACTCCCAGGAACCATCACAACCTCTCAGGTAACCACCCCTTGGGTCCCACTGAATTTTTAGACTAATTAACCCCTGAAAGCTCCCATGATATGGGCATGCATGCGTTCAGAGGGCTTTGGATGCTCCCACAACATGGTATGCCAGTGTCCATGGAATTTTTTGCCCAGTGTTGTGCCGACGTCCCTAGGATTTGAGCCACTTTTTCAGGCCCAGAGCCCAGGTCACTGCCAAGAACTAAATGACACCTTCAGAACAGAAAGATAACAAGGGAATGATGATACAAATGTAATTACCTGAACAAGGGCTTGACTGGACCCCTACTAGCCATGACAGGTATTTTGTCAAACATATCACAAATATGCAATCTACAGGTGTAAACAACATATCTAAGAATAGGGATCTCATACTCATCTGAGATTCACTAAGAAGCAATGAAGCATCAACACATTAGCTTCAATTTCATCCATTAGGCCATAGATAGATTGTTCATTCCTATACAAGTAAAAACATGATGAGAGCCATACATAGCCACTGTCATAATACATGTTCATAACCAGCATAATAGAAATATAAATACCAAGTAAATCACAGCCATATCATCCACATATAAACCAGTGTAATACTCATGAAATAACAAGGATAAATAACCTCATATTAATTATGCAAAGGCCAACCAGTTGTAGGACTTCCACGAACCACCTGACCATAGACATGGTTTGTTTGGTTGTGATATATTCTTTCCACGACTAACCCACGTAGTTAATTGTGGGGTTAGAGGGGGGCAGAGCCCCCCCTTCGTTGCGCCAATTGCGTAGCAGGGGGTCACAAGGGGTTTGAGCGGTGTAGGTAACTCCACTCTATGGGTTCCAGGGCAGCGCCTTGGAAAATTTTGTTTTTGGAACCTATGTTAGGTTAGGCGGACCCACCTATCGTTTTGTGCATGATTTTCACACATGTTTTTTGGACGCAATGGTTTTTGGTCCATGGTTTTGGACGCGATGGTTTCCAGTCCTGTTGTGGTGACCAACAACCCCCCCTCTTTGCTTGATATTAGCAATAACGTCAAGCAAAGGGGGGACCCTGAACAAAAAATCCCAAAAAATATTTTGTTAATTTTTTGTATTTTTCTCCCTAAGGCTTAAATCGCATCGCAAAGAAAGGTCTAAGCATTACTCAAAGCGCGAAAAGTAAAAATGCGAAAAAGCGACACGAATTTCATCGCGTCGCATGCATCTCAAACGCGCTCTAAAAGGAGGACCTCCAAGAAGCGCCGATCGCCGATATGCGACATCGCACATCGCAAATGTCACGCTATGGCACCATGAACCATTGAATAAAATCTACGATCTGCGATGACTGCGATATCACTAAACTGCGATCTGCGATCTGAAAAGACTCATCACACGATAAACCCAAGGCCAAGCACGCGCCTTAAAGGAAATTAATGACCGCATGCTTGAGTATCAAGAAATGATTGCATCGCATTTATCGAAGAGTCAAGTCATGATTCATGTCAGGATTACGCATTCATTAGAGTTTAATGCTTTTTATGTCAATCTTTTCATTTCCCTTCTTCTTTGCGTAGACTGCAAGACACGCAACTGATATAAATCTATATGCAGGAAACATCTGAGAGAAAGGGGAAAGCACCAATTAAATAACAGAGAGAAGAAGCCTCCGCAAACGAATGCCGCATGCAGCAGGACCACGGATTCCAGACTATCAGACAACCGGCACTGATGAAATTAGACTATCCAGGACTCAGAGTCAAAGGCGCACAAAAGCAGCGTGTTCACAAAAGATCTTGAAGCTCAGACTGGGTAAAGCAAAAAGAGAAACGCAAAAGAAGGAGGACGCTCCAGAAAAGCCTGGAACAAAGAGCAGAAACAATTCTCGAAACAGAGGGTTGTCCATACAGCGCGACTCCTAACCCACTCAGTCATTCGCATGACCGGAAACCAAAACAGCAACAGCAAAATCAGTTCGAGAAGAACCTGGGTTGTGCTAAGTATACACGCGGCGAATACACCCAGCTAGAGAAAGGTTTTTGAAAATATCTTCTGGTCTGTCAGAAGGAGGTGTCAGCTCTTGTTATTTCCACTTTTATCTCCCGAGCAAAAGAAGAAGGCAGTCAGCCGACTCTTCCCAGGAAAGCGTTGCGTTGTTGACAGCACTAAAGAGAATATACAGAAACGATCAGAAATTAGATTTAAAGTTTTAGAAATAAATTTGCTTTTAGTAAAGGGCGGTCATTTGAAGCCGATTCCCTAGATTCGTGTAATTAATATCAATTAGCTAGTAGTATTTAACCCTTCTCATGGCATTTGGAGAAGGGTCCGGAAATCTGTCAAAAAACTTGTCCTCGGAACATGCACTTCTGCACCCTCAGAGGAGGTTTTTGATGAATGGATGGATCGAGATTTATTTATGTTTGCATTTTAATGTCTGTTACTGATGTTGCACTTCTGTACTCTTAACAGATATTAGAACAAGTAGAAGTAAATCATTATTGCTTGAAGTTTATTAGCGAAATCAGTCATAAATGGTACTTTTATCTCTTGACTAAATTCTGCTAGTATCCCCAAAGTGATATACAATTGAGTTCTTTATATGTTACTGTATGAATGTCTGTATTACCATTTGGCACTTCTGTATGGTGGAGTCATTTATTTATGCTTGACATATAGAAAACTGATTATGCGATATGCTGTTCACAACTACTCTGCCTAACTTCTTATGCAGAATGGTTTATCTTTATCGATTTATATTCTGATAACAGTTGAATGATCTTTATTACCAGCTGTTGTTAGAAATCTTTCTAGATCGCATAACAAAAGAGAACACCCCGGGTTAGCGTAGATTAGATGTATTGTTTTCTCTTCATTAGATCACATTAGTATAGAAGTAGTTTAGCTGTTAGAATTAAGACTAGTTCAGAGAAACCTTTTAGATTAATATCATCAAACTCTACACACACACGCACACCCTTTACATTGGGAAACTGGTCCCATTATCCCCAGTCGGACCCGCTACTCCAAACGGGCAAGGAGCCGCCAACCAGGTTCTGGACCGGGTGGGTATCCCCCTTGTTGTTGACCCGACTTCGGGGCACTCAACATTTCTGGCGCTAGAAGGAGGGCACGAGCTATGAATGGCACATAATTCAAAATCCAAATACCATTCTGAGAGCACCAACTCCCCCGACTTCTCCAGTACGACTAAACTCGGAACTAGAAGTCGCTCGGACATCCACCGCTGCTATTCACCCCGATACATCAGACCGTCCTATTTTCGATCCCCCTGAAGTTCAAACGTTGATCCGTAAACTCCAGGGATTCTCTATTTTCACCTAGAAGTCTGATAAATCTAAAGGCAGCTTGACTTCGCAATACAACCCTGCTCATCCCCTGACCCGATTGAAGAGTGAAAAGTTTGGCATTCAGCCAACTGAAACCCCTCTCCCTACTAGGAAAAGAGCAAGGAAAGCACTTCCAGAGTCTCACAGAGAGACTCTTTCATCCACTTCGTCCATCTCAACTCCCTCTCCGCGAAGTCTACCACCCACGTCGTCACCTCAAAACACTCATCCATCTCCCACAACCCTTCCTCCGCAATCGTCGAAGGTCGTAATATCTCCACCTTCTCAACATCAAAAATCATCTTCTGCACTTTTGTTAACTAGTCACTCAGTGATGGCCCAATCTCCATGGAACAATCCTGGGGCGGTTTTAATGCCTCCACCCCTAAGTCCAATACCTGCCCATCCTGAGAAATGGTTGCCGAAATTCAATCCGGAAACAGAAATGCTAGCTGAAGAACATATCAATAATTTCATGCTTTCTGTTAATCTCAACGGAGTTACCAACGAAGATGCCGTGGTCCGACTTTTCCCCTATACAATTCAAGGGACAGCCGGGTCATGGTACTTTTCGCTGCCCTCCGAATCTATCACCAGCTGGGACATTTTTCAAAATCAATTTCTCACCAAATTCGGCGATGATAGATCGACAGCGACACTAATCAACGATTTATCCAATCTCAAAGCTGAGGCTAGAGAACCCATTAAAGATTTTAACTTACGGTTCAACAAGATCCTCAACAAAATCCCCGCTGCTTCTCAACCCAGCGAGGAAGTAAGATGCGAATGGTACATCACGGTCTTACCTTCAAACTTGGCCATCTTCGTAGATAGGGCGAGCAAGACAACCTTAGTCGAAAATTTGGCTGAGGCGTTGGCAGTTGAAAGACGCGTAGTAGCCCTAGAAAAGAGATCTACAATCGAAGAGCGTAAATCTAAGAAAATCTCTTTCAAAGAAGACACCAAGAAGAAGCAAACGAAAGATCCTTTCGACATGGAAGGATTACAAAAGGTATTAAAAGCCATGTCCAATGAGATGATTGATATAAGGAAACAAGTAGCAGAATCGTCCCCAAGAAAGCCTTTTAGGAGTTTTAAGAGAAATCCTCCTATGGAGACGAAGCCACCCAACGTGGTCTCAAACGTTGAATCTGAAGAAGAAGAAGAAGAGAGCACCATCGAAACGCAGACCGACGATGAAGAAGTGGTGGAACTGCAAGGAATGTGGGATTTCATCCTCCCACAAGAGGAAGATCAAGAAGCACTTCCGGTCAGCACACGAAGCAGAAATCAGCTTGATCCTCCCCAGAATATCCCAAAACAGAAGGGCGCAAGCCCTGCAGCAAAAGAAAGGGTCGCACCAAAGAAAACAACTGCTAAAACGACCTCTTTTAGCCCAGTCCAATCAGAGCAAACGCCTCCATCAAAGACACTAATAGTGTCGGATGAAATGGAGTATAACACCATCGATGACATGAAAAAGACTAGGGCTAATATCACCCTGTACGAGTTGAGCAAATTGAAACACCAACAGAAAATCATGATGAAAGAGTTACACGTCGTACCTACTACGCCTTTACCTACAGCCGTAGCTTCCAATAATATAGGAAGACCTCCAATCAACACGATCAATAAAATCGATCCAAATGACATCGCTTTGATTGGAGGGAGATCTAGATCTCATACTCCTCCTTTCCTCCTCACTTATGAAATCTTTAACAGAAACGTGCACAACTGCTTGGTTGATTCTGGTGCTTCAACCAATATTCTACCCAAGTCAATATGTGCCAAACTCAACGTTCAACCGCAAAAATCCGCAGTGCGCATAGTTCAACTTGATCGATCACAAGTCGAAGTGATAGGTGAACTGAATCAAGTGACCATAAGACTGTCGTCTAACCCCAAGGTATGCCAAGTTATCGACATCCTAGTGGCTGACATCCCTGAATTTTATAGCCTGATTCTTAGCAGGGACTGGTCGGAGAAACTCCACGGATACTTTTCAACCGACTGGTCGCACATGTGGTTACCCTTCAACGGGAAACCAAATCAAATAAAGGTTGAACGAGAATTGCACCAAAAATACATAGTGACGGATTTGGAAGGAGAGAACGAAGCCATAGCATACAACAGCAGCATCATAGGCAACTACTCAGTAGACTCTTTCCTCGGAAATTTCAATGCTCACATATCACCATATTTAGAAAATTCAGTTTTGTCCCAAGTAGAAAACTTTTCCCAGACTGATGATTCAAAATGTGTTAGTTTCTTAGATAACCCTATAAATACTTCTTTATTTTGGAAATTATATTTTGATGGCTCTAAATCCAACGAGGGAGCGGGAGCAGGATGCGTTTTGATTAGCCCTGACGGAAATAAGACCATGCTCACATGCAGACTGGAGTTCGATTGCACGAACAACACAGCGGAATACGAAGCCTTGGTCCAAGGCCTATACAAAGCAATCGGCTGCAACGTCAAATATCTTCAAGTCTTTGGAGATTCTGAGATCGTCGTCAAACAGGTACGTAACACCATACACTACCTGTCTATTCATTTAAAGCACTATCAATCTTTAGTACAAGATCTCACTGCACATTTTACAGCATTCAATATTTCGTCAATCCCGAGACTTCACAATGCAAGCGCAGACCTGTTAGCTAACGTAGCCTCCAGACTCATTCCCTCCGAAGACTTTAGTCCAGATAGGTTTTCGATAGAATTGATTTTTAAACCGTCCATCCCTGACAACATCACTAACTGGAGAGTATTCAACGACGACCCAGACATCGTAAGTTTCCTCACCTCCGAAGGATCCTACTCAAACCAGATAATCGACGAAGACTGTCATGACCACCAGATACAACAAAATAGCATTGATAATGCTATACCCAAATCGGTGGTCAAACTAGAAGATTTATACGACTTGAAAAGTTGGTTCAAAAGGTCAGCTAACGCCAAACTTTACAGTTCAAATCTGAACTATGAATCAGTGAACCTAGGAACCGATGAGAAGCCGCAAAACGTTAATCTAGGCCAAGGCTTGGCTCCTGAAGAAAAATCAGCATATATCTGTCTTCTACAACAGTACAAAAACGTCTTCGCCTGGAATTACGATGAGCTGATGACCTACAACACTTCTATCATTCAACACACTATCCCCATGATTGACAACGAGAAACCTGTCCAGCAGAAGCTCAGGAAAATCCACCCCAACTTGGAAAGTCAGATAAAAACTGAGCTGAATAAATTGTTGAGAGCCAGAATAATCTTCCCGGTCAAACATTCCAAATGGGTATCCAATATGGTACCCGTTAGGAAGAAAAACGGAGATATTAGAATCTGCATCGACTTCCGGAACCTCAACAAAGCCTGTCAGAAAGACAATTTTCCCCTCCCACCTATGGAGCAAATATTACAGGCAGTCGCAGGCTCAGATTTAATGTCTTTCCTGGACGGATTTTCAGGATATAACCAAGTGTTGGTACACCCAGATGATCAGTTAAAAACCACCTTCCGAACTAAATGGGGTACCTACGCGTATCGGAAAATGTCGTTCTGTCTGATCAACGCCGGCGCTACTTTTCAAAGGGCTATGGACATCGCGTTTAAAGGTTTAGTCAACAAATCGGTAGTGATTTACCTGGATGATATAACTGTGTACTCCAAGAACCGAAATGACCACCTCAAAGATTTGAAGCAAATCTTTCAGAGATGTTTAAGATATGGGATCTCGCTTAACCCGAAGAAATCTTTTTTCGCGTTGAGTGAAGGAAAATTGCTAGGATTCATAGTGTCCAAATCTGGCATTCACATTGAACCGGACAGAATCAAAGAAATTTCCGAGATATCCATGCCCCATAACAAAAAGACCATGCAATCTTTCCTAGGACAGATCAATTTTGTCAAAAGATTTGTCCCAGATTTTTCACGTATTATTTCTCCTTTACAAAAAATGATAAAAAAGAATTCAAACTTTAAATGGGGTCTAGACGAGCACGAAAAGTTTAATTTAATCAAACAAGCCATCATCAACGCTCCATCTCTAGCAACCCCAAACTTTTCAGAGCCTTTTGTCTTATACACGTTTGCCTCAGAGAATTCTTATGCTGCAATCTTGACTCAAGCGAATCAAGAAAAGGTAGAGGCTCTGATCGCATTCTTTAGCTCAAACTTACAAGGTGCTGAGCTGAAATATTCGGACGTAGAGAAACAGGCATATGCCGTTTTTAAAGCGATTAAATATTTCAGACCATTCTTGCTAAAAACCCATACCAAGGTCATAGTACCGTTCCCAGCGGTAAGAAATCTCCTGATACAGAAGGATGTGGGCGAAAAGAGAGCGAATTGGATCGCCGCCTTGCAAGAATACGACCTGGAGATCAAGCCGGCACACATCGTTCGAGGCCAAGGCTTCTACAAGATGTTAGCTGGAGCATCGCAAATCCCCAAATAATCGTCTGAAGAGGTACACGCATATGAGGTAAGCCTAAACGACGCAGGATCATTATATGCTGACATCATTTATTTTCTAAAGAACGGGCATGCTCCATTTCACCTGGATCACATCAAGAAGAGAGCCCTGAGATTAAAGTCCAAACAATACCAACTCGTGAATGATGTCCTGTTTAAAAGAAATTATGATTCTGTGCTTCTTAGATGTCTTGAGAAAACTGAAGCCGAAAAGGTTTTGCAGGTACTCCACGATGGACCAGCAGGTGGACACTATGCTGGAGAAGCCACCGCGCACAAAATCTTACGTGCAGGATACTACTGGCCCACGATGTTCAAAGACTCTTACAATCACGTAAGAAAATGCCAAGTCTGCCAGACTGTTGCAGGAAAACAAAAGAAGTCATCCATGCCACTGCAGCCGGTTAACATCGAACAGCCGTTTAGCCAATGGGGCCTGGACATAATAGGTGAGATCGTTCCTCACTCCTCTAAACAGCATAGGTATATCCTCACGGCAACTGACTATTTTACTAAAAGGGTAGAGGCAGTTCCTCTCAAGACAGCTAATTCTGAAAATATTATTGAATTCATAGATCAGTTTATCATTACTAGGTTTGGATTGCCAACGGCCTTAATATTCGATAATGCTTCATATTTTTCTGGAAACACCATGACTGAGTTCGCGCTCAAAAGAGGGTTCAAACTGAAGTATTCTGCCAACTATTATCCGCAAGGTAATGGGTTGGCTGAATCAACGAACAAGAACCTAATCAGGATTATCAAAAATACAGTCGACCAAAGCCAAAAGAATTGGCATAAAGCGCTAGTAAACGCCCTATGGGCAGACAGAATTACAAAGAAAGCCTCTATCGGCACTTCTCCCTTTAATTTAGTTTACGGGAGAGAAGCAGTTCTTCCTACTCACTTAGTCATTCCCTCCTTGTCCTTAGTACAATACATTGATGAAGTATCCACTTCTCCCTTACAACTAAGGCAAATGGAAATAATCAAGCTAGAAGAACAACGAGAACAGGCCAAGAAAACCCATGCTCACCACCAAGCGCTGATAAAATCCTCTTTTGATTCGAACATAATGACCAGAAAACACTTTCAGATGGGAGATTTAGTTTTGAAGTGGGATAAGGCACATGAAGAAAAGGGCAAGCATACGAAATTCCAGAAGCTATGGCTTGGTCCTTTTCAGATTGTAGAGGTCATAGGCCCGTCGACATTTGTGTTGTAGGACTTGACAGGCAGAAGAGATTCTCTGCCTGTAAATGGACAAATCCTCAAAATGTATTTTCCATAGAAGGTTATCTTTCTAATTTTTGTAGGATAATTTTAGTTTTATTTTAGTTTTATTTTTATAAATAAGGTTGGTTGTGAGTGATCATAAATTGTATTTATCAAGAATATACCATTTCTCTATCAGATTTTGATTTCACTTGTATAAATAGTAAAACTTTTCGAAAAATCTGACTTTGATTATTGACAGATAGAGTTAACTTTAGCCTGAATATGATGTTGGTTTCAACTTCACAAAGAAATCTGGGATGAAAGTAACTTTTGGCAAAAAATTGTTTTATGCCAACGCAATGAAAAGTATCATCAATAGCAAAATAAGTATTCTCTGCAAAACTGTTGTTCTTAAACTCTATTATTGTCGTCCAGAGCTTTCTTAAGGAAAAAAAATGACTTCCTCCCTGTTAAGGAAAATCGCAGCATCCAGAGAAACAATCCAAGAAAACACTATATCTCAAAGAATAAGAGGTCTCATCACGAGCCGGCTTATCATGATCACAAATATTATAACTTGCTGACTTTGCCACTACTGTCTATCAAAGCAGGGCAACGACTCAAGATTGTCGCAATCAAAAGACAAGGGGTCTCATCACGAGCCAGCTTGTTCAAGTTTTTTACTCGGAAAAGTGTCTTCCACATTGGTTTGGTGTCTAGCGTGTGGGAGAATGTCCAAAGTGGTCCCTAGGACATTAAATTCATTTTATAAATTTGTTGACCTTTTATGCATTATTAATTAATAATAAAAAAAATAAATGATTTAAGTTGTGATAATGAGATATTATATCACAGCCATAGATCTCATTAGCTAAGTATTTAATTTGAGCCATTAGATATTAAGGTTAGGTAAAATTCATTATTTATAGGGAAAAACACAAAATTATTCAATACATGACAAGGAGGGAGAGGAGTTAAAGAAAGAGGAGAGAAGGAGTGTGCAAACTATTGAAGCCTTGAATTATCCTCAATTTTGATATATTTTCCCATATTTTCATCCATTCCATACTTTCTTTTGTCATCTTTAAAGGTTATAAGATTATTTTGGTCATCATCAACCATAACATAAGGTATCAAACATTTGTAGCTCATAATCTAGATTTTCTTTATGAAAAATGACTAAAATATTAATATGGCTACCGAATTGCGTAATTTTCGTAGCTAATGATCATTTTTGTAGCTTAGTCCATGGTTACACGGGTTCTAGATACTTTGAAAAAGAACAAAAGAAATGGATAGATGCCAAATGTCGAAGCTTAGAACATCCAACTATTATGCTTACTCGAAAGATCATAAAGCTCAAGGATTTGATCAATCAAAGTACAAAGTCAACTTTGGTTTGTTTGCATGTAGGGTTTTGAGGAAAATAGTTTCAATAATAGGCAAGCATGGAAAAGTGTGGCATCGATTGAACAAACACCTGATTTCAAATTGCTAATGTGTAGACAAAGATCCTTCTAATGATTTTCTATGTAAAGAGTGAATCATGAGAAATTGATTTCTATTTCAATTCAAACACCTAGCTATCACTCAATGAACTCGTCTTTTGGTGTTTATTTCTTTGGTTGTTAAGAATTAGAGACAATAAAAAATATACCCTCATGTTAGGAAAAATACTTAGAGGGGAGGTGAATCGGTATTTTAAACTACTTTAACTTTTCTTTTCTTATTCAGATTTATGTACACAATTATTATGAAGTCAACCTGCATAAGTACGCGAGGGTGATGAAGACAAGTAGCGTATATCAAGTTCACTAAATTTTTTAGTTAATTCATCATTTGTTTAACTTGAACCAGTATATGAATACTTCATTAAACATTAATTAAATAGTAACCATGTGAAGTAAGAATAGAATAAGTCGTCACACACAAGCAACACCTAAACACCATAATTTTTTAGGTGGAAACCCAATTTGGAAAAAAAATCATCATTGTTGTCACTTTGTCTTCTTTTGTTAGACCCTCCTCCCACATCTACCCAAGTAACCCACCAACCGGGGTAAACATATGAATAAAAGTTACTATGATAATATTCAGTCTCCTAATTCATGTTAAGGAAGTGGAACCAACAGAAACACACCATACAGACCTTCCACATCAGCAACGGGACTCCCAGGAACCATCACAACCTCTCAGGTAACCACCCCTTGGGTCCCATTGAATTTTTAGACTAATTAACCACTGAAAGCTCCCATGATATGGGCATGCATGCGTTCAGAGGGCTTTGGATGCTCCCACAACATGGTATGCCAGTGTCCATGGAATTTTTTGCCCAGTGTTGTGCCGACGTCCCTAGGATTTGAGCCACTTTTTCAAGCCCAGAGCCCAGGTCACTGCCAAGAACTAAATGACACCTTCAGAACAGAAATATAACAAGGGAATGATGATACAAATGTAATTACCTGAACAAGGGCTTGACTGGACCCCTACTAGCCATGACAGGTATTTTGTCAAACATATCACAAATATGCAATCTACAGGTGTAAACAACATATCTAAGAATAGGGATCTCATACTCATCTGAGATTCACTAAGAAGCAATGATGCATCAACATATTAGCTTCAATTTCATCCATTAGGCCATAGATAGATTGTTCATTCCTATACAAGTAAAAACATGATGAGAGCCATACATAGCCACTGTCATAATACATGTTCATAACCAGCATAATAGAAATATAAATACCAAGTAAATCACAGCCATATCATCCACATATAAACCAGTGTAATACTCATGAAATAACAAGGATAAATAACCTCATATTAATTATGCAAAGGCCAACCAGTTGTAGGACTTCCACGAACCACCTGACCATAGACATGGTTTGTTTGGTTGTGATATATTCTTTCCACGACTAACCCACGTAGTTAATTGTGGGGTTAGAGGGGGGTAGAGCCCCCCCCTTCGTTGTGCCAATTGCGTAGCGGGGGGTCACAAGGGGTTTGAGGGGTGTAGGTAACTCCACTCTATGGGTTCCAGGGCAGCGCCTTGGAAAATTTTGGTTTTGGAACCTATGTTAGGTTAGGCGGACCCACCTATGGTTTTGTGCATGATTTTCACACATGTTTTTTGGACGCAATGGTTTTTGGTCCATGGTTTTGGATGCGATGGTTTTCAGTCCTGTTGTGGTCACCAACAACCCCCCCTCTTTGCTTGATATTAGCAATAACGTCAAGCAAAGGGGGGACCCTGAACAAAAAATCCCAAAAAATATTTTGTTAAATTTTTGTATTTTTCTCCCTAAGGCTTAAATCGCATCGCAAAGAAAGGTCTAAGCATTACTCAAAGCGCGAAAAGTAAAAATGCGAAAAAGCGACGCGAAGTTCATCGCGTCGCATGCATCTCAAACGCGCTCTAAAAGGAGGACCTCCAAGAAGCGCCGATCGCCGATATGCGACATCGCACATCGCAAACGTCACGCTATGGCACCATGAACCATTGAATAAAATCTGCGATCTGCGATCTGCGATCTGCGATGACTGCGATATCACTAAACTGCGATCTGCGATCTGAAAAGACTCATCACACGATAAACCCAAGACCAAGCGCACGCCTTAAAGGAAATTAATGACCGCATGCTTGAGTATCAAGAAATGATTGCATCGCATTTATCGAAGAGTCAAGTCATGATTCATGTCAGGATTACGCATTCATTAGAGTTTAATGCTTTTTATGTCAATCTTTTCATTTCCCTTCTTCTTTGCGTAGACTGCAAGACACGCAACTGATATAAATCTATATGCAGGAAACATCTGAGAGAAAGGGGAAAGCGCCAATTAAATAGCAGAGAGAAGATGCCTCCGCAAACGAATGCCGCATGCAGCAGGACCGCGGATTCCAGACTATCAGACAACCGGCACTGATGAAATTAGACTATCCAGGACTCAGAGTCAAAGGCGCACAAAAGCAGCGTGTTCACAAAAGATCTTGAAGCTCAGACTGGGTAAAGCAAAAAGAGAAACGCAAAAGAAGGAGGACGCTCCAGAAAAGCCTGGAACAAAGAGCGGAAACAATTCTCGAAACAGAGGGTTGTCCATACAGCGCGACTCCTAACCCACTCAGTCATTCGCACGACCGGAAACCAAAACAGCAACAGCAAAATCAGTTCGAGAAGAACCTGGGTTGTGCTAAGTATACACGCGGCGAATACACCCAGCTAGAGAAAGGTTTTCGAAAATATCTTCTGGTCTGTCAGAAGGAGGTGTCAGCTCTTGTTATTTCCACTTTTATCTCCCGAGCAAAAGAAGAAGGCAGTCAGCCGACTCTTCCCAGGAAAGCGTTGCGCTGTTGACAGCACTAAAGAGAATATACAAAAACGGTCAGAAATTAGATTTAAAGTTTTAGAAATAAATTTGCTTTTAGTAAAGGGCGGTCATTTGAAGCCGATTCCCTAGATTCGTGTAATTAATATCAATTAGCTAGTAGTATTTAACCCTTCTCATGGCA
Organism: Pinus tabuliformis; assembly: GCA_031772625.1. Taxonomy (NCBI): domain Eukaryota; kingdom Viridiplantae; phylum Streptophyta; class Pinopsida; order Pinales; family Pinaceae; genus Pinus; species Pinus tabuliformis. The sequence goes on along the minus strand of CM062810.1, from coordinate 252,286,279 downwards.
TTTGGAGAAGGGTCCGGAAATCTGTCAAAAAACTTATCCTCAGAACATGCACTTCTACACCCTCAGAGGAGGTTTTTGATGAATGGATGGATCGAGATTTACTTATGTTTGCATTTTAATGTTTGTTACTGATGTTGCACTTCTGTACTCTTAACAGATATTAGAATAAGTAGAAGTAAATCATTATTGCTTGAAGTTTATTAGCGAAATCAGTCATAAATGGTACTTTTATCTCTTGACTAAATTCTGCTAGTATCCCCAAAGTGATATACAGCTGAGTTCTTTATATGTTACTGTATGAATGTCTGTATTACCATTTGGCACTTCTGTACGGTGGAATCATTTATTTATGCTTGACATATAGAAAACTGATTATGCGATATGTTGTTCACAACTACTCTGCCTAACTTCTTATGCAAAATGGTTTATCTTTATCGATTTATATTCTGATAACAGTTGAATGATCTTTATTACCAGCTGTTGTTAGAAATCTTTCTAGATCGCATAACAAAAGAGAACACCCCGGGTTAGCGTAGATTAGATGTATTGTTTTCTCTTCATTAGATCACATTAGTATAGAAGTAGTTTAGCTGTTAGAATTAAGACTAGTTCAGAGAAACCTTTTAGATTAATATCATCAAACTCTACACACACACGCACACCCTTTACATTGGGAAACTGGTCCCATTATCCCCAGTCGGACCCGCTACTCCAAACGGGCAAGGAGCCGCCAACCAGGTTCTGGACCGGGTGGGTATCCCCCTTGTTGTTGACCCGACTTCGGGGCCCTCAACATTTCTGGCGCTAGAAGGAGGGCACGAGCTATGAATGGCACATAATTCAAAATCCAAATACCATTCTGAGAGAAAATCACCCTCACCAACTCCCCCGACTTCTCCAGTACGACTAAACTCGGAACTAGAAGTCGCTCGGACATCCACCGCTGATATTCACCCCGATACATCAGACCGTCCTATTTTCGATCCCCCTGAAGTTCAAACGTTGATCCGTAAACTCCAGGGATTCTCTATTTTCACCCAGAAGTCTGATAAATCTAAAGGCAGCTTGACTTCGCAATACAACCCTGCTCATCCCCTGACCCGATTGAAGAGTGAAAAGTTTGGCATTCAGCCAACTGAAACCCCTCTCCCTACTAGGAAAAGAGCAAGGAAAGCACTTCTAGAGTCTGACAGAGAGACTCTTTCATCCACTTCGTCCATCTCAACTCCCTCTCCGCGAAGTCTACCACCCACGTCGTCACCTCAAAACACTCATCCATCTCCCACAACCCTTCCTCCACAATCGTCGAAGGTCGTAATATCTCCATCTTCTCAACATCAAAAATCATCTTCTGCACTTTTGTTAACTAGTCACTCAGCGATGGCCCAATCTCCATGGAACAATCCTGGGGCGGTTTTAATGCCTCCACCCCTAAGTCCAATACCTGCCCATCCTGAGAAATGGCTGCCGAAATTCAATCCGGAAACAGGAATGCTAGCTGAAGAACATATCAATAATTTCATGCTTTCTGTTAATCTCAACGGAGTTACCAACGAAGATGCCGTGGTCCGAATTTTCCCCTATACAATGCAAGGGATAGCCGGGTCATGGTACTTTTCGCTGCCCTCCGGATCTATCACCAGCTGGGACATTTTTCAAAATCAATTTCTCACCAAATTCGGCGATGATAGATCGACAGCGACACTAATCAACGATTTATCCAATCTCAAAGCTGAGGCTAGAGAACCCATTAAAGATTTTAACTTACGGTTCAACAAGATCCTCAACAAAATCCCCGCTGCTTCTCAACCCAGCGAGGAAGTAAGATGCGAATGGTACATCACGGCCTTACCTTCAAACTTGGCCATCTTCGTAGATAGGGCGAGCAAGACAACCTTAGTCGAAAATTTGGCTGAGGCGTTAGCAGTTGAAAGACGCGTAGTAGCCCTAGAAAAGAGATCTACAATCGAAGAGCGTAAATCTAAGAAAATCTCTTTCAAAGAAGACACCAAGAAGAAGCAAACGAAAGATCCTTTCGACATGGAAGGATTACAAAAGGTATTAAAAGCCATGTCCAATGAGATGATTGATATAAGGAAACAAGTAGCAGAATCGTTCCCAAGAAAGCCTTTTAGGAGTTTTAAGAGAAATCCTCCTATGGAGACAAAGCCACCCAACGTGGTCTCAAACGTTGAATCTGAAGAAGAAGAAGAAGAGAGCACCATCGAAACGCAGACCGACGATGAAGAAGTGGTGGAACTGCAAGGAATGTGGGATTTCATCCTCCCACGAGAGGAAGATCAAGAAGCACTTCCGGTCAACACACGAAGCAGAAATCAGCTTGATCCTCCCCAGAATATCCCAAAACAGAAGGGCGCAAGCCCTGCAGCAAAAGAAAGGGTCGCACCAAAGAAAACAACTGCTAAAGCGACCTCTTTTAGCCCAGTCCAATCAGAGCAAATGCCTTCATCAAAGACACTAATAGTGTCGGATGAAATGGAGTATAACACCATCGATGACATGAAAAAGACTAGGGCTAATATCACCCTGTACGAGTTGAGCAAATTGAAACACCAACAAAAAATCATGATGAAAGAGTTACACGTCGTACCTACTACGCCTTTACCTACAGTCATAGTTTCCCATAATATAGGAAGACCTCCAATCAACACGATCAATAAAATCGATCCAAATGACATCGCTTTGATTGGAGGGAGATCTAGATCTCATACTCCTCCTTTCCTCCTCACTTATGAAATCTTTAACAGAAACGTGCACAACTGCTTGGTTGATTCTGGTGCTTCAACCAATATTCTACCCAAGTCAATATGTGCCAAACTCAATGTTCAACCGCAAAAATCCGCAGTGCGCATAGTTCAACTTGATCGATCACAAGTCGAAGTGATAGGTGAACTGAATCAAGTGACCATAAGACTGTCGTCTAACCCCAAGGTATGCCAAGTTATCGACATCCTAGTGGCTGACATCCCTGAATTTTATGGCCTGATTCTTAGCAGGGACTGGTCGGAGAAACTCCACGGATACTTTTCAACCGACTGGTCGCACATGTGGTTACCCTTCAACGGGAAACCAAATCAAATAAAGGTTGAACGAGAATTGCACCAAAAATACATAGTGACGGATTTGGAAGGAGAGAACGAAGCCATAGCATACAACAGCAGCATCATAGGCAACTACTCGGTAGACTCTTTCCTCGGAAATTTCAATGCTCACATATCACCATATTTAGAAAATTCAGTTTTGTCCCAAGTAGAAAACTTTTCCCAGACTGATGATTCAAAATGTGTTAGTTTCTTAGATAACCCTGTAAATACTTCTTTATTTTGGAAATTATATTTTGATGGCTATAAATCCAACGAGGGAGCGGGAGTAGGATGCGTTTTGATTAGCCCTGACGGAAATAAGACCATGCTCACATGCAGACTGGAGTTCGATTGCACGAACAACACAGCGGAATACGAAGCCTTGGTCCAAGGCCTATACAAAGCAATCGGCTGCAACGTCAAATATCTTCAAGTCTTTGGAGATTCCGAGATCGTCGTCAAACAGGTATGTAACACCATACACTGCCTGTCTAGTCATTTAAAGCACTATAAATCTTTAGTACAAGATCTCACTGCACATTTTACAGCATTCAATATTTCGTCAATCCCGAGACTTCACAACGCAAGCGCAGACCTGTTAGCTAACGTAGCCTCCAGACTCATTCCCTCCGAAGACTTTAGTCCAGATAGGCTTTCGATAGAATTGATTTTTAAACCGTCCATCCCTGACAACATCACTAACTGGATAGTATTCAACGACGACCCAGACATCGTAAGTTTCCTCACCTCCGAAGGATCCTACTCAAACCAGATAATCGACGAAGACTGTCATGACCACCAGATACAACAAAATAGAATTGATAATGTTATACCCAAATCGGTGGTCAAACTAGAAGATTTATACGACTTGAAAAGTCGGTTCAAAAGGTCAGCTAACGCCAAACTTTACAGTTCAAATCTGAACTATGAATCAGTGAACCTAGGAACCGATGAGAAGCCGCAAAACGTTAATCTAGGCCAAGGCTTGGCTCCTGAACAAAAATCAGCATATATCTGTCTTCTACGACAGTACAAAAACGTCTTCGCCTGGAATTACGATGACCTGAAGACCTACAACACTTCTATCATTCAACACACTATCCCCATGATTGACAACGAGAAACCTATCCAGCAGAAGCTCAGGAAAATCCACCCCAACTTGGAAAGTCAGATAAAAACTGAGCTGAATAAATTGTTGAGAGCCAGAATAATCTTCCCGGTCAAACATTCCAAATGGGTATCCAATATGGTACCCGTTAGGAAGAAAAACGGAGATATTAGAATCTGCATCGACTTCCGGAACCTCAACAAAGCCTGTCAGAAAGACAATTTTCCCCTCCCACCTATGGAGCAAATATTACAGGCAGTCACAGGCTCAGAGTTAATGTCTTTCCTGGACGGATTTTCAGGATATAACCAAGTGTTGGTACACCCAGATGATCAGTTAAAAACCACCTTCCGAACTAAATGGGGTACCTACGCGTATCGGAAAATGCCGTTCGGTCTGATCAACGCCGGCGCTACTTTTCAAAGGGCTATGGACATCGCGTTTAAAGGTTTAGTCAACAAATCGGTAGTGATTTACCTGGATGATATAACTGTGTACTCCAAGAACCGAAATGACCACCTCAAAGATTTGAAGCAAATATTTCAAAGATGTTTAAGATATGGGATCTCGCTTAACCCGAAGAAATCTTTTTTCGCGTTGAGTGAAGGAAAATTGCTAGGATTCATAGTGTCCAAATCTGGCATTCACATTGAACCGGACAGAATCAAAGAAATTTCCGAGATATCCATGCCCCATAACAAAAAGACCATGCAATCTTTCCTAGGACAGATCAATTTTGTCAAAAGATTTGTCCCAGATTTTTCACGTATTATTTCTCCTTTACAAAAAATGATAAAAAAGAATTCAAACTTTAAATGGGGTCTAGATGAGCACGAAAAGTTTAATTTAATCAAACAAGCCATCATCAACGCTCCATCTCTAGCAACCCCAAGCTTTTCAGAGCCTTTTGTCTTATACACATTTGCCTCAGAGAATTCTTATGCTGCAATCTTGACTCAAGCGAATCAAGAAAAGGTAGAGGCTCCGATCGCATTCTTTAGCTCAAACTTACAAGGTGCTGAGCGGAAATATTCGGACGTAGAGAAACAGGAATATGCCGTTTTTAAAGCGATTAAATATTTCAGACCATTCTTGCTAAAAGCCCATACCAAGGTCATAGTATCGTTCCCAGCGGTAAGAAATCTCCTGATACAGAAGGATGTGGGCGAAAAGAGAGTGAATTGGATCGCCGCCTTGCAAGAATACGACCTGGAGATCAAGCCGGCACACATCGTTCGAGGCCAAGGCTTCTACAAGATGTTAGCTGGAGCATCGCAAATCCCCGAATAATCGTCTGAAGAGGTACACGCGTATGAGGTAAGCCTAAACGACGCAGGATCATTATATGCTGACATCATTTATTTTCTAAAGAACGGGCATGCTCCATTTCACCTGGATCACATCAAGAAGAGAGCCCTGAGATTAAAGGCCAAACAATACCAACTCGTGAATGATGTCCTGTTTAAAAGAAATTATGATTCTGTGCTTCTTAGATGTCTTGAGAAAACTGAAGCCGAAAAGGTTTTGCAAGTACTCCACGATGGACCAGCAGGTGGACACTATGCTGGAGAAGCCACCGCGCACAAAATCTTACGTGCAGGATACTACTGGCCCACGATGTTCAAAGACTCTTACAATCACGTAAGAAAATGCCAAGTCTGCCAGACTGCTGCAGGAAAACAAAAGAAGTCATCCATGCCACTGCAGCCGGTTAACATCGAACAGCCGTTTAGCCAATTGGGCCTGGACATAATAGGTGAGATCGTTCCTCACTCCTCTAAACAGCATAGGTATATCCTCACGGCAACTGACTATTTTACTAAATGGGTAGAGGCAGTTCCTCTCAAGACAGCTAATTCTGAAAATATTATTGAATTCATAGATCAGTTTATCATTACTAGGTTTGGATTGCCAACGGCCTTAATATTCGATAATGCTTCATATTTTTCTGGAAACACCATGACTGAGTTCGCGCTCAAAAGAGGGTTCAAACTGAAGTATTCTGCCAACTATTATCCGCAAGGTAATGGGTTGGCTGAATCAACGAACAAGAACCTAATCAGGATTATCAAAAAGACAGTCGACCAAAGCCAAAAGAATTGGCATAAAGCACTAGTAAACGCCCTATGGGCAGACAGAATTACAAAGAAAGCCTCTATCGGCACTTCTCCCTTTAATTTAGTTTACGGGAGAGAAGCAGTTCTTCCTACTCACTTAGTCATTCCCTCCTTGTCCTTAGTACAATACATTGATGAAGTATCCACTTCTCCCTTACAACTAAGGCAAATGGAAATAATCAAGCTAGAAGAACAACGAGAACAGGCCAAGAAAACCCATGCTCACCACCAAGCGCTGATAAAATCCTCTTTTGATTCGAACATAATGACCAGAAAAAACTTTCAGATGGGAGATTTAGTTTTGAAGTGGGATAAGGCACATGAAGAAAAGGGCAAGCATACGAAATTCCAGAAGCTATGGCTTGGTCCTTTTCAGATTGTAGAGGTCATAGGCCCGTCGACTTTTGTGTTGCAGGACTTGACAGGCAGAAGAGATTCTCTGCCTGTAAATGGACAAATCCTCAAAATGTATTTTCCATAGAAGGTTATCTTTCTAATTTTTGTAGGATAATTTTAGTTTTATTTTAGTTTTATTTTTATAAATAAGGTTGGTTGTGAGTGATCATAAATTGTATTTATCAAGAATATACCATTTCTCTATCAGATTTTAATTTCACTTGTATAAATAGTAAAACTTTTCGAAAAATCTGACTTTGATTATTGACAGATAGAGTTAACTTTAGCCTGAATATGATGTTGGTTTCAACTTCACAAAGAAATCTGGGATGAAAGTAACTTTTGGCAAAAAATTGTTTTATGCCAACGCAATGAAAAGTATCATCAATAGCAAAATAAGTATTCTCTGCAAAACTGTTGTTCTTAAACTCTATTATTGTCGTCCAGAGCTTTCTTAAGGAAAAACAATGACTTCCTCCCTGTTAAGGAAAATCGTAGCATCCAGAGAAACAATCCAAGAAAACACTATATCTCAAAGAATAAGAGGTCTCATCACGAGCCGGCTTATCATGATCACAAATATTATAACTTGCTGACTTTGCCACTACTGTCTATCAAAACAGGGCAACGTCTCAAGATTGTCGCAATCAAAAGACAAGGGGTCTCATCACGAGCCAGCTTGTTCAAGTTTTTTACTCGGAAAAGTGTCTTCCACATTGGTTTGGTGTCTAGCGTGTGGGAGAATGTCCAAAGTGGTCCCTAGGACATTAAATTCATTTTATAAATTTGTTGACCTTTTATGCATTATTAATTAATAATAAAAAAAATAAATGATTTAAGTTGTGATAATGAGATATTATATCACAGCCATAGATCTCATTAGCTAAGTATTTAATTTGAGCCATTAGATATTAAGGTTAGGTAAAATTCATTATTTATAGGGAAAAACACAAAATTATTCAATACATGACAAGGAGGGAGAGGAGTTAAAGAAAGAGGAGAGAAGGAGTGTGCAAACTATTGAAGCCTTGAATTATCCTCAATTTTGATATATTTTCCCATATTTTCATCCATTCCATACTTTCTTTTGTCATCTTTAAAGGTTATAAGATTATTTTGGTCATCATCAACCATAACATAAGGTATCAAACATTTGTAGCTCATAATCTAGATTTTCTTTATGAAAAATGACTAAAATATTAATATGGCTACCGAATTGCGTAATTTTCGTAGCTAATGATCATTTTTGCAGCTTAGTCCATGGTTACACGGGTTCTAGATACTTTGAAAAAGAACAAAAGAAATGGATAGATGCCAAATGTCGAAGCTTAGAACATCCAACTATTATGCTTACTCGAAAGATCATAAAGCTCAAGGATTTGATCAATCAAAGTACAAAGTCAACTTTGGTTTGTTCGCATGTAGGGTTTTGAGGAAAATAGTTTCAATAATAGGCAAGCATGGAAAAGTGTGGCATCGATTGAACAAACACCTGATTTCAAATTGCTAATGTGTAGACAAAGATCCTTCTAATGATTTTCTATGTAAAGAGTGAATCATGAGAAATTGATTTCTATTTCAATTCAAACACCTAGCTATCACTCAATGAACTCGTCTTTTGGTGTTTATTTCTTTGGTTGTTAAGAATTAGAGACAATAAAAAATATACCCTCGTGTTAGGAAAAATACTTAGAGGGGAGGTGAATCGGTATTTTAAACTACTTTAACTTTTCTTTTCTTATTCAGATTTATGTACACAATTATTATGAAGTCAACCTGCATAAGTACGCGAGGGTGATGAAGACAAGTAGCGTATATCAAGTTCACTAAATTTTTTAGTTAATTCATCACTTGTTTAACTTGAACCAGTATATGAATACTTCATTAAACATTAATTAAATAGTAACCATGTGAAGTAAGAATAGAATAAGTCGTCACACACAAGCAACACCTAAACACCATAATTTTTTAGGTGGAAACCCAATTTGGAAAAAAAATCATCATTGTTGTCACTTTGTCTTCTTTTGTTAGACCCTCCTCCCACATCTACCCAAGTAACCCACCAACCGGGGTAAACATATGACAAAAAGTTACTATGATAATATTCAGTCTCCTAATTCATGTTAAGGAAGTGGAACCAACAGAAACACACCATACAGACCTTCCACATTAGCAACGGGACTCCCAGGAACCATCACAACCTCTCAGGTAACCACCCCTTGGGTCCCACTGAATTTTTAGACTAATTAACCACTGAAAGCTCCCATGATATGGGCATGCATGCGTTCAGAGGGCTTTGGATGCTCCCACAACATGGTATGCCAGTGTCCATGGAATTTTTTGCCCAGTGTTGTGCCGACGTCCCTAGGATTTGAGCCACTTTTTCAAGCCCAGAGCCCAGGTCACTGCCAAGAACTAAATGACACCTTCAGAACAGAAATATAACAAGGGAATGATGATACAAATGTAAGTACCGGAACAAGGGCTTGACTGGACCCCTACTAGCCATGACAGGTATTTTGTCAAACATATCACAAATATGCAATCTACAGGTGTAAACAACATATCTAAGAATAGGGATCTCATACTCATCTGAGATTCACTAAGAAGCAATGATGCATCAACACATTAGCTTCAATTTCATCCATTAGGCCGTAGATAGATTGTTCATTCCTATACAAGTAAAAACATGATGAGAGCCATACATAGCCACTGTCATAATACATGTTCATAACCAGCATTATAGAAATATAAATACCAAGTAAATCACAGCCATATCATCCACATATAAACCAGTGTAATACTCATGAAATAACAAGGATAAATAACCTCATATTAATTATGCAAAGGCCAACCAGTTGTAGGACTTCCACGAACCACCTGACCATAGACATGGTTTGTTTGGTTGTGATATATTCTTTCCACGACTAACCCACGTAGTTAATTGTGGGGTTAGAGGGGGGCAGAGCCCCCCCTTCGTTGCGCCAGTTGCGTAGCGGGGGGTCACAAGGGGTTTGAGGGGTGTAGGTAACTCCACTCTATGGGTTCCAGGGAAGCGCCTTGGAAAATTTTGGTTTTGGAACCTATGTTAGGTTAGGCGGACCCACCTATGGTTTTGTGCATGATTTTCACACATGTTTTTTGGACGCAATGGTTTTTGGTCCATGGTTTTGGACGCGATGGTTTTCAGTCCTGTTGTGGTCACCAACAACCCCCCCTCTTTGCTTGATATTAGCAATAACGTCAAGCAAAGGGGGGACCCTGAACAAAAAATCCCAAAAAATATTTTGTTAATTTTTTGTATTTTTCTCCCTAAGGCTTAAATCGCATCGCAAAGAAAGGTCTAAGCATTACTCAAAGCGCGAAAAGTAAAAATGCGAAAAAGCGACGCGAAGTTCATCGTGTCGCATGCATCTCAAACGCGCTCTAAAAGGAGGACCTCCAAGAAGAGCCGATCGCCGATATGCGACATCGCACATCGCAAACGTCACGCTATGGCACCATGAACCATTGAATAAAATCTGCGATCTGCGATCTGCGATGACTGCGATATCACTAAACTGCGATCTGCGATGTGCGATCTGAAAAGACTCATCACACGATAAACCCAAGACCAAGCACGCGCCTTAAAGGAAATTAATGACCGCATGCTTGAGTATCAAGAAATGATTGCATCGCATTTATCGAAGAGTCAAGTCATGATTCATGTCAGGATTACGCATTCATTAGAGTTTAATGCTTTTTATGTCAATATTTTCATTTCCCTTCTTCTTTGCGTAGACTGCAAGACACGGAACTGATATAAATCTATATGCAGGAAACATCTGAGAGAAAGGGGAAAGCGCCAATTAAATAGCAGAGAGAAGATGCCTCCGCAAACGAATGCCGCATGCAGCAGGACCGCGGATTCCAGACTATCAGACAACCGGCACTGATGAAATTAGACTATCCAGGACTCAGAGTCAAAGGCGCACAAAAGCAGCGTGTTCACAAAAGATCTTGAAGCTCAGACTGGGTAAAGCAAAAAGAGAAACGCAAAAGAAGGAGGACGCTCCAGAAAAACCTGGAACAAAGAGCGGATTCAATTCTCGAAATAGAGGGTTGTCCATACAGCGCGACTCCTAACCCACTCAGTCATTCGCACGACCGGAAACCAAAACAGCAACAGCAAAATCAGTTTGAGAAGAACCTGGGTTGTGCTAAGTATACACGCGGCGAATACACCCAGCTAGAGAAAGGTTTTCGAAAATATCTTCTGGTCTGTCAGAAGGAGGTGTCAGCTCTTGTTATTTCCACTTTTATCTCCCGAGCAAAAGAAGAAGGCAGTCAGCCGACTCTTCCCAGGAAAGCGTTGCGTTGTTGACAGCACTAAAGAGAATATACAGAAACGGTCAGAAATTAGATTTAAAGTTTTAGAAATAAATTTGCTTTTAGTAAAGGGCGGTCATTTGAAGCCGATTCCCTAGATTCGTGTAATTAATATCAATTAGCTAGTAGTATTTAACCCTTCTCATGGCATTTGGAGAAGGGTCCGGAAATCTGTCAAAAAACTTATCCTCAGAACATGCACTTCTGCACCCTCAGAGGAGGTTTTTGATGAATGGATGGATCGAGATTTATTTATGTTTGCATTTTAATGTCTGTTACTGATGTTGCACTTCTGTACTCTTAACAGATATTAGAACAAGTAGAAGTAAATCATTATTGCTTGAAGTTTATTAGCGAAATCAGTCATAAATGGTACTTTTATCTCTTGACTAAATTTTGCTAGTATCCCCAAAGTGATATACAGCTGAGTTCTTTATATGTTACTGTATGAATGTCTGTATTACCATTTGGCACTTCTGTACGGTGGAGTCATTTATTTATGCTTGACATATAGAAAACTGATTATGCGATATGTTGTTCACAACTACTCTGCCTAACTTCTTATGCAGAATGGTTTATCTTTATCGATTTATATTCTGATAACAGTTGAATGATCTTTATTACCAGCTGTTGTTAGAAATCTTTCTAGATCGCATAACAAAAGAGAACACCCCGGGTTAGCGTAGATTAGATGTATTGTTTTCTCTTCATTAGATCACATTATTATAAAAGTAGTTTAGCTGTTAGAATTAAGACTAGTTCAGAGAAACCTTTTAGATTAATATCATCAAACTCTACACACACACGCACACCCTTTACATTGGGAAACTGGTCCCATTATCCCCAGTCGGACCCGCTACTCCAAACGGGCAAGGAGCCGCCAACCAGGTTCCGGACCGGGTGGGTATCCCCCTTGTTGTTGATCCGACTTCGGGGCCCTCAACAAGTCCATGGTATTGGATGCTTTGGCTTGTATAAATATGTATTATAACATTGAAAGGAACATAATGAAAATTCAAGCTGGTAGTCCTGGTTTTGGGATCCAGGGGAAAATCTCTGTGTATATGTGTTTTATGTGTTATACTCTCGCAGTGTTTATTTTATGTGTTTTAGAATTCATATGCAGGTAATTTTTGTATGGGGTTAAAACCTACATTTGGTATCAGAGTTGTTTTGGCTTCAAGGGGACGCCTTTATTGCTGAGGGGTTTCGCTCGGGCTTGTGGTAGACCCTGTTCAATGGGAGATCTATGAGATCGATTCTGGTGGTGAAAAATATGGTGAGCAGTGCAAAGATAGAGATCGAGAAATTTAATGGTTAGAGTTTTTAGTTGTGGAAACTCAAGATGGAGGATCTGTTGGTGGATAAATATCAGTGGATCGCAGTAGATCTGGGTACTAAACCAACAGGAGTGTCCGATGAAGAATGGAAGAAGTTGGATCGGAAGGCAAAAAGCACAATACGATTGTGTGTCTCAGATTTAGTATTGCTGAATGTATCAGGGGAAGCTACGGCAAAGGCTTTGTGGGACAAAGTTAGGGACTTTGACCAATCTAAGTCTTTGGTGAATAAATTGTTCCTGCGGAAAAAGCTATATAACCTGAGGATGAAAGATGGAGACTTGGTGACAGAGCATCTGAACACATTTAATATTGTGGTAAGTCAGTTAGCATCTGTTGATATTAAAATTTTAGATGAAGATAAGTGCATCATTTTGTTGTGTTCTCTACCAGATTCATGGGAAAGTCTGGTTATTGCAATAGGTAGCAATGCAACTACCTTGCAGTTTGATGAAATAGTCTCATCCCTGCTGACGGAGGAGATGAGACGGAAAAATATGGAGAGCCAGAATGGTGATGCCTTGTCTATACAAGGACGGTCCCAGAACAGAAACAAAAATAAGTCATCGAGTGGGAGATCTAAATCTAGAGGGAGATCTAAATCTCCAGAAAAACCTATAGAGGTGGTGTGCTAGAAATGCGGAAAGGAAGGGCACTACAAAAGGGACTGTAAATCTAAAGCTCCTGATAAAGGAAAGGCGTCTAATGATGCTCCTTCTGCAGAGGCAAAAACCACCTCAGATGAAGGTGTGGATGTGTACTTTGCTTCTTCAAGTACACATGTAGATCATGAAGCATGGTTGATTGACTCAGGTGCATCCTTTCACTTCACTCCCCATAGAGAGTGGTTCTGTGAGTATGAGAAATACGATGGTGGTGATGTCTTCTTAGGGGATGATAGGAAGGCTAGAATCATTGTTCGTGGAAAAGTAAAGTTGAAGTTTCAAGGTGGAAGGGTTAGAACACTTCCGAGTGTTCTGCATATTCCTCAATTGGCCAGAAATCTGATTTCTGTAAGAAAGTTGGATGATGCAGGTGTAAAAACAGTGTTCGAGAAGGATACATGCAAGATGGTTCGGGGAGCACTGGTATTGATGCGGAGAGTTCGAATTGGAACTCTATACAAGCTGCAAGGTAGCATGGTTGTTGATGGGTGCAACAGTTCTGTGGTTTCTAAAAGTGGAGCAGAAAATCTAGTGGTCTCTGGATAGAAGACCATGATGTGGCATCAAAGGCTTGGACATATTGGAGAGAAGGGCCTTCAAATACTTCATGGTAAAGGTATGGTAGAAGGTATGAGTAATATCTCTCTGGATTTTGATTTCTGTGAAAATTGTGTATATGGGAAGCAGAATCGGATGAGTTTCCCCTCTGGTGTTAAGAGGGCGAAACATATATTAGAGCTTGTGCATAGTGATGTGTTTGGACATGTGAAGGTTCCATCACTGGGTAATTCTGTGTACTATGTATCATTTATAGATGACTTCTCAAGGAATACATGGATATATTTCCTTAAGAAGAAATCTGAAGTCTTTGACAGGTTTAAAGAATTCAAGGCTCTGGTGGAAAACTAGAAAGAGAAGAAGTAAAGGTGTTGAGGACAGATAATGGTGGAGAGTTTTGTAGTAAGCAATTTGAAGAATTCTGTAAGAAGTGTGGTATAGCACAGCAGAAGACTACTCCATATACACCTCAGCAAAATGGATTTGCAGAAATAATGAATAAGACATTGATGGAAAGGGCAAGAAGCATGCTCAGTGGTGCCAGGTTAGGACAGGAATTCTGGGCAGAGGCGGTGGAGACAACATGTTACTTGGTCAACAGATCACCTTCATCAACGTTAAATGATAAAAATCCACAAGAGGTATGGACTGGTAAGAAGCCCTCTCTTTCACATCTGAGGGTATTTGGATGTGATGCATATGTACATATTCCAAAGGAGAAACGAAGCAAGTTGGATAGTAAATCTTAAAAGTGAATCTTTATTGGGTATAAGGATGGTTTAAAGGGTTATAAGCTTTGGAACCTAGTAACAACGAAGGTTGTGTATAGCCAACATGTGGTGTTCAGAGAGGTGAAAGATGTTATTAAACATGAATTCCAACCAAAGGAACCTGAGAAAATAGAGTTTGAGCTAAAGGAGGAAGAATCAGACTCTACAGCAGAGGAGTAATCAGAAGATGAAGAGCCACAAACTCCAGGTGTCAGAAGATCAGTTCGAGAAAGAAGGCAACCAGAAAGGTATAGTCCATCTACTTTCTATTCAAATTTTGCTTTATATATTACTGATGATGATCCCAGAACTGTGAAAGAAGCAGTAGATTCAGAGGATGGAAAAATCTGGAAAGAGGCCATGCTTGATGAAATGGCATCTTTGTACAAAAATGAGGCTTGGGATCTGGTGGAGTTGTCAGCTAGAAGGAAACCCATTGGCAGAAAATGGGTGTTTAAGAAGAAGACAAATGCAGACGGAAAGGTGGAGAAATACAAAGCTCGGTTGGTAGCAAAAGGTTATTCCCAGGTATCGGGAATTGATTTTGGTGATATTTTTTCTCCTGTTGCCAAGGTAACTTCTATTAGATTACTTTTATCTGTTGTTGTTGCTTTTGATTTTGAGGTAGAACAGATGGATGTGAAGACAGCATTTCTTCACGGGGATCTGGAAGAGGAAATCTACATCAAGCAACCTAAAGGCTTTGCGGTGAAGGGTAAGAAAGAACTAGTATGCAAGTTAAAGAAGTCTTTGTATGGGTTAAAACAGTCACCAAGGATGTGGTATCAGAAATTTGATACATTTATATGGGGAATTGGCTTCACCAGAAGCAAAGCAAATCACTGTGTGTATTTTAAATTAATTGATGACCATGTTATTTATTTGGTCTTGTATGTGGATGATATGTTGCTGGTTGGAAATGACAAAGAAATTATCCAGGATTTGAAGACCCAATTGTCCTCCAAATTTGACATGGAAGATCTTGGTGCTGCAAACTATATTTTGGGCATGGAAATTAAAAGAGATAGGGCAAAGAGGAAGCTCTGGTTAAACCAGAGGAAGTATGTTAGGCCCCTATACTACTAGTGTAACCTCTTATTGTTATTAGTACAACTGCCTTATTATATTGTTGTACCCAGGTAGTCCCCATATTGCTATTATTGTGCCCAATAGAAGCCCACTATTTTTATTATTGTGCCCTTACATTATTATTGTTATGTCGGCTTTGATTATATTATGACCCCTTAGACTCTTATATATAGAAAGGAGGCCTTGTCATTTGTATCATCCAAGAATTGTTCAGTTGTGTAATGTAAAGGAGGTTGCACCCTTGAAGAGGTTGATTTATAAGGCATTCATATATATTTTCTATCTTTTTGTCAACTGGTTTCATAACATTTGGTATCAAAGCTTTAGGATTCTAGGGTTTCGCTGCTCCAAATAGGTCATCGTGGAATTTTCACTATAACTATTTTTCTGTGATGTTTCAGAAGCTAAAAGAAAAACCCATTTGAAAATAAATCGCGCTAAACATCAGGTCCGAATTTCACATCTTGTTATGCTATATTTTTGGAGGTATGATCTAAGGAAGTTAGGGTTTTTGCAAGCCCCAGAATTTCATCTAAAACAGGTTATCGTGGAATTTTCGCTATAACTATTTCGCTACAAACTTTCAAAATCTCAAAGAAAAGTCCATTTGATAAGAAATCGGTCTAAACCTCGGTTCCAAATTTTAGATCTTGTCGCGCTATATTTTCAGAGATATAATATGAGGAATTTAGGGTTTTTGCAAACCCCCGAATTACATTCCAAACAGGTGACCGTGGGAAAATCGTCGTAACTTTCGCTCTGAGCATCAGATTGAATTTTCGTAAGAAGTTTCAGAAAGAGGACAGACTGTAGTATTTCAGATATCATTTTTAGAACCTAAGGTTGAAATAGGGACCCGCGGCACGTCGTACAAGTTTTCTCTACTGAACTAGTCTATACTCAGGTCATCGTGGGAGATTGGGCATAACTCTT
Organism: Pinus tabuliformis; assembly: GCA_031772625.1. Taxonomy (NCBI): domain Eukaryota; kingdom Viridiplantae; phylum Streptophyta; class Pinopsida; order Pinales; family Pinaceae; genus Pinus; species Pinus tabuliformis. The sequence continues at coordinate 252,269,831 of CM062810.1, read as the reverse complement.
CATTGGAGAATCTAATCTTGATCATACTTGCGAGGTTAGAAATAGTACTCAGAGGGCTACTACAGGAGACAATTTCAGAACTTTTAGATTTGAAAGGACGAAGTTACAATCATTTCAAGATCGATCTCCTGAAATCAAGAAAGGATCCAGTAAATTGGATACTACAGATGGAGCAATATTTTGATCTACATGGTGTACCACTATTACAAAAGGTATGTATTACATCTTCATATTTAGAACCGGATCAATTTTTATGGTATAAAGGGCTTTGTTCTCATAAACAACTTGTTACGTGATCAATTTTCATGGAAGAAATGATAGCACATTATGAGGATACAAAGAACAACACCTTCTTTAGAGAAACACCACAACAATTGGAAGAAAAAAGAGAAAAAGGGCTTTGTTACAAAGTGGAAATCAAAATTATGGCAACAAGGAAGTCTACCCCTCACAACTATAAATATGGAAGTTTTGTTTCTCCTAGCCTTCCACAACCTACAAGGGTTACGCCACAACAATTGGAAGAAAAAAGAGAAAAAGGGCTTTGATACAATTGTGATAACAAATACATTAAAGGTCATAAGTGTGCTGAGAAGAAATTATTTTACATTGATTGTGGAGAGGAGGAAGAAAAGGATCAAGAAACATCAAAAGAATAGGATATACACCAGGAATCAACCCCAGAGAAAGAAGAAATGAATGTGACCATATCTTGTAAAGCATTGGCAGAATCTACGACTCGTCAAACTCTTAAGATAGAAGGATATATCAAGAAGAAAAAGGTTCAAGAAGTGAAAGATCACATCGAGAAAGAAGAAATTAATCCAACCATATCTTGTAATGCATTGGCCGGAATTACCACTCCTCAAACTATTAACATACAAGGACATATCAAGAAGAAAAATGTTCAAGAAGTGAAATATCACATCGAGCATCAAGAAATGAATCTGACCATATCTTGTAATGTATTGGAAGAAATTACCACTCCTCAAACTCTAAAGATAGAAGGACATATCAAGAAGAAAAAGGTTCAAGCAGTGAAATATCACATCGAGCATCTACAACAAGTTCTCTAACTTTTAAAGGAAAACGACACTTTGGTGCAGAATCAAATGACATAACAGGTAGATCAACATTGCAGTGAAAGAAGTTTTGATGTAGACGATTGGGTACTTTTACGGCTACATCTCAAGCAAGTTATTTATGAGAAGGAAATGTTGGAAATACTACATGCACTTAAGAAATGGCGACCTTACCTAATGGGAAGACACTTCAAGGTAAAAATGGATCATGATAGTCTTAAATACTTTTTAGAACAAAGATTATCTTTAGAAGAACATAAAAAATGGGTCACAAATATGTTGGGTTATGACTTTGAAATCATCTACAAAAAAGGGAAGAAAAATTTTGTTGCAAATGCACTCTCAAGAAAGGATGAGGATGTGGAAGAATTGTTTTGTGCTATTTCTATTATCCAACTAGATTGGATAAATGAAGCAAGGGATGAATGGAAGAAGGATGAAGAAGTGTGGCCACTCATTCAAAAGTTGTAGAAGATCCCAATTCAAACAATATTGCCAGAACTTGACGAGGAAGGAAAAATCATATTGGAACATGGAGCAGTCAAAGAAAAAGAACCTGAAAGCTACGAAATCGATCACTTTCAGAGTATCTTGTCAAGTGGAAGAACTTTTTGAAGGAGAGGGGCATGTTAGGCCCCTATACTACTAGTGTAACCCCTTATTGTTATTAGTACAACCCCTTATTTTATTGTTGTGCTCATGTAGTCCCCATATTGTTATATTGTGCCCCATAGAAGCCCACTATTGTTATTATTGTGCCCTTACATTATTATTGTTATGTCGACTCTGGTTATATTATGACCCCTTAGACTCCTATATATAGAAAGGAGGTCTTGTTATTTGTATCATCCAAGAATTGTTCATTTGTGTAATGTAAAGGAGGTTGCCCCCTCGAAGAGGCTTATTTCTAAGGCATTCATCTATATTTTCTATCTTTCTGTGAGCTGGTTTCATAACAAAGTATGTCGAGACAATATTGGAGAGATTTAATATGCAAGATAGTAAATCGGTGAAGGTTCCTATTCTTGTAGGTGTAAATTTATCTGTTGAACAGTGTCCCAAGACACAAGAAGAGGAAGAGGACATGTCCCGTGTTCCATATGCAAGTGCAATCGGTAGTATGATGTATGCAATTGTTCGTATTAGACCAGACATTGCACATGCAGTGGGAGTATTGAGCAGGTTTATGTCAAAACCAGGAAAGGAGCATTGGACAGTAGTGAAGTTGGTTTTCAGGTATTTTCGTGGCACAAGTGATTATGGTTTGTGCTACCAAGGAAGACCAGGATTGGACTGAGTGTTGGATATTTGTGGCTTTGTTGATGCAGACTGGGCTGGAGATCTGGATCAAAGAAGATCTACAAGTGGGTATGTTTTTAATCTATTTGGAGGTGCAGTCAGTTGGATGAATAAGAAACAATCTGTAGTGGCACTATCAACTACAGAGGCAGAATACATGGCAGCCACTCATGCAAGCAAGGAAGCAGTTTGGTTGCAGAGATTGTGTTCAAGTATGGGGTTAGTACAGGGAGCTATAAGGATAGACTGTGATAACCAAAGTGCAATTTTCTTGGCAAAGAACCCTGCATATCATTCAAAGACAAAGCACATTGATGTTCAGTATCACTTTGTGAGGGATATGATAGAAGACAAAAAGGTGTTGCTAGTAAAGGTAAACACTTTGAAGAATACTGCAGATGCATTGACAAAATCTATGAGCTCTGAGAAGTTCTCTTGGTGTAGAGAAACAATGGGTGTTGCAGGGCTAGATAAATGACTAAGCTCTCTTGTGGTCCCGTGTGGAAAGAAGACAACAAGTGGGAGAATGTTGGGTTGTGTTATATTCTTTATACAACTAACCCATGTAGTTAACTGGGGGGTTAGAGGGGGGTGGAGCCCCCCCTTCATTGCGTCGATTGCGTAGTGGGGGGGTCACAGGGGGTTTGACGGGTGTAGGTAACCCCACTCTATGGGGTTCGGGGCAGCGCCCCGGAAAATTTTGGTTTTGGAAACTATGTTAGGTTGGGCGGACCCATCTATGGTTTTGTGCATGATTTTCGCACATGTTTTTTGGACACAATAGTTTTTGGTCCATGGTTTTGGACGTGATGGTTTTCGGTCCATGGTATTGGGTGCCTTAGCATGTATAAATATGTATTATAACATTGAAAGGAACCTAATGAAAAATCAAGCTGGTAGTCTCGATTTTGGGATCCAGGGGAAAATCTCTATGTATATGTGTTTTATGTGTTATGCTCTCGCATTGTTTATTTTATGTGTTTTAGAATTCGTATGCTGGTAATTTCTGTATTGGGCTAAAACCTACATGGTTAAGCCAAAAATATCTTCATCCAGTCACCTTCGTTCCATATTCCAAGCATGAATGTGGGATCTCATAAAACACATCAATCAAAGCCATCCAGGGCTTCCAGAGGCCAAACCACCTCAACCTATCAAACAGTGATTCCACCTCATAGTCAAACATCACAAAATCATCACTAGATTGGTCTCTACCCAAGCCTTCCAGGGCTTTAGAGCATTTGTTCCAACCAAGTCTCCAAGACTAGTGACTCAACCCATAGTTGTTGCCAGGCTCCAAATCATTTTTCCAACCAAGGCTCTAGGACTAATAACTCAACCCACATCTGCTACCAGGCTCCAGAGCATTTTTCAAACCAAGGCTCTAGGACTAGTAACTCAACCCACCTGTTGGTGGTGTTGGACCTGCCAACATTTAGGGGATCTCCCTGATATGAAGTCCCAACCAGACCTCAAACCATTTGGAGTAGGAGTCCCAGCAATGGGTGGTACTATAATGCCTTAACTGCGGTAGCACACAGAGGTAAGTATGATAACCTTGGGTGAGAGCAAGTGTGTGACCTTGTGAAGAGTCAAGTGTGACGCATGAAGGTTATAACACACGAAGGGAAAAAGGAAGTGTGCCCTTTATAATCTTGTAATAGTACGTAGCTTGAAAGGAACACACGAGTGGAATGACATCACAAGCTAAAATGCATAATAGTCCACAAACTAAACTGATGAGTTAATCCAACAACATGCATTCAACAGGATTAGTACAATTGCATATAAAGTAGTTCATAAGAAAATGCATAAGTTAAGCAACATACATTGCTAAAGCAACCAGAATAGTCCAACTACATTAAAAACATATACATGAAAGCGTGTTGGCTCTAATATTATTATTATGAGTGAAATTTTCATCCATACATACACCATTGACAACCACTAGCCCCAATAGTGGAACATTACAATCAAGAACAACTGCTCCTCCAAATAAGTATACTCGCTCTACGCTATAGAGAAGCCAATGCTCTTCACAATACTCCCAAGCATTTTCTAAGCCTAAGCCTAGCCAAAAGCTTGGCTCCCAAAATCTTGTTCTATGAGTTATGAGGTTCTATTTATAACAAAGGGTGGGGTGACCCTTGACATTCCCCTTTGTGACTCTTTGACTACCCTCATGACTCTTCAACTTCTTTACAAATAACTCATTACATAACATGATGACCTTTCACATTCCACTAATGATACTTGGAATTTCACTTGCAACATACTTACAAATAATATTACATTTTCCACATGTACCCATGTGAGACAAAATAGACTAGAGATAGTCTAACAATATAAAACAATATGATTCCTAAGTTTGGGGAAAGACCAACTCAACAACCTCCACTTGGTGCTTCTCGATCACATATTGACGCCAAGCTTGGTATTGCATTATGGTGTACCCAAACTATTTGATGGTATCTTTCTAAAATCGGACTCTTGCCTCCATGGCATCTGGGTATATGGTCTTGGAACCTATCATTCCAACTCATTATCAAGCATGTGTAGCATGGTGTTGACCTTGACAGGACCATTGATGTACTTCTGCATGTTGTGTGCATTCAGCTCCAAGTCTTCCCTAGTGGCCTCTCGTCTTAGTTGCTCCATGTACTCATCGATCTCTAGTTGAACTTGGCTCTTGGGTCTAGCATCAGTGAGGGAACCGATTGATGGAAACTTGTTCTTCCTCACCATGACATCGAAATTGTTGTACAACTACACATATGAGGTTGTATGATGTTGATGAATGGGGCGAGTTGTTCATAGTTCTAGATCAACATTCATAACTTTGCTTTCTCCAGCTCTGCCTATGGCTTCATCTTCTTAACTAAGTCAAGCGGGGGCCCTTTGTACCACATTTTCCACTCTTGTACATGGGCGATGGCAGCATGTATGTTCTTAAGAGTTTGAACAAACTCTTTGCTCCATTTTTGTAGGCCATGCACATGGAACTACTTTATGCATGATGGAAAATCTATCATAGAGCTTTCACATGGTACCCTCAAGTGTTGACACTCCAGCGAGTATCACTTTCCTCATTTCTCCCATTGTGGAAATTTCATTTTGCGTTGATGCTCGAAGTTGTTCTACCTCTAGCCTGGCAACCTACAGGTTCTTTTCCAGTTGTCCATTCTCGGTCGTCATGTACTTAACATTTGAGCTTGTTTATCCTACATAGGCCAAGGTAGCTTCGGCAAGGGTAGTTGGATGCTTCCTAGTGTCTAACACTATCACCCTTTCCTTGATGAATGAAGGTGATGTGTGATCATTTGGAAAGTGATTCCTCCGCACCTATACAATCTTATTATGTAACTCATCAAATAATAGATTGTACACATCCTGACCAGATCATCATCAAGGAGAACAATATCTCCTTGCTCGCTCAGGACTATATCTGACACTAGAGGTGGAAAACACTGAGATATGACCTCTGGTGCTCTCAGCATAACGTCAGTATCTTCATTTTATGGCTCATGTTCCATCTCCATGTTTTTTACTTCAATCAGTTGCTCAATCTGATGAGAAAACTCTTGATCCTGCATCTGTTCACCCTCTTCCTCAGTTTCTAGTTGTTCCAACTCATCAACCTGTATGGGCGTTGTTTTCTCTGTCATTGTGCCTTGCCTTTATTCTTCTTCTTGTTTATGCTTCTCTTCTCTTTCTCTCCTCCTCAACTCTTATTCCTCCTTCAGCTTCTTCTCTGTCTCATGCAGCTCCAGTTCTGCTTCCTGCAACCTCTACTTTTCTCTCTTCCTTCGCTCTTCTCTCTTTATCATTGCTCCCTCTTTGCTTCTACTCCCAAAGTCACCTTCTCTATGATAGGAACTACCTTCATCTTGCAATTTTGCTCTACCTCTTGGTGCTTGGCAATATTCCTCTTTCCCTTGTCCTGCACTAGATTGTTGCCTATTATTGTTGTTGTTTTTGCTTCTGGAGCTATTATTATCTGCGCAGCAGCCTTCCAAGTTGTTTCTATACTGACCGGCTCATGGAGTTTGGAGGCATTGTAACAGTACCTCCAAGGGTCCTCCTCTGGCCAATGACATGCCCCGTGGATCCATGGAAAATACACCCTCGCACAATGGTCCTTGAAAATACGGTGGGGATCATACAGATTGGACTCTTTGGTATTGAACTTGAATTTCACTACCTCCTTAGCCTCTGCATCTGCATCATTCAAGCTCTTAATCTTGTATAATCTGATTCGTAAAGGAAGTGTGGTCCATGGTGCTTTCTTCTTCCTATGTAGTCTTGTTGACATCCATGTAGAGAGGTGATATGACACTTCTTGCATCCTCAATTTGGTAGTGGCATACCTTGGTAGAACATTTGAAGGCTTCTCTTTGCCAAACACTCCGATGAAGGTTCCACCTAGTGAGGCATACCAATCTGCAATGTTTATTGTTGCCTCCATTGCTTCTCGTGACATGCAAGGTGGATCTTGCTCAAAGATAAGCTTATACAATGGGATGATAAAATGGTCAGTTAGCATTTCCATCACTCCTCAATAGTTGCAGTCGAAAAGAAACTTGCGATAGATGTTGATGATAAACTCTTTTGGTTTCCATGTCCAGCTCATGCTAGGGAACTACTATTGGCCACAGATTCTATCCAATAAGTATGCGGACATGTAAAACCTTGCTTGCTCATTATTGGGTGAATTTTGGGCATTAGTCACATGTATCTCCAACTGATGAGCAAACAAATCTGACCAACTGAATGGCTTCCCATCACTAACCAACTAGTCCAGTATGACTACCCACCCTTCAGGAAAGGTTTATGTGTTCTCTTGACCATATAGTTTGCACGCAAATATGATCAAGAATTGATAAGACTTCCTGAGGGACTTTGTCTTGTAAACATGATTGGGTGTTTGTCTAAAATTTGACGGCTCTTTCACCCAGATCTTGATGATATCTCTAGGGGTCACAAAGCTATGGGTGGCATATAAAAATGAGTCCATGCACTTCACTGGCTGGGGTAAATGATACATCTGTTGAAATTTCTTTGCCTTGAAGGTGGCAAGCTCTATCTCATTGGTACTGCTCAATGTCATAGTTTGTTCATTTGTGTGTGAGACAATCCAGCAGATAATGTCTGCATATGGGAAGGCGGGGTACCTATATGTAACCTTGTATAAGCCTGACCGTTGGATACTAAGATAAACTTGTCGATCCTCTACGTCTTCCTTGAAGTTCTATGCGAAAGTATATTTGATTTGCTACAATGTCAATGTTGAACCCTTCTCAATGAATAGCTATGTATCTGCATAAACTGGTAGATCAACTGATATCTTCTGAACATCTTCCCCGGTACTGCTCTTGGTGGTTTCCTTTTATGTAGATCTTCTGGATGCCATGTTAACTGTAACTGCTAGAGAGATGCTCAACAACTGTTGTACCTATGGGAAAGATAGGAAAATCGTGGCAAGAAAATGTCAGCTTAAAAACCAAAGCAACTTCAAGACAAGATCAAGCAACAAGTCGAGCTCATGATGGGAAATATTGCGTAATTCTGGTTAATAGAGGTCACTAGCTGAGTGCGGGAACTGTGCATTGTGTAGTCCTAGCAATCAGTCAGGAAGATTGATGACTGGAACTGCGCAATGCACAATTCAGTCTTGGGCTAAGGCTGGGAGAGATTGCATATTGTGCAGTCTCAGTGGCCAAGCTGGGAGGATGGCTCATGGAACTGCATAGTGCACATTTGGATCCAGACCAGGATAGGCTCTATAATTTCCAGAAGCCAAGACAGAGGCCTTGAGCTCCCAGATTGTGCAATGCATGTAGTGAAGTGTGAGATTCGAGAAAGGGGAGGCCATATCTTCCCATGGGGAGTGTGCAAAATAAGAATATCTTAAGGATGGTGTGATGATGAGTGCATATCTGACTAAGTGTTAATGCATGCATGTGAAACAAGTGTTGGAATCAACTAAATTGAAGGAAAATGATGTGAAGGGAGTCACCGCAACAACGACCATTGGTGCAAAAATAGGAAAACACATGCGACACTTAGGAAAGGCAATCTAAAACTTGAAACAACACTTCAATAGTTAAAACAAGTTAAAACACTAGTATTCATTCAAAGAAATAAGTGAAACATCACTCTCAAAAGATAAACAACAAAAAGCAACAGAAAAAGTGGAAAAAGACTAGAAAAGCAAAACTCACCCGGAAAAGTGACAACGACCGTACCGAAGGTCCCTTGATCTCCTCGAGAATGTCAGAGCTCTAAGATCAAACGTGAAAATGAGCTCTATAAACTTTGATTAAATAGATTTGATCAAGTTAGGGTTTATGACGTGCATGCCAAAAATCAAGGAAAAAACGACACTTGGCGGAAGTTTCCAAAATAACTCAAGTGCCTCCTTCAGGTTGATAAAAATATATCCCTATTTTTTATGAATGCCTTTTTCTTTTTTTTTTTCTTTTTTTGGAAAAACTGCCATACATTTCCCAGAAATATTGCGCAGTTCTGGGAAGAACAGGGCAACTCTCTAGCTCATGCATTTCGCAATTTTTGAGCATTGTGGGTTTTGTGCAATTTCTGGGCTGAGTGGCTCTGGGTTTTCCCTCATGTCTACATAATTTCCTAGCTCAATGTTGGATTCCATCCAATATTGAGCATTTCCTTAGCTCAAGGTTAACTGGCAATCAGGACTGCGCAATTCCAAAGAGCAAGGCCAGTTGCCCTCAAGAATTGTTGCAGTTCTCTAAGGCAAGTCCAGAACTATCGAAAGACCAAGTCAAGATATTGGCTTGTGGGTTAGAAAATGAACCAAGTGAGCAAACACAAGCCAATTTGAAAGGAATAAATCTCAATCAAAGTGCGAGTACTTGATTCAGTGCAAGATGATTTGTTGTGGTTTAGAAGGGAGGCTCCAAAAATGAAGTGTAGGAAAAATTTTAGAGGTTTGTTGTAGCGGCTACAACACCACCAAGGGCTCCAAAGAATTTTTCCAACCAAGTCTCCAGGACTAGTAACTCAACCCAAGTTGTTACAGGGATCCAAATTGTTTTTCCAACCAAGGCTACAGGAACTAGTAACTCAACCCAAGCTAAAGGAAACATGAGAACCAAAAAAAAAAAAAAACCACAACACCATTGTTATCCAGGAAATGGAAAGGCTAGGAAAATCCACTATCAATCTAGGAAATCCTCCATGCCAGTGACATATCATGACCAATAAACCACATGCATATGCCATGTATGCCAAAACTAGTGAGGAAAACATACATGCAACTCGGTACCTGCAAGAAAAACCCATTGTAGTTGTTGATCTTGATGTCCTCTTGTGCTTTCTTTCTCTTCCTTTTCCTTCTTGCTCCAAAACTCCAAGTATTAGACACTCTCCAAGAGTGCTCCAAGAAAACTCTAAGTGTCCAAGAGTATGAGAGAGAGAATAGAGAGAGAGCTCCAAAAGTGAACTGACAAAATTATGTGTATCGATCCTCAGAAGCCTTTTTATTAATGAGGTCTCTATTTTCTTCATTTTACTCCTCACATGAAATTTGTGACCTTTTGCCTCCCTTTTCTCCTAATTTCCATTGTTTTCGTAAATAAATGTGCCAAAATGCCAATTTTTCCTTTCCAAAGCCTTTTCCAATTTCCTTAGCCATTAATCAATCACCAGTGATCCCCATTACTATTTTTTTGCCCAATATTCAACTTGGAATAAGTGTCCCATCAACCATGGTTATTATTTTTCCTTTATTAACTTTTATTACATGGAATTTTCACCAAGGCTATTACATATTCTTTTATTATAAAGAGAAATTTCTTACAAACTTGTACTAGCACAGACTCATACTAGTACACTCGCACCCACCTGCAGAAGGCTACAACCTTCTCTCATTTTCCAGCTTCTACTGGAAGGGAGCTAGAACCCCCTTATCCTCTATTCTTTGTGGATCACTTTTCATAATGTTTCAAATTGGATCCATTCCAAATATCAGACAACAATACTGAAACCAACATTGTACCAAGTCACTTAATCACTGAACCAATTGTATCACTAGGTCAAACATAGAAATAACTTGTTCAAACAACCAGACTAACTTATATCACTGTATACCCATTCATCAAAATACCAGACCACATATTGTTCATCACTAAAACTAGATTCTGTCACTGCAAACTCTGTCTAAACACATGTCAGAATATATACGCTACTATTCTTACTCATACCTATGTATGTATGTGTTTCCCCTGAAGCATACTCACATACATATCTCAAAATATTGATAGTTGAATCTGTATCATTGTACCATTGAATCAATCACCCAAGTAGATACTGAAGCCAACATAAATCACTGAACCAAATACAAATTATCATCTAGCAGCATCATCACAAGTCAATACTTTACTTCATAAACAATTCAGGCTAAAAATTACTGTCAAATATAGTTAATTATAAGAGACTTCATAGACAGATAGCAGCAAATAGAATAGATCAGCAATTATCATAAGCTCGTACTGCAAAACCCTAGCATATATATGCAACTCTTATAAATAATTTTTGCGTATGTACGTGCCTTTTACATTGAACATCCACGTACATATATGTCTATTCTACATAATGTATATGCGACTATCCAGAATCAGATCTGCATATGTACGCGATTTTTCTGAAGCATACCTGCATATAGATCTTTAATTACTGATTCAAACCTTCGTTGCACATTAAAACACTTGTCAATCCAAAATCTTGACACACACCATAATAGATACACATCATAAAATCATCATCACAAGTCTATCAAACCATATGCATATTAATCAATATATAATCATTTCAGATCTAATAGATCTGATACATCATCATACTCCTTGATGCACACTTATTTCAGATCAAACCAATCATCAAAAACCCAATACATGCACACTTAGCACTTTGATCTCCCTCTCCTTATATACTTATTCCTTAGCCAATACCTTAGGCTAATTTCATATTTATGTCGATGGTATTCTTTGACAAAATCAAATATCTATTGTCACGCTCATTACTATGTGCCAATACCATGGTAAAGACCCCTAGTATTTAGAATACCATGGTTTAGAAACTATACACAACTTTTCTTCACCATACCCATGTATGTACACGGCCTTTGTTCACAGGACCCGTGTATACTTCCTAAAACATCATCTTTATCATTCCTCTGTCTCCGAACTAATATTCCTTTGTCCACTCTTTATGTTACTTTTGTACTGGCCTAGATACTTGTCTTGCTATTATCATATTGACATCTTTAAGTAGGTTTCCATCAAGGACAACATATTTGTCATAATGCCAACAATATCCCCCTTTGGACTTTATGGCAACCAATTTGGTGTTTGTTCACCACCACCTGTAGATACCATTAAACACATTTGTAGATATACCAAGTTTTTCTCCCAAGTCACTAAGCATTCTCCAAACACCAAGCTTGTCCACCCTTTTGACATCAAGGGAAAAGGGTTGACCAATGTTGAATGAAGGCTTCTCTCCCTTTGTTGATATGAGTGTTTTAGATTTGATCTGCTGAAAATAAACATTGAATACTGACCATGCTCCCCCTGAGCACATTTTGAATTTTACTGAAGATATACAAAGTACATGACTCTATGACTCAACTAGACATGACCTTTCCTATCACCAACGACTCATGTTTACATTGATCACCCAACACAATTGGGTTACATATTGCATCACATGCCCAAAATGATGGGATTACATGACTTGACCACAATAGTCCATACATGACTGAATTTTACAATGATTTATAACATAGGTCTTTACATGACCTTTACATCAAGAGACAGATATTGAATTTATAACCAAAACAAAACACCTCAAAAATACCATATAGGAGCTCACCATAAGAATTAAGTGTGACAACAAATACGTCAACAACATATGTGTCTTTAACATCATCATCCATGATATATATCTATACAAAATGCTAAAGATATCATAATGCCAAAAATGCGCTATTGGAAGAATAGCTCCCCATGTGCCAATTGTTCATCATCATATCTGATCACATTAACTTAGGTCATCAAAGTAACTTCATTAATCAATAATTTCTTCAAAGCATCAATTTCATATTGCAGCAACTCATAAACCATCATAAGACAACACCACTTCTAAGTAGCACCAATCAAGATCAATACCATAATGCCAAATAATAATTATCTGAAGCATATCAGAGCCTTTCCTTGAGTCTGTCCCACAGTTTCTTCATCATAGAGAAACATACATGACTTTCTAGATTAGAATTCACATATATACGTGACTATCCTTCATAATATCCATGTACATAAAGTATAAAAAAAACCCAGCTCCCCCTAACCATGTATTGTCTTTACCCGTTCATTGTTACTACATCAAATGTACTATTAGTAATACAACATGATTATCAAAAAGACCATGGGAGACATCATCAAAACAACATCTGTATTTCTCCCCCTGAATATGAAAGATCTGTTAAAATAATTAATGAAGTGATGAAGCAGAGACCACTTCTAGTTTTTGTCAAAGGAATCACGTGGAAAAGGCTTTGTTAATATATCTGCAACTTATTCCTTTGAGGGAACATACTCCAGTTTGACCTTTTGTTCATGTGCCTATTCTCTCATAAAGTGATATTTGATTGAAATATGCTTGATTTTTAAGTGCATGATAGGATTTTTAGAAATACTTATGGCACTAGTATAATCACACAAAATAGGTATAGGTTGAGGACAAGTCATTTGAATATCTTGTAATGTTTGCATCATCCATATAAGTTGAGTACAACAAGATGCAGCAGCAACATATTCTGCCTCAGCAGTAGATAAAGCAATGGAGCTTTGTTTTTTGCTGAACCATGATACCAAGTGAGGTCCCAAATAGAATGCTCCTCCACTATAATTTTCTAATCATCAACATTACCTGCCCAATCTGCATTTGCATAAGCATGAAGAGAAAAATCTATATTTTTGGGATACCATAGACTATAATCTTGAATTCCTTATACGTACTTGAATATTCTCTTAAAGAAGATGTGTTTCTTTAGGATTTGCTTGAAACCATCCAAAAATCCCAATTGCATGCATGATGTCTGGTCTTGTGCCTATAATATAGAGCAAGCTCCTGATCATAAACTTGTATTCTGTTTGATTTACTGAAGGAGAATCATCATGTTAACTCAGGTTACAACCTGTAACCACTGGTGTTTATACAGGTTTGCAATTATCCAGCCATACTTATTTAAAATCTGCTTGAGATACTTAGTCTATGAGAGAAAGATTCCATTCTTTGCTTGATGAACTTAAAGACCAATAAAGTATGTTATTTCATCAAGTAATGACATTTAAAATTCATGTTGCATGACTGAGGCAAAACTTTAACTCATATAATCTTCATTTCTTCCAAATATGATGTCATCCACGTAAACATAAACTAATAAAATTTTACCATCATCTATGTTTATATATAGATTGTTATCTACAGATCCCTTTGTGAAACCTTGTTGTTCAAGATATTTGTCAAGGCAATAATACAATGCACAAGGATCTTGTTTTAGCCCATATAATTCCTTCTTGAGTTTGCAAACAAGGTTTTTATCATTTCCTAGAATGAACCCTTCATGTTGCTCAATATAAACTTCTTCTTCTAGGTACCCATTCAGAAATGCATATTTAACATCCATTTGATATACTTTAAAGTTATGAAAGATTGAAAATGCAAGGAACATTCTCATGGCTTCAAGCCTAGCTACAGGTGAAAAATTTTCTTCAAAGTCTATTCCTTCTTGTTGGGCATAGCCTTTGCATACAAGTCTTTCTTTGTTTCTAATTACCTCTCCATTTTCATTTAGTTTGTTTTTGAATACCCATTTTTCCCAAATAACATTTTTATCATGAGGTATTTGTACTAATTCACAGGTATTTTTCTTTTCTATTTGGTCAAGTTCTTCATCCATAGCCTTAACCCAACATTCATATTTTCTAGCTTGATTTACATTTTGTGGCTCAGTTGTGGATAATAAGGCTAGATAACTAGAACTTCCAACAAGAGTTCTTCTAGTTTGAACTCCAACTTCCTTATCACCTAGAATTTGAGATTCTAGATGTTTTTTCTGAACATACCTTGATGGAGTCTTTTCTGATGCTTATGTAGTATCATTTCCTTCTTCGGATGCTTCATTGATTCCTTGTCCAACATCCTTTTAGCTTGTTGTAGGAGTATCTTCATAATCTGCCGGTGTTTCCTTTTTGTTACCTGTGGATGCTTCATCAATCACAACATCAATGCATTTAATAACCTTTTGAAGTCGTTTATTGTAACATTTATACGCTTTGCTTCTAGAGGGGTATCCAAGGAGAATTTCTTCATCAGCTCTAGGTTCAAACTTTCCAAGTTTATCATCATTATCCTTTATGTAACATTTTCTTCCAAATACTCTAAAATTCTTGATAGTTGGAGGTTTACCAAACCATAGTTCATGAGGAGTTTTGTCATTGTTTACCCAAATATGAGCTTTGTTGAGGATATTTATTGTTGTATGTGTTGCTTCCCCCCATAAGGTATGAGGTGTTCTGGATTCATCAAGCATAGTAAATGCCATTTGTTGGATTGTTCTATTCATTCTTTATGCCAATTCGTTTTTGTTGAAAATGCAACAAGAAAATCCTAATTTAATTTTGTCCTTGAATTAAATTAGGAATTAAATTGTAATTCCACGTCTCATGACAACTTGTGATAGTTAACTAAGTTAAGTTGACATAGTTGGATCAGTTAATTCGAGTTGAGGGTCTAACTAGAGTCATGTATAGTGTCCCCTGCTTTCTAGGACCCTTGATTGAGTTTATTTTGAGTTGTAATTATTTAATTCAGTTTAACTTAGTTAAATTTAGTTAATGATCAACGGGATAAATAAAGTTCCCAAAATTAAAAGTGTTCAAAAGTGCTCGAAACTTGTGCCAAAACATAGATCTTTTCGCCCTGAATCCAATGCAACTTGAATCACTCAAAACCAATATTGTATGCTCCCGATATTGCATTCTGATTATTTTCCTAAACATCTAAAAATTTTGCAGGTTGGATGCAAGACTGCTGACTGAGCAGTCCGTACGCTAACTGGGTAGGGTGATTGGGCAAGCTAATTGTACTTCATAGGCCAATGGTAGGATGTCAAGTGGCCTCACCTGATTGGTTCGAATTGGCAACTTACGATTGGTTGTGGTTGATTTTTCGTGGCCCAATCACAGGCTACCACATGGCACCCTAGGGCCGAATAAAATTTGGTTAAGGATGAACTGGCCACCGGGAGGATCGAACATGAGACCACTTGCAAAGCAAGGCAGTGCTCTACCACTACGTCGTGGTTGTTGCTTAACCCTTATGGAAACCATGTTCTATTTAAATTTTCGACGAATGAACGTTGGGGATAGGGCTAAGGCTAATCCCTTGGCCCCCAGCCACCTCACACCCAATGCAGACAGAGGAACCAAGGGCTCAAGGCTTAGCCCCGGACCAAGGTCACGAGACTAGTTCATATAACCATAGCGCGGGAATTTGGGTGATTGTGGCGAGGTGCTTGGGTAAGGCCCTAGTGTGGGCATATGGTGACTGATAGAACCATGGTGGGGAGTTTAACGAACAGGCGCGAAGGATCGAGGCTAGCCTAGGTCATATGGTAGGATGCAAACATGACAGAGGAATGGATAAGGAGCTTAGTGGACATACGTGTGAATTGGGGACCAGCCCTAGGTTCTGCGGAACCATAGAACCAACGGTGCAAAGGTTGATGGGTCTATGTCGACAGGGGAGGGTAGTTAGCCCCAGCCCCCAGGCATATGGCCCATATGACCCAGATTTTCCACCCATGGGGGTCAGAGGGCATTTAAACGAGGTGACAATTTGCACCTAATTCGGCATGAATCTCATCGGTGTCAGGCGAAAAAATCGCTTGGCGGTTCCAAAAAAGGCAGAATTTGTAGAACAGTTAGGGGAGTGCAATTTGTAGAGAAGTTAGCATCATAACTTATATAGAGCATAAATTCTTCAGTTTTTGGCGAAATTGAGCCCAGTTTGAGGTTTTTTACTATTTTGGACCCATTGGAGACATTATTTTTTACATTCTAATCATTGTAAATCCATGTAAACACGAATTTGAGCACTTAATGAAAGAGGCCCAAAATTGGAAGCTGGACTAAGAGATGTAGCCTAGGAGGGGTGAACTCCTTTATCATTTTGTTGTCATGTGTTACTGTATATGGTATATTTGTCTTTGTTTTTATGCTGCAAACTAAATTTTAAAACCATTATTTTATGTGCTTTTGCAAAATGATTCATTGCCTAAAAGACATAAAATTTTACTTGCATATTTCCTATCACCTTAAAGTTTGTAATTCAGATCAGTTAAACTAGTTCCAACTGATGGAGGAATTAGTGGGAGATCCAGCAGTGGGGTGTAAACTATAGTAGTGGGTTTTAAATAGCATTGATCAACTAGTAAACTGAAGATTCACTCATAATTAACTCATGCATGTCAAATCATAAAAAGACCCAGTTGAGATTGGAGTTCAAGGACAATGTACTATCATTTGTATAATCATATCAATTGTACAAGAGGTGCATGAAATCAGAGGAAGGCCTATGAGGATTATGCAATTCATATTTGTGGAATTTCGCAATTAAATATGGGTTAATTCCCTAGGGAACTGCACAAGGAAATAGGAGCTTGGTAGACAACAGAATTGGCTAACTATTGGCTTGAGCTTGTCTGGGAAGTAGTGAGATAGATAGAGATAGTGCATAGGTTGCTTAGGCTTAAGCAAATAATTATAATGTTCTCATATTTTCTGATTAATGCAATATATAGATAGCAAGGGTTTTTAGTTGTGGATTTCCCCATAAAATTATTGTGTTATGTGTGATTGAATTCTTTCTCTTTTATGCTTCGTGATTTCATTGATCGTTTATTGTTTCTGTTGATGAGTAGAGTAGATTCAAGTCAATTGTTTTAGCATATTACAATTTGTAGTTTGAATCTATAAGGAATTTCTACATTTTTGATGATGATTTTTAGCTATAGAAAACTACCTCTTGATGCCATGTTGTTCACAAAAGTCGAAAAACTCATCTGATATAAATTCTCCTCCTCTATCATATCTAAAACATTTGATTTTCAAATATAACTCATTTTCTACTAGAGCTTTGAAGACTTTAAATTTATCAAATGCTTCATCTTTATGTTTTAATAAGCCAATCCAACACATATGAGTAAAATCATCAATGAATAATATGAAGTATTGTTCCCCCCCCCCCGAGGAGACTTCTTTCTCATAGGACCACACAAATCAGTATGAATAAGTTCAAGTGGCTTACTTGAAGTACCTTCTTTGTTGTTGGACACCTAATCCTCAATGGGTTAGTGTGGAAGCCGAATAGACAAAAGGAATCCAAGAGACCTTGGGATGTGGAACCCAATGGTCAAACCATGTACTATAAATGTATATCATTTGTTAATAAAAATACACTCTCATGTTTTATCTTTCAAATTATGTTGCTGCCATGTGTGTGTTTAACATGGTATCAAAGTAGGCGTATTCCTACCCTGCATAATTTCTTTGAGCCATTTGTTTTATGGTCTTTATGTGCAGGCCATTTCTGCCATCACTTATGAATATTTTCTCAGCTAAATTCTAGCTGCCATCTCTGTCATTTCTCCAGCTCTACTTTTAGTATTCTTATCTTTGTAACTCCATTTTTCTGCCTATTTTCGTGTTCTGCCCATATTTCAGAACTGACACCGCTGACCTGGTATTCTCTCTGGGCTCTCTGCCATAATAATTTTCTGCACCTGAGTGCTGCGTGAGGGAGTGCTAAGGCTGTGTTTGGTAGGTCGAGGTTCTAATCTTGTTGTTATGGATGGTAAGGCACCGTGGCTTTGGACTGGTGCGCATCGACGCATGTTGGAAAGAGGAACAAGGAACGCTGCCATCTGTTGGTATACATCTACATTTCTCCATACATACATTTACACTTGAGCTCCTGCCATCAAAGTCTGTTGAAACGAGGAAAGAGGAACGATGAAACTAATGCGCTATACATTGAATGTTTGTTACAGTATGCATTATTTTTGCGTTGTCCATTGAATTGTTGTTACAGTATGCATTATTTTTGTGTTGTCCATATGTGTTGTATAACACTGTGGTGAATGTTTGCGTTGTCTTACATTACGGTCTTACACTCAGAGCATTGTCCATTAACACTCAAAGCGCTATCCATATGTGTTGTTTAACAATGCCCATATATTTATATGTGTTCTTTAACACTGATCAGTTTTGATTATTACGTTGAATGCCTGTCTAACAACGGTTCAGCGAGCTTGTGTGATGAAACAATCAATTGGACGAGGACACTCAGGGGCATATTTTTAGAGCATTCGGCTCTAATGGGTAGTCCATTGATGGGAGGCATGGGAAGAGACACTAGCCGGATTTCCAGATTCGAACCGTCGACCTGAGGTTTGAGTCGATTTTGTCGTGAGATTTGATGGAGAGATTGGCCTAGTGTGAGTATTGTAGAGTTTCATAGAATGAGCAACTTGATTTTTGATATTCGGTTGCGGGAATGAAATGTATGGTATTTACTTCTCTGTGTGATGTTTAATTCTTATGTTTAATGGTATGAATTACATGTGAAGACATTGGAAATTGTGCGTTATAATCTTACTATCAAGTCTTTGTTTTTTGTTGGTGCCTCCACGCACTGAGTTGGAGACACTTTGCTTGAATGCTAATCAAAACTGCAGTTATGAGTGGTGGTCGATCAAGATGGGTAGTGGATTTATGCAAATGGTTGTAGTTTACATGAAGATATTCCATTGAAGACATAATTTATGAAGATGACTATGACATTTATGGTGTTTCTAAGTTAGTATTTTCACATGAGCATATTGATCCGATCAATTGGTGCCCTTATCAAGGTTCATATCAACCAACATTGTTCTAGCATCATGGCGTATTTTTATAACTCCCTTTCGCTCCCAGTTAATAATGGTGGCCGTCCATGCTGGTATATAACATTGGAGTTCTGGTTTCCATGCACTTGCCCTATGAATGGATCTTTCTTTCATCCCCATTACCACCGATCCTATTGTATACCACCGGTTTCTCCTCCATACTCTGCGTTATATATTCCTCCATACAGTCATCCCTTGATTCTCACCTCTTGGACCTCTTATGGAATAAATATTGGGTGAATACTCTTTCATCTTCGCCACTCTTAGGGAACCGAGATTATGTTGCAGGTCAAATTTCAGATCTTGCGGAGAAGCTAGAGCAAGCAGAAAGTCAATTGGCGCATTCGAATATTTCTTGTTATGCTTTTGGTGGAATACGACTATAGATGTGAAAGTCTGGAGAATCAAAAGCACCGTAGAACAGCTTCACAGTGGCGTGGAGAGTAGAGAGACTCGCACAAGAGAAGTTGTGTGTTAAAGCAACGAGCTGGTCGGTTCATCTCTGTGCGTTCATACATGCATGAACATGTGGAATAATCCTTTCATTGGTACAAATGGGTCATTGTTGTGTTCATCATTCTTATTGAAATACTGGAGGTATCGTTGACTCTTTATATATTGCATTCTGGCATATGTGTTGTTAGCTCTCCATAAATTATGTGTGATATATGAGGTCAGATTGTTTTCTTTGAAGAAGTGGCAAGATCAGAGAATATGTGTTCGTACCCTAGTCAAATCATTTATATATGAGCATTCAAGTCCTGTCCATGACATGGTGCTATAGTTGTTGAAGTTTTGATAGCCATCATTTCTACTTTGAAAGTGAAGGAGTATTTGAGGGATCCAAGCAAGTTTGAAATTGTTGTTGCCCTAGTGTGGCATTGTGTTTAAAACTCATTATAGTGCATTGATTCCTTGATTCAACTATTGCATAAGAGTTTGATGGGCTGTATAAAGGCAATGATTGTTTTGACAAATAAAAGTAATCTTTTGTGGAGAAAATTTTAGTCGGTTGTATTGTCAGAACATAGTGTTGGTCATGAGTAAACTCTTATTTTTATGTAATGGATTTTAATTGGTGCTTGTTAGTTGTACATTGATCATTTAATGCACATTTATAAAGGATATTGTTGTGTACTGTGAGTGGGTATTACTTTTCTGCATTGAGTAGTAGTTGTGATCAGTTTTTAAGGTGTAATTCTAACATTGAAAAAAAATGACCAGAATCAATGAAGCATTAAAGTTCCTCAAAACTCTGATATTGTCTACTAATCATGATACATTAAAAGTCAGCAAAGTTTCTCTCACAGACATTCAGTTCTGTCTATAAAATGCACAAGAGAAAATTGATTTTTTGCAGCTCGAATCTTAGCTACAGAAAGAAGAATTAAAACAGAGGAGTCGTCATTTTGAACCTGTTTCTGTTCAGAAGATTGAAACATACTCCCATAAAGCAGCAGTTGTACATGCAGATGCAGAAACTCAGTCTGCACTTCCCAAGCCCATCATCAAACCTTGGGAATAGCTTGTCCACAACAAGCACAGAACTGGTCTTGGATATGAAAAGGACTTGTCCTTTCATATTCCAAATTACTCAAAACCAATCCAATTTCAAACTGTTGGATTCTTGAGGATGATTCATCTTCACCTATCCTTCATGACAGTTCCACTGCAGCTATTTCAGATTCTGCCCCTCTTCCACATCAACAGCTACAACAACAGATTGTGAAGTGCCAACACTGTGACCGAGTTGGCCATCTGAAAGATCATTATTTTGATCTTCATCCATGTAAGCACTGTCATAAAACCAGTCATTATTCAAACAGATGATTCAAAAACAAACGTCCTACAAGAACAAAGATTCATCTTGGATGGATCGCTTCTTGGCAATGGGCATCAATAGCCAAGAAGATATTTTAGTCACATGTCAGAACTTGTTCCAGAGTATTGAACAATCTTGCAGTTGAGTTTTCTCCATCATCTCACCTTGTATCTGACAAGGGGGAAATGATGGCCATCTACAAGCTTCAAAGTCACATCAAGTGAGCCTGAGCCACAACCTGCCACACCAGTTTCAGGGTTGTAGCCAGAAAAAAAGATGCCCTGAGCATGCCTTCAGTTGGTAATATAGGACACTTCCTCTAGCAGAAGACTTTAGCTTCTTTCCAGTTTCGGAAGAATTCCAGGAATAGAGTTGGGGACACTTCCTCTAGCAGAATACTTCATCTTCTTGCCAGTTTTGGAAGAGTTCCAAGAATTGCATTAATCACTCCAGAGTTGTTGGTCATCCTTAAACCATAACAGGTTGAGACTTCCCTTTTTAGGTTGAAGTTCTCCCTTTTATGCCAGGTGAGACCTCCCTTTCATGGTTGAAGGTTTCCCTCTTCAAAACAATAGGAGCACTTCCTCTAGCAGAAGACTTTAGCTTCTTGCCAGTTTTGGAAGATTTTCGGGAACTACACTAAGCGTTCCAGTGTTGGTGGTCATCCTTAAACCACCGCCCTTTATACCAACATTTCAGAGAGCACATTCAGCCTAGTGCTGCCATGCATTTTTGCACATTTTGTATTACAGCTCTCTTCTTGGACTCATACATAACCCTTCGGATTAAGGGGGGCAATGTTGGACACCTAATCCTCAATGGGTTAGTGTGGAAACCGAATAGACAAAAGGAGTCCAAGAGACCTTAGGATATGGAACCCAACGGTCAAACCATGTACTATAAATGTATATCTTTTGTTAATAAAAATACATTCTCATGTTTTATCTTTCAGATTATGTTGCTACCATGTGTGTGTCTAACATTTTTCATTAAACCGCACCCTGTTTTTCTTACCGAATTGACATGATTTGCATATGGTACTTTCTCGTAGAGAGATGTTAGGAAAGTCACGAAATTCTCCCATTCTAATTGACTTATGTAGTTGACTGAAACTTAGGTGTCTCAATCTTTTGTGCCAGAGCCATATTTCTTCTAACTTTCTCAAGTAACAATGTTCTAAACCACCTTCCAAGACATAGACATTACCTAGAGTTCTTGTTCCCTTTATTATGATCTTACATGTATCGAGATTTTGTACCACATAATTCTTGGATTTGAAAACCACTTCATGCCCTTGATCACACATCTGACTAAAACTCAATAAGTTATGTTTTGATCCATCAACAAACAAAAGATTTCCAGTTTTAACCTTTTCTTTCAGGAAAAATAGTTCATTTTCCTTTGATAGCCGCAGGTGAATTATTTCCAAATGTTACATTATTTTTTTTGTTTATTCCATTAAAGGACATAAAATTATCTTATCAACTGTCATATGTTTTGAACAACCACTGTCAATGTACCATGGATTTTCTTAATCTCCTGCATATAAAGCTAAACCACAATTCTCATATTCTATGGTTTTCTTTTTCCATACCTTAGATGTTGTTGTTTTTTGTTCATTCTAAAGACTAGATCGTATTTTGCTTCTGCAGTTAGTTTTTATATGCCCAAAGTTATTGCAAAAGGAACATTTAGATTCAACTTGAATAGGTGAGAAGGTATTGTAAGAGTATTTATTTAGCCCGATCTCATTCTTTTGTTTTCTAGCTTCTCTAGTCATGATAGTTTTATAAGCAACACACTGAGCAAACTTATGACCAAAATTATGACAAGTGAAGCATTGACCATTAAGGTAAAATTTTATGGGAGTGTAGTACCTTCTTGTGTATCTTTCCCTTTTATTGTGATAAGGGTGATTTACCTCAAAAACATTTGATCCTGTATTCCTTTGCTGAGAGCTGGGATTTTGTTGACTGCTTCCTTTTACTGCATTGAGATAGCTTTTCGTACATGTTTCAGAAGATTTCACAGCCTTTGATTATTCTCCATTGTATTCGAGGCTTGTTTTTATAGGAGGACATCATTGTACTTTGATGATTTCTTTTAAGGTCTTAGATCCTTTAGTTAATCTAAGGTTTAGACTTTTTTCTTTCTCAATTTCCTTCCTTAGACTTACAACTTCTAGTTCTAACTTTTCATTATGCCTCTCATTTTCTAGGACTTGTTTCTTCAAAGCATCTTCTACTAATTTAGATTCTTCTAAATGGATTTTAAGTAGAGTTATTTCTTCTATGAGATTATCCTTTTCTTGTAGGGAATCCATAAATACATCATCATATTCGTCAATACATTTATCTTCAAATGTCATAAGTAATTGATATCAATCCCAAATCTCGACACACACCATAATATATACACATCACAAAATCATCATCATAGATCTATCAAAGCATAAGAAGATTATTTCAGATTTAATACATCTTATCCATCATCATACTCCTTGGTGCACACTTATTTTAGATCAAACCAATCATCAAAAACCCAATACATGCACACTTAGCACTTTGATCTCCATCTCCTTATATAGCTTAGGCCTTAGCCAATACCTTAGGCCAATTTCGTAGTTATGTCAATGGTATTCTTTGACGGAATCAAATATCTATTGTCTTGCTCATTACTATGGGTCAATACCATGGTAAAGACCCTTGGTATTTATAATATTATGGTGCGGGAATTGTACGCTACTTTTCTTCACCATACCCACATATGTACGCGGCCTTTGTTCACAAGACATGCGTATAATTCCTAAAACATTGTCTTTATCATTCATCTATCCCTATACTTGTAATTAAGTAGGTTTCCATCAAGGAAAACACATTTGTCATAATGCCAACACCTCGATCTGGAAGATGAGGATGATCATTAAGAGCTTTACGTTTGTAATTGTTGCTATCAGGACTTTGTTTCTATAATTACAAGTATTATGCTCCTTTTATATTCTAATGCATTGGTGATTAGTTCGTTCATTAAGTCATTTGATCCTTGCGCTCAACAGGAGGCCCCCCTGAAGAGTTGTAAGATAGATTAGTTATTCAGTTTTATTCATTTTTAGAAGTTGTTTCCATTTGATTTGCAATTGTCCTATGGTCGCTAATATTATGCTTTCAATCATTGATTTACTTACTATTGGTTTGTTTGCACAGGATGAGCGCTCACAATTAAAATTGAAAACACAAAATTGTTTCCTTCATTAAGTTTATTGCCTTGCAATATTTGCTTAGTCTCCAATTTAAGTTAATGTTCAGATTTACTCTAATCATAGTAAGCACACATTAGTAATATACAAGATTTGTAGTCTAGATTGAATCATTATTTTCAAGTTCATTTCAATTCTGCTTTCTAGTTAGATTTCTTCATTATGTTCCTAGAATAGAGTTGATTCCAAAAGCACTTAGAATAGTTTCATTTCCAGTCAAGAGTAGAATATATTTATTTCAAGTCAAGTAGCATAGACTTTTGATTTGGTTTACTAGAATTAGTTTTCAATTCTGTCAATTAAAATAGTCTTTCAATTCAGTTCAATAGCATAATCTTTTCATTCTGCATGATATAATAGATTTACAATTCTTGTTCTTAGATTAAGTTTTTAGTTCATTGCCTTTTGATTTAAACAAGTCTTATAGAAAGAACATGTGTGTATACTTGATGAGGGAAAGTCTTGAGTAGATTAGATTTACAATTTGCATTTGAATTTGATAGACTAGAATTTAATTTCTTGATAAAAAATAAACCTCCTAGCATATATTGTGCACATACACTTCGCAAGAATACGAACCTCGAGTTTGACAATTAAGTGATGTAATTTAACTATCAGATAAACTACCGAACACAAACCAAGGGAAAACACAACATTTATTGCATTCATTGCATATACTTCGAGGTAGAGAAATCGAGTGTCCTTGCACAGATTTTGTAGCAGTATTTCTACATAGAAATCAATAAAGTTTGGCATCAATTTCAAGGTAGTATTTTTTCATAGAAACTGAAGAAGCTTGGCATAGATTTTGAGGTATTAGTTTTGCACAAAAATCGAGGGTTTTGGCACATACTTTGAGGCAATATTTTCTGCACATAAATCAAGGGTTTTGACACAGATTTTGAGGCAATCTCTTCTACATATAAATTAAGAGCCTTGGCACAATTTTTGAGGTGGTGAAGTGGCCCATAATTCAAGATAAGTATAGTCAATTATTTCTAGAAAAAAATTGTTGTAAACCCATTTTATTTTTCTGTGGGCTCATAATAAAATTCTCTCTGTTGTTTTTTCCTTGAGGGTTTTTCCAGGGGCATCCCTGAAAATTTATGTGTCATTTAATGTGCTTGTTTTCCCTAGTTTCCACTCAAGATTTATAGTAAATGATTCAATGTGTATTCTTTATAAGTTCATTTTTTTAATGCATTTGTGTACGAGCATTAACCTGTAACAACAAGAAATTGAGAAGCATATTGAGATTGAAAACCGTGATTGGGTCAAAATAAATTTTACAATTTTCTTGTCGACTTTGTCGAAATTCTAATAGGGACTTTTTGGAATGGTAAGCTTGAGTGTAAAAAGCATAGTTTGAGTGCTCCAAGGGATTTTTAGGGCACTAAGTCCATTTATGCATCAAAAACACATTTTAAATAGCGAAAATTCACAATCCCGTGAAAAATTTTAGTCATATTTCAACCAAAAAGCAAAAATGTTGATTAGTTAAATTACATATTATTCTTTTTTTATTTTAATATATAAAAACATGAAATTTTAATAGAATTAAGGATGTTAAGGTTTTTCAATGTAAGGTTTAAGGAAATTATAATGATATACTTACTAAGAACTTAACATGTTAATTATAAGCTAAGTCATTGGGTTCAGTGAAATTAAAGTTTCAAGCTCAAATTTTGTTAAGCTTTAAACCAATTCAATTTTACTCATTCAAATTTTTTAAACCTTCTGCCAAACTTCAAGTAAAAAAAATTGATGAACAAATTCTAACTTACCTAAAATTTAAACAAATTATCTAATATTCATTGAAATTTGTTTTAAAAAATATAAATAATGAAAACAAAACCATAAAAGGTGTTCTTATTCAATGGTAGTTTTATTAAAATTATAAGAAAATAAAAACAAAACCATACAGACTAAAACCTAATACAAGTCAATGTTCCTACCCACATTCATCTCTCATACCTCTAGGTGGCAATATGCTACTGTATTGACTTTCTCACATGGATACCTCCATGCCCAAATACCAGCTAAAAATGATAGTGGCATCACCACATTCATCATTGTATAGACCACAACAATAGTGTCCAAAACATAAATCGTCAATTGCAATAGTCCTCCATTATATTTTAATGAAGGTTGTGTCAAGAAATCACCATGGTGATGGAAATGTAAACATGAGAAGAATAAGGTAAACAAAACAGCTAGAGGTGGGTTATAATGGACCACTCCATTGGTTGTTGGGTCCCTATAATACTAGTGATTACCCCATTACTATTGTAGTTATACCCCTTATTAATATTTTTGTGTCCCTATTGCCCCAATATTGTTATTACTGTGCCCCATAGAATCCCTCTATTGTTATTTTTGTGGCTTTATATTATTATTATTAGGTCGGCTGGATTATATTGTGACTCCTTAGACTCCTATATATAGAAAGGAGGTTTTGTCATTTGAATCATCCAAGAATTGTTCATTTATGTAATGTAAAGGAGGTTTTCCCCTCGAAGAGGCTGAATTCTAAGGCGTTGATCTATCTTTTCTATCTTTTCTTGAGCTGGTTTCATAACATTTGGTATCGGAGCTTTGGGTTCTAGGGTTTCGCTGCTCCAAACAGGTCATCGTGGAATTTTCACTATAACTTTTTTTTCTGGACGTTTCTGAAGTTGCAAAAAAAAACCATTTGAGAAGAAATCGCGCTGAACCTTGGGTCCAAATTTCAGAGCTTTTCGCCCTATATTTGCGGAGATATGATCTGAGGAAGTTGGTCTTTTTGCAGACTCCTGAATTACATTCCAAACAGGTGACCTGGGGAAAATCGTCATAACTTTCTCTTTGGGGATCGGATTGAAATTTCGTAAGAAGGTACAGAAAGAAGACGGACTCTAGTTTCTTGTTTGCATTTTTCAGATCCAAAGGTCGAAACAGTGACTCGTGGCACGTCGTACAAGTTCACTCTACTGAACTAGTCTATAATCAAGTCACTGTGGGAGATTTCGCATAACTCTTCCTTGGAGAATCCAATTTGGGTCAGACTTGTGGCATTGGAAAGAGGACACAGAGGGCTACTGTAGGTCACAAATTTAGAACTAGATGATCTAAAAGTACAGAGATAAATCAGAGGCAATATTGAGCTCCTACAAAGTGAAAAAAGGTGTGTAGAATTTCTTAAATTTTTGCTTAAGATCGGTTTGAAAATTATTTTGAAGGAACTATTATCGATAACTGATGCCCCGAGGAAAGAAAATGCAAACACCTAGTAAGGAACCTGAAAGCTCTAGCATGACTCATGAAGAAGAGGAAGAAATGCTACATGATATATCAAAATTACAAGAACAAGTGCAACAAATGTCACGCTCACAAAAGCTAACAGAAGCTAAGATAAATGGCATGGAATCTAAGATAAAGGGCGTGGAAGCTAAGATTGATGATTGGAAGACAGCTTTGAAGACAGACATGGAAGAATTGAAGATAGATTTGAACACAAACTTGAAGACAGGCATGACAGATATGAAGACAAATTTGAGAAATTTTCTACAAGAAATACTTACTAATGGTGAAAAGGTAGTAAAGGAAACTCATGATGCGAACAAAAGAAATGTTAATCATGATATCATAGACTCTAATGTTGGATCGAAGACCCACCATATTCCAAAAATCGATATGAGGAAGTTTGATGGCAAGGATCCCGCAACATGGATATTACAGATGGAGCAATTCTTCGATCTCAATAATGTGCAAAACACACAAAAGGTACGTATGGAAACTTTATATTTGGAACCAAATCAGTTTGTATGGTATCAATGGCTTTGCTCTCGTAAACAATTTATCACTTGGGCAATTTTTACGAAAGAATTGATAGCACATTATGAGGATACAAAAAGCAACACTTTTTTTAGCCAATTGATAAGTCTCAAACAAAAGGGTTCAATAATGGAGCACATTGAGGAGTTCCAAAAATTGAACATAAGGGTAAAAGATATTCCAGAGGAGCATAGGATTGATGTGTTCATAGGGTCTTTAAAGGATAATATCCAACATGATGTTCGCCTTTGGGAACCTGATTCATTAGAGAAGGCATTCAGGTTAGCAAGAAAAATGGAAAGCAAAATTATGGCAACCAGGAAGCATACCACTCACAACTATAAAGATGGAAGTGTTGTTGCCCCTAGTCTTCCACAACCTATAAGGTTGACACCACAACAATTGGAAGAAAAAAGAGCAAAAGGGCTTTGTTACAGTTGTGATAGCAAATACACTAAAGGTCATAAGTGTGCTGAGAAGAAATTATTCTACATAGATTGTGAAGAGGAAGAAGAAAAGGAGCAAGAAAGGTCAAAAGAAGAGGATATACTCCAGGAACAAAGCCTAGATGAAGAACAAATAAATCCGACCATATCTTGTAATGCATTGGCGGGAATTACCACTCCTCAAACCATCAAGATAGAAGGACAAATCAAGAAGAAAAATGTAATAGTGTTGATTGATTCAGGAAGCACCCACAATTTTATTCATTGTAGGGTAGCAAAAGAATTGAATTGCTTCCTATATCCAGCACCAGAGTGTCAAGTGATGATTGCAAATGGAGGAACAATAAATTGCTCTGGAAAGTGCCATAATATCAATCTATCCATGGGAGAATATGTATTGACTAGCCCAATGCTTTCCATTCCAATGGGAGGTGCTGATGTTGTACTAGGAGTCCAATGGCTACAATCCTTGGGTACAATAGCTTTTAATTTTCAAGAACTTTTCATCAAATTTTCTATAGAAGGAAAGGAAGTTGAATTAAGGGTATTGCAGGGAAACCAGGAAAGATAATCAGCTCTAATGGTATGACAAAGCTTCTAAAAAAGGAGCAAAGAGGTGTAATTGCACAATTATGTTCGCTAGATGTTTCCACATCGGAATCATCTATTTCTCCAGATCTCCAAAAAGTCCTGGACAATCATTCCAAGGTATTTGAGACTCCCAAAGGTCTCCCACCTATGCGTGATCATGATCATGCTATTCATCTGATTCCAGGAAGTGTTCCTCCAAACATCAGGCCGTACAGATATCCCTATGTCCAAAAGAGTGAAATTGAACGTATGGTTGCAGAAATGCTAGAGGCTGGTATAATTCAACCGAGTCAAAGTTCTTTCTCTACTCCAGTAGTATTGGTGCACAAGAAGGATGGATCATGGCGCATGTGTCCAGATTATAGGGAGCTCAACAAGCTCACTATTAAAGATAAGTTCCCCATTCCTGTCATTGATGAATTACTGGATGAATTGCATGGATCAATTTACTTCACCAAGTTGGATCTTCGTTCAGGATATCATCAAATCAGAATGAAGATTGAAGACATTCGAAAACAGCATTTAGAACTCATGAGGGTCATTATGAATTTTTGGTCATGCCTTTTGGCCTTACCAATGCACCTTCAACATTTCAAGGTTTGATGAATTCAATTTTCAAACCATTCCTTAGAAAATTTGTGTTAGTATTTTTTGATGATATACTAATCTACAGCAAGTCTTGGAAGGATCATGTTGAACATGTTGACAGGGTGCTACAACTATTGGAGGAGAAACAATTATATGCAAAAAGATCCAAATGTTTCTTTGGAGTCCAGGAGGTGGAATATTTGGGTCATATTGTATCTCATGAAGGAGTTAAGGTAGACCCTAGCAAAATTAAAGCCATTAAGGAATGGAAAATCCCCACATCCATAAAGCATCTGCGAGGATTTCTTGGGTTGACAGGGTATTATCGCAAGTTTGTTAAGAATTATGGGAGAATAGCAGCACCTCTAACAACATTATTGAAGAAAGATGCATTTTCATGGACTCCGGAAGCAACAAAGGCCTTTGAACATCTTAAAGAGGCAATGTGCCAAGCACCGGTCTTAGCTACACCGGACTTCACAAAAACCTTTATTGTGGAATGTGATGCTTCAGGAAATGGAATTGGTGCTGTTCTAATGCAAGATGAAAGACCCATTGCTTTTGAAAGTCGTCCAATCAAGGGAAAGTTTTTAAGCAAAGCTATTTATGAGAAGGAAATGTTGGCAATACTCCATGCACTTAAGAAATGGCGACCCTACCTAATGGGAAGACACTTCAAGGTAAAAACAGATCATGATAGCCTTAAATACTTTTTAGAACAAAGATTATCCTCTGAAGAGCAACAAAAGTGGGTCACAAAGATGTTGGGTTATGACTTTGAAATCATCTACAAAAAAGGGAAGCAAAATGTGGTGGCAGATGCACTCTCAAGAAAGGATGAGGATGTGGAAGCATTGTTGTGTGCCATTTCTATTATCCAACCAGATTGGATAAACGAAGCAAGGGAGGAATGGAAGAATGACGAAGAAGTGTGGGCACTTATTCGAAAGCTACAACAAGATTCCAGTACGTCTGATACATTTAGCTGGAAAAATGATTCGTTATGGTACAAAGATCGCTTATACCTCTGTAAGAATTCCCAGCTAAAACAAAAGATTCTTATGGAATTGCACACTTCTCCCTTAGGAGGGCACTCAGGATTTTTAAAAACTTACCACAGGGTTAAGAAGGAATTTTTTTGGGATGGCCTTAAATCAGATATTCAAAAGTTTGTGGCGGAATGTTTGGTTTGCCAACAAAATAAAGTTGAAACAATTAAGACACCGGGTCTATTACAACCTTTATCCATTCCAAGCCAACGTTGGGAGGAGGTTTCAATGGATTTTATCACAGGTTTACCCAAGTCTGAGGGAAAGAGTGTCATCATGGTGGTAGTTGACAGACTTACCAAGTATGCACACTTTTGTGCATTATCACATCCATTTAAAGCCAGTACAGTTTCTACTGCATTTATGGAAACAATTCAAAAGCTACATGGAAACCCAAAGATTATTGTAAGTGACAGAGATCCCATTTTCACTGGAAATTTTTGGACAGAATTATTTTCTTGTCTTGGTACTCAGTTAGCTCATAGCTCATCTTATCATCCTCAATCTGATGGGCAAACTGAGATAGTAAACAAATGTTTGGAAGGATATCTTCGTTGCTTTGTATCTGATAAACGAACACAATGGGTCAAATGGTTGCCTCTGGCTGAATGGTGGTATAACACTTCCTTCCATACAGCAACAAAAATGACCCCATTTATGGCACTTTATGGGTATCAACCACCATCCATCACATCATATTTAAGAGAAAATTCTAAGGTTCAGGCAGTGGAACATCACATCGAACATCAACAACAAGTCCTCCAACTCTTAAAGGATAACCTCGTGTTGGCACAGAATAGAATGAAACAACAGGCAGATCAACATCGCAGTGAAAGAAGTTTTGATGTAGGTGATTGGGTATTCCTACGGCTACAACCATATAAGCAAATGTCCCTCAAGCAAGCTAAGAAGGATAATAAATTATCACCAAAGTATTATGGTCCGTACAAGGTGTTGCAAAAGATTGGTACTATGGCATACAAATTGGAGCTTCCTGCAACTTCTCGATTGCACCCAGTTTTCCATGTTTCATGTTTAAAGAAGGTTATAGGCGACAAGCTCCCAGTTCAAACAATATTGCCAGAACTTGACGAGGAAGGAAAAATTATATTGGAACCGGAAGCAATCATAGAAACAAGAACTCGACAGCTACGAAATCGATCAATTTCAGAGTATCTTATCAAGTGGAAGAACTTATCCGATGAAGATTCCACATGGGAGGATGAGAATTTTATGCAGAAGTATCCAGAACTACTCAAGCGTTGAGGACAACACTTTTTTGAAGGCGAGGAGCATGTTGGGTCCCTATAATACTAGTGATTACCCCATTACTATTGTAGTTATACCCCTTATTAATATTGTTGTGCCCCTATTGCCCCAATATTGTTATTACTGTGCCCCATAGAATCCCTCTATTGTTATTTTTGTGGCTTTATATTATTATTATTAGGTCGGCTGGATTATATTGTGACTCCTTAGACTCCTATATATAGAAAGGAGGTTTTGTCATTTGAATCATCCAAGAATTGTTCATTTATGTAATGTAAAGGAGGTTGCCTCCTCGGAGAGGCTGAATTCTAAGGCGTTGGATGCCTTTGATCGATGAAAAGGCTACCAATTTTAATGGAATATGTGGGTTGTGAATAAAAACAAATAATTGTTGAATGTATTTGATTATTAAAAATGATGTCAGTTTTTCTAGGGCCAAGATCAATGTTGTCAATGTATACTACACATAATAATTATAGTGACCTATTGTCTATGTTACCAGTAAGGTAAGTCATTTATGATTACTCACCATCTTCCATTATTTATAATTATTCACCATCTTCTACTATTGTAGATTGACACTAACATATATGTTTTATAACAAATTAATAAAGTATTTTGTAAAATATTTTAATTGTATGTAATGACTCCTGTAATGATAGATCCTAATTGATTAACATGTTAAGGGCGCAAGTGGAGAGAGGGTTGGCGATCTTCAAAACTGTGTGCCACACCCTACACGTATCTATTCATTGTTGTCACATGTCACGAACGTCGTTCCCAGGGTTGGGGTCTCCAACTCAAGTCCCCTCATGTTAAATGATCGAAGGTAGTTGCTACTAAGAGGAGGTATAATGTAAATTTTCACATTGTTGCTTATCATTTCACAGATGATATGAACCAGGTTTCGTAGCGTGGATTGGCTCTTGTGTCGGGAGAACCTGAAAAACCATTTTGTGAGATCATTTATGAGTGCATGATCTATGGGTAGAATGTGCATTTTAAAATGTGTGTCGAGCCTTACACGTGTCCATCCCTGGACCTGGCATATTATGGTAAGTGCTTCCAAGCATTGGGTAAAAAAATGTCGTCCTCCCATTATAAATGCATGGGTTTTTTACTAGGGTGGTAATAATGCAATGTTATTCGGGGTGGTGGAAAGGGACTCTCATCGCTAGGTTGTCCTTGGTCCTTACTTTTGGTATTTTTTGGATGTGGGGGATGCTTGTTTCCTTCCCTCGGTCAATTTCCCATTATCTTATGTTTTGGTGTCAAGACATCATACATTCACTCCTTCTCCTTTAGTTTTGGGAGCATCGGAGGGGGTCAATGTTTTTCATATTGTTTTTACATTTAACACCCTCCTCCCATACCTACTTAATAATCTGGCCAACCAGGGAAAACATGTGACGAGAGGCTACTATGATATGATTCGGAAGTGGAATCGACGAAAACCCATTAAACTTACCTTCCACATGAGAAAAAACATTCCCAGAAGCCATCCCAACCACACAGGTATCATGCCCCTAGGTCCCACTGAGTTTTTAAGCTATTAAACCTTTGGACACTCTCATGATATGGGCATCCCAGCATCAAGAGAGCTCTAGACACTCCCACAAGCCTGCATGTCTACGTCCAGGGACTATTTCCAGCAGACCTGTGCTAGAGTTTGTTGGATTTAAGGCACTTTTCAAGCCTTGAATTCCGGCCACTAACCAAAACTTGTTGTAACTTCTCGAATCCATTAAAAACCTAATGACAAGACTAATAAACCGAAAACTAACTCCAGGACTAGCCCTGACTATCCCCAACTGAGACTGACATTCTGTCAAACACTTAGCATCAATACAATCTACAAGTCTAGGATACCAGATAGAGCATGAATGACTGAAGACTCTTACGATACATCACAAGAAGGATCACCGCCTTCTCCCTTGAATTGTTATGACATCAATTAGGTCTTGCATCCATTATCCTTTTAGTTACAAGTAAATACATGAAATTACCATGAGATATCAGCCATTAAATCCACATATTAATAAGTGAAAAAGCAAGAGAACTTACCTTTTATTAAACATAGGAAAATTCGAACAGGTTCGAGACTTCCAAGTACCACTCAATTGTAGACATGGCTGAACCAAATCTTTCTTTCAGCCAGTCACCCTCATGCCACATTCCAAGCATGAATGTGGGATCTCATGGAGAAACCAATCCAAAAACAACCAAGGGAATCAAGAGGTTAAAACACCTCCACCCTCACCAATCTATGATCACACCAAAATCAATGCTCTGATCACAAAATCAAACTGAAATTGGAATGACATTTGTAATCCATCACTATCCTTGAGGAATTTTCCATCTCCCTGTCTCTCAGGTTTTACCACAATCCAATCCCAAATCACTAGGCCCTAAACTGAGACACCTCGCTCAGGATTTACCATGTATCCCACCAAAACCGATCAAGGGATTCCTAGGCCTTGGGGAATGAACCTTGAGACCACCTCCTCCCCGAATTTTGAAATCCATCGGGCAATTCCAAAGCTCAAAACTGAGATCAACATCCCAACACACCATGGCATATGGAAAAAGGAAAGGCTAGGTTGAAAACCACTATCATAGCCCAACAAAACCATGCCACTGATAGCAAGAGAACCATACACCAACATGCAAAGCCATGCATGTCAAAATCAGTTAGGAAATCACACATGCAATATGTTACCTAGAAGTATTCTTGTTGAAGCTACTTGATCCTGCTCTTCCTTTCTTGATCCTTTCTTGCCTTCCTTTCCTTTTTCTTGCTTTTCCTTCCTCGCTACAAAGCTAAAGTGCTCCAATAAAACTCTAAGTGTCCAAGAGTGAGAGAGAGAGAGAGAGAGAGAATAATAATAGAGATCCAAAATTGAACTGACCAAGCCTATACACTGATCCTTAGAAGCCTTTTTATCAATCAGGCCTCTATTTTCTTCAATTTCCATTATTTTCCTTCATTTTCCTCCTCACATGTAACCTGTGACCTTTCACCTCCATTTTCTCCTATTTTCCTTTATTTTCAATAATAACTGTGCCAAAAATGCATATTTTCCTTTTTAATTCCTTTGCCAATTTCCTTTAGCCATAAACACATCTGATGATGCCCACTAGGATATATTTTCCCAAAATTCATCTTGGAATAAGTGTCCCTTAACTGTGGTCTTATTTTGCCTTTATTAACTTTTATTACATGGAATTTCACCAGGGTTGTTACAGAATCCTCCCCTTGGGGAACACCATCCTCAGTGTTAAACCACACCAAGGCCTCAGCAAAACTGCTAAAAAGGAAACATACTACCCATGGAGCTTTATAACTTAGCTCGTTGCAGTATTTACAATGAAAGACCTGCTCAAAAGAAAAACATCATGACAACATGACCAGATAACAACCCTATCGCTTACTAGAGCTTTATAACATAGCTTATTGTGATATTTACAATAACCACATATACACATATGCAAATTTTCTAAACCAGCAAATAAAAGGATATGATTCCTACATCCGCAACAAGGGAACCCAAAGGCTCACACCTCCACCGTCAAAGTAATACCAAGATTCACCTCCTTCCCAGGAAGTCCATAATCCACTGCCATAGTCAAAGTGCATCCAATTTCCAATGTTATAATCTTGTGCCACTTGTCCTCTCAGTGAATAGTTACTAGCTCATTGTTCCAGGGCACACTCCCAATGTGCATTTGATTCCATATCGAAATGTTAATGACCAAAACAAATATATCCCCGACCTTCACTTATCTGCTACATAGTCCCTCAGGAAATCCGATCACCCCTTTCGTGCAGTCACTCACCTTCCAAATTCCCTAGCATCCCCTGTCCTGGGTGATCCATCCCTTGGCAATGATTCCCCACATCGCAAATTCAAACAAACAACGCATATACCTACCTCAAACCATCATATTGGTCATAGCATGCTCATGGAAATCAACGGACAATATTGGGTACTAGTGTCCCACAATGGCCCTGCTCCTGAAGTGCTTTACAAGTATATTGTTGCATGTTCGAATTTCTTTCATTGATTCTAATTCTTGTAGTCAATTTCAACCACCCAACCGGGCATTTTCTTGCTTCATGTACCAAGCACATAATTTCCATTAGATTAAAATAAATTGAAATAACTTCAAATCATACCTCATTCGTAGCTCGTCAATAAGGTACACTTTCAATCATGTTTACTTCATGTCACAACAAGTCAAACTAGCATCTTGGACCAAATCATCATGTATAAATATATCACATCAGGTTAGCTCAAAACAAAGCCATTATAGATCAAAATCATAAATCACATGTAATCATCATAAACCAGAATCATAGATCACATGTAATCATCATAGACGATAACCATAAGTCACATGCATAATAAAACTGAAATAAAATACTAATACTTATACTTTAATCAATCCTTAGCTTCTATCTTTATCTTTATTTCGTACGCACCCCGGATCGGTTTCCACACCCGAAAAACACACAGTGCCTTCTCCTCAACCATGTGCACATACACATAGTGTGCATCACACACATACAACCACACATGACATACCACGGAATGCAATACATGCACCTATACCTGACATACAATGCATAAACCTACACCCATTGTACAACACAACACAATACATACGCCTACATCCAGTGTACATCAAAACACAATACATACACCTACACCCGATGTACAACACAATACATATACGTACACAGAATACAACACAACAAATACACATGTCATGATACTGCAACTACACCATGCACATACATAATACCTCATGTACACAACACAACATATACAACATGCACATAATACCGCATGTACAACATGTACACAATACCACCTATACACATCACCACCTGCATAATGTGTACACAACATCACATGTACACAACACCACATGTATAATGTGTACACAATGCTACATGTACATTGTACCACCTATACAACGTGTACATAACGCTAGATGTACACAACACCACATGCAAAACATGTACACGACACCACATGTACACAGTACCATATGCACGACATGTAGATAGCACCACCTGCACACAACGCCATATGTACAACATGTACACAACACCACATGCTCACAGCACCACTTATACAAGCATGCACACAACACCATATGTACATAGCACCACATGTACAACATGCACGCAACACCACATGTATATAGCACTGCATATCCAACATGTACATAGCATCATCTATACACAACATTGCATATCGAACATCCACACATAACCATATGCACACAATGTCGCATATCCAACATGATACTGACCTCATTGATCTGTCAAGCTAGTCTTCCCACTTGATTCCTCGTGAACTAGGAATCTATTTTAGTCATTCACCTACATAAGCAATCATTCCTCCATAAGAATGATTCCTGATGACCCTGTCAGACAATGACATAGATACATACATTGTTTACACATGTCAAACACATGTTCCAAATATCAAGACAATCATATCTATCAATTTGAAATCAACCTTTACCAAGACTAGCAATCATGTCATAGTTCATAGTCAACTCATAGTCATTAGACATAATACTACCACTGTCACCTATTACACTCAAGTAAATGTCAGCTATCTCAACACACATGTTCTAGTAAAATCATCTTAAAATGAGATCGTTCATTCTAGCGATCTAACAGACACAGACTCATATCATGAAAGTAATCAAACATTCAGACAATAGATAGGCAGCATAATAGACACCAACACTCAAACACCAATTGAACAACATAATCAAACATTCCAGCGCAAAGTAGATGACATAAGAAAGCTCATAAGACACATACTCATATCATGCAAGTAATCAAACATTCAGACAAAAGATAGGCGGCATAATAGACACCAACACTCAAACACCAATTGAACAACATAATCGAACATTCAAGCACAAAGTAGATGACATAAGCAAGATCATACCTTAATGTATCTCATGGGAGGTTATCTTGTTTGCACAATCAATCCATATATGAGATAACTTCACAACATATCAACTCAAAAATAAATAAGGTCATGATATCCATAATAGTCATTAGCTAGCATGTTCACATCATAAACTCATAAACATTTGTCATTTATGCATAGCAATCACATATGTATGATCAGTCTAGATTAGTACAACACAATGTCGCAAATAAGTAGACTCATACCTGAATTTCATAACCCTAACCATCAGCATAGGCCAATCCAATTTAGCATGATACATATAACATCGAGATTTTAATGTAATAGCCCTAATCATCAAGTTACTAGCATATAAGAACAACAAGTTATATATCATTCTTATCAACAACATATAATCTAATCATCAAGCTAACTATCATATAAAAACAACAAGTTAACCTATAACATACTCATCAACAACATATAACATAATCATCAAGTTATCTAACATAAAATAGAAAAAGCAATGCACACAATGATAGGTTACTAGCACTCATGACTATTTGACACGTGCATATGACTACACTAATCAAATAGAATTCATCATGTATGTAACCATAAGATTAATAGACATGTACATAAACCTAATGTATCTAATCCTAATGCATATAACAATCCATTAAGTAACATACCTGCATGCCCAACATACAAACATGTATGATGTCATGCTCTTGCCTCGAGGTCCAATGCTGCAACTTCACCTTGATGATCTGCAACTCCTACTCTATCTCAGCCAACACATCAACATCATAACAACCAACAGCATCATGATGACCTAATTGCATACAATGACCTCACAATTCATGTCCGACCTACCATACATGCATAACAAATGCATATGCAACCATACACTCATGACGACACATCCCATAACAATGCCCTCAACCTTCACATGGTGACATCAGTAAAACCATGATCAACACCATGCAAATGTAACAAGCACATGGACTAAAACCATAAGCAACACATATGCAACTGACATGAATGCATGACCAACACACTGCCCATCCAGTCCGAGGGGTGAACCATGCTCTTATACCACTTTGTGGTATCAAATATGAACCAAAGAGAGTGAAACCCACTCTGACACCACTTTGTGGTATCATATATCACACAAAGAGAACAAAAATTAGACCCAAAGAGAGCACAACTCACTATGATACCACTCTGTGACATCCTCCTCCCATATCTACCCAAGAAACCGGCCAACCGCAGTAAACATGTGATGAGAGGCTACTATGATATGATTTGATCTCCTAGGTATCCTTAACAAAGTGGAATCAATGGAAACCCATTAAACATACCTTCCACATCAGCAACAACACTCCCAGGAGCCATCCCAACCACACAGGCATCATGCCCCTGGGTCCCATTGAGTTTTTAAGTTATTAAACCTCTATATGCTCCCATGTTATGGGCATGCCAGCGTTTAGAGAGTTATGGATGCTCCCACAAGCCTACATGCCTGCGTCCAGGGACTACTTCCAATAGACCTAT
The DNA here is from genome assembly GCA_031772625.1 of Pinus tabuliformis. Classification (NCBI taxonomy): domain Eukaryota; kingdom Viridiplantae; phylum Streptophyta; class Pinopsida; order Pinales; family Pinaceae; genus Pinus; species Pinus tabuliformis. The sequence goes on along the minus strand of CM062810.1, from coordinate 252,230,076 downwards.
GCCAGAGGCCGCAAGATTTAAGGCACTTTTCAATCCTTGAATTCCAACCACTACCCAAAACTTGTTGTAACTTATAGAATCCATAAAAACATGATGACAAGACTAATAAACCAAAAACTAACTCTAGGATTAGGCCTGATTATCCCAACACACCATGGCATCCGAAAAGGCAAGGCTAGGTTGAAAACCATTGTCATAACCCAACAAAACCATGCCACCAAAAGCAAGAGAACCATACACGAACATGAAAATCAATGCGTGTCAAAACCAGCTAGGAAATCACATATGAAATATGTTACATGCAAGTATTCCTACTGAAGCTGCTTCATCTTGCTCTTCCTTTCTTGATCCTTTCTTTCCTTCCTTTCCTTTTGCTTGCTTTTCCTTCCTTGCTCCAAAGCTAGGGTGCTCCAAGAAAACTCTAAGTGTCCAAGAGTGAGAGAGAGAGAGGGGGAGAATAATGAGAGAGCTCCAAAACTGAACTGACCAAGCTTACATTGACCAAGCCTATACACTGATCCTCAGAATCCTTTTTATCAACTAGGCCTCTATTTTCTTCAATTTCCATTATTTTCCTTCATTTTCCTCCTCACATGCAACTTGTGACCTTTCACCTTCCTTTTCTCCTATTTTCCTTTATTTTCATAAATAGGTGTTCAAAAAATTCCTTTTCCAATTTCCTTTAGCCATAAACACATCTAGTGATGCCCACTAGGATATCTTTTCCCAACATTCAGCTTGGAATAAGTGTCCCTTAACCATGGTCTTATTTTTCCTTTATTAAATTTTATTACATGGAATTTTCACTAGGGTTGTTACATTACAAAACACAAAGATTGGTCTGACATTTGAATTGGTGAAAATTCTACCCACCTCAATGCTCCAAGATACTAACTCCGCAAGTATTTTTTTTAATTGCATAGTCTTGGTTTGTGGTGACTGGTATCGGGTCAATTTCTCTATTTGGTTTTAAAGGTGGTAATTTTCCTTCCAGTTTCGCTAGGTGTTATGGGTTTTCGGTTTCCTTTGCCACTTGTATCATTCAAGTCGGGGTTTGTCCTATGTTTGTAATTAGGAGTATATTAGGTTTCCAGGGTCATTATTTATATCATATCCCTCAAAATTTTCTCAACTTTGCGTCTGTGGTTTGCTTGACCTTCAGCCAGGTGCTTCATTGTTTAAAACCATTGGTATCAATCTATATAAAAGGGATCCAATTCATACGCAAGTGGGCCAATCTCCAACATTACGCTAAATTTCTTCAAGTGTATAGCTTCAGAGATGACGTTATTTTGATTGGGATGAGATTTGTTGAGTTTTGGATTTGTCTCCTTATTTGCCTTGTTGGGTTTTGCGTCAATCTATTGTGTGTGTTTCATTCGCTCCCCTCTGTAATTAAGGCCCCTTGGCAGAGAATTCCAAGTCATAGAGGGGGTGCATGTGGTTGACCATCTCATCATCATTAGTTGTTTAGGTGGGAGTATATGGAAAATTATTTTGATTTCTTTCCTCCTAAAGTCAAGAGGGAAATTCTCCACTTGGAGTCAAAGGAGTTTGGAGATTGGTCACACTTCTTTGATTCAAAGGTAGGAGGAGAGGGCCTCAAATGGATCCCTGACCTGGGGAAATTCAAAAAGCGAAGACTCCACTTTATTCATTCACTTGCAGTACACTAATAGATGGATACCCTCCTTTGCATTGTCATCGGAGAGAAGAAGGTAGATAATTATAAAATGTTGGTAGGGAAAGAAGATATTGAAAGAACTCTCTAAAATATTTGTTTCAGTTTAGATGATATTGTGTCAAGATTAGCTAGGGTGGAGAATTATGTGGTTTTTCCTTAGAGTCTGAGACGAAGGAGCTTAATGACTCCCTTGCAGTCATAAATGTTCCTCCTTCTATTGCACCTCCTCCTTCCATTACCCCTCCATTCACAAATTCCTCACCTCTTTCTTTAGGTGTTATATATCATATTGATATGGGTTCAACTAGTTTGTTTTTCTCTTTTTCAGTTGATCGCATACATTAGAACTCCTGGATGCACTTTTGTTATCCTCTCTTGCATCTATGCAGTCAACATTATGGTGTCTTCTTTTTGCATGAATTTTGGTTTTGTCTATGTAGGGATGGCTTATGATGGTTCTTCCATCTCTGTAACTTTCCAAAGTATTCAATGTCTTCCAATTCTCAAAGTGTCTAGTCTACGTATGTTTATGGACATCCTCATGGTTCTGCTCTTGTCATCCTCATTTGAATTTTGTAATGTATAATGGCGGTGGCCAAGGATATATCTGGTTGTTATGGTTTGGTCTTCCTTTTGTCCTTTGTCTCAATAGTGCCTCAGTCTTCAGGTATGATTAGGTATAAATGGTGCTCTTCTTCTTTCACCTGGTTGAAGGCAAGCTCTCCCAAGTTAGGATTTTTGGAGTAATGAAGGTTGTATGTACTCATTACAATACCTCCTTTTATTAATAGAAATATTTTGTGGAAGCTTTAAAAAAAATGTTATGTAATGCTATAAAACAATGTTTTCATAACATGTTGTTATGTAAATTTATTTTTTATTATATATTTTAAATTATTATAAAGTTTATTTGTTTAAATTTGAAAATTTGGATTTCATACTTTGTTGGATTTTATTACTTAGTTGAAATTTTGCCAACTTCAAAATCATAGAATTTGAACTACTTTGAATAGGTCACATTCACACAATGCTCTATATTTTTTATTAAAAAATAAATAATTTTATTAGAAACAACAAAACTACAAAAATACATACTAAGAGGTATTTTATACCATCTCTTAAAAGCTTTATATGGAATGGATATATAACTCGCATAATTTTTTTTTGGTAAGTATATGTAGTTTTTCTATGAGTAATTTCATGAGTAGCCATGCCTCATAAAAAGACATTTAAACGAACACCTCCTATGTTCCATTTAAAAATGTTGTAGTTGCTACAACCACCCTCCAAAATTTTTCCCATGCTTACATTTTGGAGCCTCCTTCTGTCCACGTGAGCTTATCTTTTCTTTTCGTCAAGTATCCATGCTATGATAAAAGACTTATCTTTTCATGTTTTGCTTGTGATGTGCTTATTTTGGTTTGATATCTTTCAAACACAAGGTAACTCTTGATCTTGCAGCATTATTGGGCTTGCCTCCAGAAACTACGCAATCTTGGAAGGCAAGCTAGCCTTGCCTCCAAAAACTACACAATTATTCTTGGTAGGCCATCCTTGAGCATGAAAATTGTGTAATTCTAGATGGTAGCCTAGCCTTGATGATGGAAATTGCACAAAGCATCTCACCAGCTCAAAAATTGTGCAATGCACTAAGCCAAGAAGTTGCCCAATCCTTGGGAATTGTGCAATCCTTCTTGAAAGTGTGCATGAATAGTTCCTGAAAAAAAAAAAAAAAGGAAAAAAGAATCGCTAGAAAATAGGAGTTATTAATTAGTTTCCCGAAGATGGCACACTTACTATTTTTGGAACTTTCCGCCAAGTGTTGCATTTTCCTTGATTTTAGGCATGCGCTTCATAAACCCTAATCAATCTAAATCTATATAATAGAAGCTCCCAGAGCTCATTTGTACATTTGATTTTGGATTTATAGTATTCTCGAAGAGATCAAGGAGCCTTCGATGAAGTTTGCGACACTTTTCCACGTGAGTTTTTCTTTTGCCATCTTTTGTCGCTTTTTCCATCGCTTTTTGTCGTTTGGATTTTGTGAGCGTTTTTTTCTTGTTTCTTTCCATGGTTGTTATTGTTTTAATGTATATTAGCTTGTACAACTATTGGTTCAGTCTTTCGTTCTCCTTTTATAAGTGTCGCATCAATTTTCTTATTTTTTCCCATTAGTGGTTGTCGTTTCGGCGACTCTCCATGCATGTTTATTTTTCCTTTTGCATGTTGATCTTCTACATTTGATTTGCACTAATCCATCTATCCTTAGTCAAAATATCACTTTAAACTTGCACCATCACTCAGATCTTCTAGTTTCCTACACTCTTACCAAGTGGATCATATCGTCCCTTGGTCATTGTTTACCTTCTCTAGTTGGGAATTGTGCAATTCCAAGGCTCAAGTTGTCAGCTTGGCATTTGAGACTGCGCAATGCACAGTACCTGGCTGGCCCAATTGTGTATGTTACAGTTCCATGGCTCAAGCCCAACCCTTGGCAACTAAGACTGTGCTATGTGCAATATCCACCTCAGTCTGCCCAGGCAGAACTACACATTGCGCTGACTCTAGCCTCAAGTTGCACCACTGGCTGCTAAGACTGCACAATTCTCAATTAAAGTAGCCAATCTCCCTCCTTCACCTCAATAATTGTGCAATTATCCTAGTCAGTCCATTGGTTGTTGTTGTGATCTTGATTTGTAAGTTGATTTGTTGAAGCTAATTTTTCTTTTCCATGAGTGTAATTTCCTCCTAAAGGTATTGCAGTTGTTGAGCACTTATCTTCATCAGTCACTGGCATCATGGCACTAAAGGGATATTCTTCAAAGATACCACAGAAAGAAGCACCAGGGAGGAAGTTGAGAGCATGCCAATGAACTTTCCAGTTTACATATATACTCAATTGTTCATAGAAAGGAATCAGATATCACATGGGAGAAAGTGAATAAATTATTCTCAGCAAGACACTTCAATGAAGGCCTTAGAGACCGACAGGTGTACGTCAATGTCCAAAAGTCATGGTTACATAAGGTTGCATGTTGGTATCTGGCTTTCCCATGTGCAGATGTTGTCAGCTGGATAGTTTCTCATATAGATCCAAAGACTATGACTCTGAACAATGCCAACGGACAAAGGCTTGCTTCTTTTCTGGCACCAGATTATCATCTCATGTATCATTTGTCATTGTCGAAGTCGCTCATGGATTCTTACTTTTATGTTACCACCAGCTACTTGAGCACCAAGTATATTTCCAAAATTTGGGTGAAAGAGCCAACAAAGTTTCGTCAGACACCCATCAACACCTACAACAAAATGTCTCAGGAGGGCCTATCAGCTCTTAATACTTCTATGTTGTAGAATCTATGGTCAACAGAGCACTTAAGGGTGGTAATTCTTACTAAAACGGGTTGTGAATGAAGGAAATGTGTTCAACTAGTAAGACTTATTGGCTCAATAGTTACAGATCCATGTATCTAATAACCTTAGTCCCCCCAAGGGCAAGAAGGCTAGATTTTACATATATGTCTATCTATTGGATGCAATATGTGCACACAATGCATTACCTGGCATAAATTAGACTTGGAAATCACGAGAGCTTTCCGTGCACATTCATTGCAAGCTACCTTCAGATTGCATCCATAGAGGAGTAACGAAAAATTTGACTAGTCACTTCCTCATTCTGTTGTACAAGTTGATCTTTGAGAAAGAACCACCTTGCATGTCATGTGGGGCAGTGGAAGCAGTTTCATATATAGCATATTGCTTTGCCTCATCAGATGGCACTTTCCTCAGGTTTAACCGTTGAAAATGCAGCCAGAAATTCCTAATTTAATTTTTCCTTGATTAAATTAGGAGAAATTCGAATTTCAAATTCAACAAAATACTTGGAGGTAGTTAACTGAGGTGACATGACTCTTGTCACTCAGTTAACTCAGTAAATTCGAGTTGGAGACATTTGAGTTTAGTTCTACATGATTGATTTCCAATTTGTAGCAATCTCTTTCAGTTAATTTGAGTTATTGTCAATGTAACTAGTTCTCATTGTTAGTAGAGCTAGTGGAGGTTCAATAAGGGTGTGTAAGTTTTTTCACACTACATGAAAAGGGTGTGTAACTTTTTTCACACTGAGTAATCATCTATTTAATTGACCAATCAGCCTAAATTAACTCATGCATGCAGAGAATTCGAGTTACCCGGTTGAAATTAGATTTCAAGGGAAGTGTACTATCAATTGTAAACTATTCCAAGTTGTACAGGTCATGCATGCAGTTAGAGAAGGACCTATAGGAATTGGACAATCTAAATTGAGGAGTTTCCTAATTAATAGGGGCCTATACCCAAGGGAACAGTGCAAGGAAATAGGGGATTGGAGGCTTGAATTTTTGGCTAAGTATTGGCCAAGGTCAGTCAGTCAGGAAGAGGATAGAAGATACAAGTGCAGGTTGAGGTCAAGCTTGAGCAAAGCATATTGTATTCATCTAGATTATTTGATTAATGAAATATAGATAGTAAGGGGCTTTGAGTAGTTGTTTTCCCCTAGATAAATTTTTTTGCATGTGTGTTAAATATGAATGCATATTAATGATGTGTGTTCTTGATCATGAATTTTCTTTCACAAATCAGTAGAGTAGATTCTAGTCTTGTAATTTAGTAAATTTCATGAGCAGTTTAGAATCTATACATTAATTTCTACATGGTATCAGAGCTAGATTCATTGTAGAGAAGGCAATTTGAAGTTGTCATTGCAGGAGGTTTGAATTTGATGATCAGTGTAACAGGCTTTCTCTAGGATTGAGAAGATGGATTTCAATGGACTCAAGCTTGAGTATGATTTGGAAGGGACCACAAATTTTATGGCATGAAAAATCTGAATGGAGGCAGTATTGGATGATAATGGGTTCCTAGAATACATCAAGATCGATGTAGCAAAACCCCTAGCATCTAATGCCCAGGATCTTTCTAAGTGGAAGAAGGATGTGGCTAAAAAACAGGATCATATTGCAGGGAGTTCGAGACCATGTTGTCTCAAATATCCATGGGAAAGAGACTCCATTTGCAATGTGGAAAACATTGACCAAGTTGTTTAAGAACAATAGTGACCACAGGAAGTTGGCACTCAAGGACAAGCTTCAAAGTATTAATATGCAAAAGAATGAAACAATTTTGCAGTACTTGTTTGGTTAATTCAATGTCCTTGAATTGGCAATCATAAATTGTCAACTAGGGTGCGTAGGCTGATGAAGTACGGGTGCACAATATGTGCTTAGAAGTTATTCATTAGGTCATTATGTATTTGTTAATATCTAAACTCAAGATGGGGGTGGTGTTTGTCAATTGTATTAGTGTTGTAATTCTTAGGGATGTTGATTAAGTTTCCTAGGAATTAATCTCTATCCAATTAGTTTGTAGATGATGTGAGAGTGATTTTTCTTATGTTAGATTGTTTGGGATTTTTTACCTTAAATCTCTATGCTACAGCTCCTAATTCTCTAAGTGCAAAAAGAAACCTATTTTATCAGCTATGAAGGAATACCATTGAACTCAATTGTTTTAGGAGAGGTCCTCTCGCTTGTTCAATTTCTACTCAAACAAAGTAACCCAAGCAACATCTATATTGTGAATTGAACACACTTAAATTACGCTGGATAATAAGCAAAGGAAAGAATTGTGTAGTACCAGGTATAAAGCAAATTAGATAACAATCTAAACTAGGTATAAAGAAAATTAAAGTTCTTATGCAGATAACAATTCGTTGGCGAGATCATTATGCAGCATTGTCACACAAAACAGAGCAATTGAAGAATTAAAGGAAATCAAATTGTATTTGATTAAAACCTGCCACTCTTTGTAGGGGCCTCCACATAGTAGTTCAGGGCTTCAAATAAAAACAATGCTTGCACACAAAAACCAATTTCTTTCACACGAAATTCACAAATTGTTCATAAACATATCATTTGACACGCACCCAAATAACAGTGCGGCCATTAGCTTTATAGCAGGTCTCTTGGCATAACTGTATGAATATTTTAAGCCTAATATCTCTTAATCCTATCTAAACTTATATCGTTAAACCGTCGTTTTTCTATTTCGAAAGCAAAACGATAAGGTTTCAGCTGATCTCGGGTTCTATTCTGCGTTAATTCGGCGGTTGACTTGGAGTTTGACCGCGATCTCTTGTGCTTCTTTTAGCAAACAGTTTCGAGTGGATAGGAAGGTATCCATGAGGGATTCATCCTCTATCCATCCACACCTTTTGTTGCTGACTTGGAACTCTGGAACCTTGTGAACAATGAAGACAGCTACGGAATCCTGGACTAGCTGTAGAAACAGACTGATTCGATAGCCAATTGTAACTTTAATTAAAACAATAGGGTTATTACATAGTAATTTGTCACTGTCTTCATCTCAATCTTCCTACTGTTCCATATGTCCAAGTCATTCATGCTCATGTTAGACAAATGCTCTCTGATGTTGCCAAATGACCCACTTTTCCAAAGGTTTCTGCCTCATCGCGTATGTTGGCTAAATAAACACGCTGAAGGGCGCTCCAAAACAGCCCAGAAGCGCTGCCATCATGGAAGTACACCTGATTCCCGCAATGGTCCATTTTATGTGCCAGCGCGACTGCCGCTTGTAATATTCGGTGATGACTTGACTAGCTACGTTATTCAATAGCGATGTCAGTGTGGAAGACCAGTTATGGACCCACGATGATCCAGATTGGGCGAATTTGTTCCAATAGTCGGCCTTCCAGATGACTCCAGACCTGGTTGTTGGCCTAGTTTATGTCACCCTCCTTTCTTTGGCGTGGTTGTTCCGTCATTTGTGCTACCTTCCTTGGAGATAAGCTCACCTTCCCACCTTTCATGGAGACTCCTTCTTCTATTTAAACTCTCACCATTGCTATGTGCTGCTAGTTTGGGAGTTCTTAGTCTTGGGATGGTTGCTGAGTGCTGTTAGTTTTTGTGAGTTTGCTAGATAGCTGGTGTGAGTGTGACAAGTGTGGGATTGTTGATAGCTTGAGGAAGGTTGTGAAGTGCCCTTAATCTTGTGTAAAATTTGTGAGTGAGAGAGACTTGTATGTTGGGAGATCTATCTTCAAAGAGTGATGCTTGAGGAACATGCTAGCTGGATCCCTTCTGAGAAGGCTTGTAACGTCAAGACTTTGGTTGTAAGCTTACTCTTATTTCATAATTAATGCAATCAATGATGTTTTCCTATGTCTTGTATGTAATGTACTTGATAGCTCATGACTTCTTGACTTTGTGAGTAAATAGATCATTGTTGTTCCGGTTATGTGCTTTGTTGTATTTCCTCTGCATTGTTTCAGGTTGATTACTCATTAGGAGAAGGAAACGGAAGCTGGAGCAGCACAATGGAACTCCCTCGACCACCGGTTGAGGTAGGCCCTCCAACTATGACTGTTTAAGGAAAGCTATTGTTGATATATCCTTGTTTGTGACTAGACCCACTCTAGGGCTAGAGGGGTTGCCTCTGTCCGCAGAGGGAACACTTTCTTGCATCACAAATTGGTGACTCCACTGGGGAGCTTTGGCCTTTGTTCTTTTCTTGTTTACTCTTGTCTTGATTTTTGTTTTGGTCTCTTTTGAAGTTTTGGGGATTAGTAACCAGTCTTCTGAGTTTCCTGGTCTGATCTTGGAAACGCCCTTATTTGATTAAAGATTGATTGTCTTTGATTTGGGAGATTTTGGTTCGCTTGTTACTGTTTTGAACATCATCGTGGCTTTTAATCTAATAGTCGCACTGTCATCACGTCACCCCTTTTGTAGTATCCTATTCATCGCCTAATTACGCCTAACAGTCGCGACAGTTTTGTAAATCAGACCATCGTGGAAAATTCGTGTACTTCTGCGCTGACATCGCTTTGTTGTTGCGGTGTGCTCTTTATCAGCGCTTGTTGCTTGTGTATTACCCGCGCTGATTGCTGTAGAATTGATTTTTTCAATTCTGCCTCCTGAATCCATCAGTCTTGCTAGTCCCTTGCTGTTCTCACTTGTTTGATAACTTGTTTTTCACTGTTTATAGGTTGAGGCACTCTCTCGTGAGCTTTGTTGAATGAATCTTGTTTTCTTGCTTTGCGGCCTAGTTTCATTGTTTCAAGTCTTTTGGATCAATTTCACTTGGTTTCTTGGTTGTTCAAAGATTCGTTTGCAGCTTGTTGTTGGTTTGATTGAGCCTTCCCCTTTGCTTGCTTATGGTTGATTGTTTAGTGAATTTTATTGGACCAATCTCGGCATTGATTCGATTTCTCTTCACTATCCGAACATAGATTACAATTGTTTGGATCAACAGTTTTTCCACATTTGTCTATTGCTTATTGATTTCTTTTAGATTTAAGAGACATCAAAATCAAAAGGATTGCATTTCATTTAGCATGCGGAAGTGAAAGTGAATTTGCATTTCAAGTTGCATATTGAAAAGCGAATGATTAAATCTCTCATTAGTAGTATTTGTGCACTTTAGGAATTGATGTCTGTTTGCATTGAGTGACTGCTTTGTTGTCTTGGTTTTCTTGGTTTGGGAATGATCTCTCTACCCTCCCATAGGTAGGTGTTGATCGAAAAAAAGGATATCTCTTTCATTCTAGCTGCATCCTAGGATTTGTTATATACATACGGTAAGGCCTGAAAACTGAAACATAATCCAAGATCAACTCTAAAATGAACTGAATAAATCTAACAACACATTGGAACATAACGCACACATTTAGAGGTCTAGGCTAGAGACGTGCTCCAGCGTCATTAAACCTAGTCACTTTTGTTTCCACTCAAGGTTGGGTGATTCCTCCTTCTGTGACTCAATAGTGGTCTAGCACGAATTTGTGCTTCCATGTACCGTCGAGTATATGCTGGGAGACCCCACTAGGTTATCATCCTTTATCCATAGGAAGCTACGTCTACCGCCTTACAAACCGTAACGCACCGAACACGGCATTCAGGAAGATTGACTGCCGTACGGAAAGTCCTTGGTTTTCATATGACTACCAAGGTGTATATGCAGTTTTACGGGTTGTCTGGTAAACCTTTTGCCTAGTTCTCCAGAGTAGTCACTTTAGTTCCTTTTCGGACTCCTTAAAAGAAAAGGTCCATCTAAGCACTTGTCCTTTCAGGTTCATTAAACCTCGAAAGAGATAGAGTCATATTTTCGTCCTTTTCTCGACTCTTTAAAGATGAAAAGGTCAAGTTTTGTTCATGTGTCATAAAATTTACTGCCCATGAAATATTCCTGGTAACAGTTAGAGTTCTTAATTACAGTTCGAGTGTTTTCAAGCTCATTCCTGATGGCAACATTCCCCGAGTCTACCAGCCAAGGTCTTTCCCCAGATGGGAATCCTAGTCCATTTCCTCCTTTTGGAAATGTCGGTGCTCCGTATATGGCAACTCTGTGCTTGCGTGGGTTAACCATCAGTTTACCTATTTGGTTGTTTTCAGCCTCGGTGGTCCCGAGTTTCATGACTCCTGTTCCACCATCTCCTTCGACCGAACCATGACATGTTGATTCCAAGGTTGAGCCTACGCCTTCTTCCCTTGTTTCTTCATCCTCCTCTCCTCCTCCCCCTGGTGAAAGTTTCATATCTAGTAACCAATAGGCTAAGAAGAAGAAGAAGCCCGATAAATGTGAGGCCACCTGTGCAGCTATTGCTCCCAGTACATCCTAGGTCGGACCACCTTTTGCTCCTCTGCGGAAGGTTAAGTTTCCTTATAAATTGTGCAAGGGTGACCATCTTCTTCGTGATCGTCCTGGCATTCCTAGGATCTTAGAAGTATGGTCTCATGATCCAGCTCATCCCTCATCATCCTCTGAAGCTCAAGGCGATGCTATCCTAACAACTAGCAACAGTAATAAGGAAGGGAAGTTTTGATTCCCCTGTAGACTATGTGAAGGCACCCATCCCCTTCACCTTTGTCCACTCATGGATAAAGCTTCCGTCGTCTTGGAAAGTCTTACAGCTTCTTCCCCCCAACTTCCCATTGGTTATCAGAGGCTCTCTTTAGACCCTCCCTCCCTTGACAAAGAGATTGACTTAGATTCTTCTCTTGTCCGTCCACCTTCTTCCGAGCTTGGTTGTGCTCAGCCTGTTCCAGACCAACCATTCGTCGGAAAGAGTGTTGACTTAGGTTCATCACCTATTGATCACTCTGTTTCGAAAGAGCATCATGCTCATGTTCTTCTCATCTCATCAGATTCTCCACATTCCGAAAACGACTCTCCTATCCCAGCTGATTTAGGGAGTCCTTCTTCGGCTCCTGTAGAGCATGGGGGCAATCATACGATTCCCCCACCAAGTAGTTTGGCCGTTACTTTCGACTAGAGTCACTTGACTGCTTTCCGCCTTCCATCCTATGTGCCTTTCGATATTACAGTACACGCCTACAATAAGGCAGTACCTGGCACTGTCTTGGATGAGGGTGCATCTATCAGTCTTATGCCTTCCACTACTTGGCAAGCTTTGGGCTCCCTACAGCTTGTGTCGGTTACACAAAATCTGTTGGCATTCAACGGAGAACCCTATCAACCTATAGGGATCCTCCCAAAGTTTCCTGTTACTTTGGGGGGCAAAACCGTCTATATAGACGTCATGGTTGTCCAAGGTGCGAATTTCAGTCTCCTCCTTGGCCGTGACTATATTTATGCCATGGGGGCCCTCGTCTCTTCACTTTTTTGTGTGGCTTGTTTTCCACACGAGGGAAGAATGGTGACTATAGATCAATTATCGTTCTTTAGTCCCCCGGTGCCTCCTGTGCAGCTGTCATCCCCTCTTAGTTCTTGCTCGCAAGCAGTGCTTTCTTTGCCACAGGTCAATTATGTGGCTACCCATTCCATCTCCGCATCTGCTGCTGATCATGCAGATGGTCTCGTACATCATGTACTGGGGGCATTGGAACCCGATCTGTCATTGGTGCATCATGACATGTATTCCTCCCAGAGTGCGTTTCTTCCATCCCGTGAAGACCTCTTGGGAGCCATGTTCTCTTGTGGCCCATGAACAGGGTACGAGGATAGTTTCTTGATCTTATGTCAACCTCGTTAAAAAATGAAACAAGGTGCCCGAGCACAGTTCCTTGTCTTGTGTCAAGCTCGTTAAAAAATGAAACAAGGAGTCTTGAGGAAAGTTCTTTTATTGTGTCCACCTCATTAAAAAATAAAACAACTCCCCTTTCTAAATCAAGTCTTTCTAGGATATCACAAGTGAACCTTCATTCCATCCACCTCGTTGAATGCAATGAAGCTTGGGGGGCATGTACCTCGATTTGCGTCATTATGCTAGGGGCATGCGAACTTATAACAAGCATAGTTTTTCGTTTCAAGCTTGTGTAAACATGAAACTGAATCCAAGCAGAGTTCTCCATGGTTCAAGCTTGTGTAAAAATGAACCCATACCCGATTTACATCTCGTGATTTTCGTTTATTCGCTAAATTTTGCTAGATGAGCCTTGGTTGTTTCATTCCATCACCACCATCTCTTTGGCTGATCATATGCTTTCACTTGATTGTTTATCCTTTCCTGAGGAACCGCAGCGATGAGTGGTTTTATTAGCCAGCCTCTTGACCATTACATGTTTTGAGCAGTTCCACCATTTCCGGAACCAGTTGCTACCCTTTATACCACTCGTTCCTCTAGGACGAGTCTCCTTTAAGCTCTTTTCTAACTCGTAAAAGATGAAAAGATTGTCGAGTATTTTTCCCTTTTTGACTCGTTAAAGAAAATAAAAATGGAGGTCTACTTTCAGCTCTTTTCCGACCGTTTAAAAAATGAAAAGATAACCTATTTTTCCTCTTGACTCGTTAAGAGAAACGAGAGGCGGTCGTTTTTAAGCTGTTTTCCGACCGTGTAAACACAAAAAGATTATCGGGCCTTTGTCGTTTCAAGCTCATTATCAGTTACGAAACAACGTGCTTCTGGCCGCTTTTTTACTTTTTCGAGTCGAAGCCACTAGTTACGAAAATTACTCCTCGATCATAGTGATCGAGCGGTTCTTTCGAGTATCATTTTATACTTTTTCAGGCTCGAGAGACACAAATCTACGAAAAAGGACCCCCCTGGAGTTTTCTTTTCCGTGTCTTTTTCAAACTCTCTAAACATGAAAAATACTCCGAGTTTTACCTATGTTGGACTCGTTAAACCCTGACGACATTGGACTCGTCACCATGACAAGACTCGAGCTTCTCCTTCCTAGGGCTCGTTAAACTATTACTAGGTTGGACTCAACAACAGGTTCATCATTGGTTGTCAATGGCAGCTATTCACTCTTGAACATCGACACTTTCACTTCTTATCGGGTTGGGACATCCATACATCGTCATTTTGCCTTCCGTGGGTTTGGGTTATCATTCTAGTCTCATTCCATCTTATTCATGTCGTCTCCATCGAGCCTTTGATCCCTTGGTGCCTGAATGCTGCAACCCCCCCCCCCCCCCCCGGGAGTCATGTCGCCGACATGTTCAAGAGTATAATCCTTCTGCAGTTTACACCCTCGCCTTCTCCTCTGATACTCTGTTTCACCATCTACCACTTGTTCCTTATCTCATGTCGTTGATGGGGGAAACATTATGGCCCTCCTGCGATGGGTCATCTCCTATCGACATCAGCTCATTATCCAAGAGATTGATCAAGATATCCCCTTTGGTACCTTAGAGCTTGCATGCCTCAATGGCAAGTTCTTCGCACCCGACAGTCGACTTTCATCATTGGTCGTCAATTGGGTGATTCCACGAGTGTTCGACTTCAGCTCCTTTTTCACACTTCATGGATTGTGCTAGACAGTACCTTGAGAGCCATTGGCATTATTGGTGGTTTCTCTCACGCTTGTTAATGGTTTTCATCATTGACCAGTAATCAAGTGACTTTCTATCATGCTCGACCTCAGCACATCTATTCACATGCTAGAATTTGTACTATGATCGGATGGATTCAAGACCCCGAACTCAAATTACACATGTTCGAGCTGTGTGAATTGGTTTATGATTACATGACTCATCGATGGATGGCTGCGACCATACCTGAGTCCTCATGGATGGTTGTGACCATACATTTATCATCATCATGGTCTCATTAGTTGGATGGCTGCGTCCATACCACAGACCTATTTTCTATGTCTTTTGGATGGCTGCACCCATGCCTAGAATACATGTAATTCATCATCAGAGATATTAGTTGTACTTGCGTGTAGGTTCTTCCAGATGGTGTTCCAGCTCAGTCAGTTTCGTAAAGCATTTCACCCCTCCCTCTCTCTCGGGCTTCATACATTAGGGGGCATCTGTTACACAGTAATTTGTCATTGTCTTCATCTCAGTCGTCCTACTATGCCATGTGTCCAAGTCATTCATGCTCATGTTAGACAAATGCTCTCTGATGTTGCCAAATGACCCACTTTTCCAAAGGTTTCTGCCTTGTCGTGTCTGTTGGCTAAATAAACACGCTGAAGGGTGCTGCAAAACAGCCCAGAAGCGCTGCCATCGCGGAAGTACACCTGATTCCACGATGGTCCGATTTTATGTGACAGCGTGACTGTCGCTTGTAATCTTTGGCGATGACCTGACTAGCTACGTTATTCAATAGCGATGTCAGCGTGGAAGACCAGTTATGGACCTGCGATGATCCAGATTAGACGAATTTGTTCCAACAGTCGGCCTTCCAGATGACTCTAGACCTGGTTGTTGGCCTAGTTTATGTCGCCCTCCTTTCTCTGGCATGGTTGTTCTGTAATTTGTGCTACCTTCCTTGGAGATAATCTCACCTTCCCACCATTCATGCAGACTCCTCCTATTTAAACTCTCACCATTGCTATGTGCTGCTAGTTTGGGAGTTCTTAGTCTTGGGATGGTTGCTGAGTGCTATTAGTGTTTGTGAGTTTACTAGATAGCTGGTGTGAGTGTGACAAGTGTGGGATTGTTGATAGCTTGAGGAAGGTTGTGAAGTGCCCTTAATCTTGTGTAAAACTTGTGAGTGAGAGAGATTTGTATGTTGGGAGATCTATCTTCAAAGAGTGAATGCTTGAGGAACATGCTAGCTGGATCCCTTCTGAGAAGGCTTGTAACGTCAAGACTTTGGTTGTAAGCTTACTCTTATTTCATAATTAATGCAATCAATGATGTTTTCCTATGTCTTGTATGTAATGTACTTGATATCTCATGACTTCTTGACTTTGTGAGTAAATAGATCATTGTTGTTCCGGTTACGTGCTTTATTGTATTTCCTTTGCATTGTTTCAGGTTGATTACTCATTAGGAGAAGGAAGCGAAAGTTGGAGCAGCACAACGGAACTCCATCGACCACCGGTTGAGGTAGGCCCTCCAACTATGACTATTTGAGGAAAGCTATTGTTGATCTGTCCTTGTTTGTGACTAGACCCACTCTAGGGCTAGAGGGGTTGCCTCTGTCCGCAGAGGGAACACTTTCCTGCATCACAAGGGTGTTGCACAAAAATTATCACCTTGACATTCTGCAACCTGTGTGAGTCCATTACCACTCATACTTTTCTCCTTTGCAAGTCTTAAGCCTCGGTTCTTCATATCAAGCCTTGAAAATAAGAGAAAGCCCTCAAAAGTCTATAAAACTCTAGTTCTACACTTTCTCTTAGCATTACCTATGGTCCTGCACATAAAGGTCATGTCCCCTGTGCACCTGACCACTATGTCTCTTTGTTATGGGTGCGGACCCCTGTAAAAGTCAAAAAGGTGCAAGTATATTCTTAAAAACTCACTTTGAGTCATTTCTAGAAGCTTCTGGAAGGAATCTTGAGGTGGCAAGTTCGCTCCTTTAAGGTTCATGCATCCCATACCTTAAAGAGCTAACCTCTTGATGTGAGGAGCTTATCCCTTTGAAGGAGGACTCTATCCCTTCATAGGTGGACCTGTAACCTCCTTCCTTTGCACTATAAAATGAAGCATTGGGTTGGTTACTGGGGAGGTTGAAAGCTGAATATTTTGGAAGTGAAATGCTGCTATAACTTAGTCTTCCTAATTGAGCTTTTGTGAGGAGAGATTACATACCTCTTTGATCTCATTTGGAAGAGTGTGAGGCTTGTCAAAGTAAAAGAGATTCCTGTTTCGGACCCTGGGAAGAGCTTGTACAACATCAAGGCACCAAAGGTTGTAAGGTTCTTCTATTTCAAAGTTAATACAAATAAGTTTATTTTTCTCATTAAGGTATGTTTTATGGTTTATTTTATGGATTTCTTGATCACCATAATGAACATGATTTATGATATTATCTATGTAGGTGTTATTTGATGTGTGCTTGTTTGTGATTGCAGGTTCTCAAAAGGAAACTCTTTCGGACGGTTGAAGGATAGCTGCTACAAACTAGCGTTGGACTTAAGGTAGGGTCTAAACACCTCTATAGTTTTTATTAATGAATCACAATATGTTTAGAGAAAGGTAGATTTGCTTGTCCTGCTTGTTGCTAGATATCTTTTGATACTAGGGAGATCGGCCTTGTCCGCAAGATCGATTTATCTAGCCAACAAATTGGCGATTCTACTGGGGAACTAAATTTGGTTTTTGGTTTTCCTTTTTCTTTGACTTGAGAAACTTGTTCTTGTTTCTGGTTTTTGCTTGATGTGTGTGGGATTGGGTAGTTTTTAGGATCTGGATTATTTTTTGTTTTTTCAAAGTTTTCAGAGGACCGCACTTTCTCTTTACAGACAGTGCGGGCATCTCCGCACTTTTCCTTTAGTACACAGGGCGATACCACACCTGGTTCTTCTGGAAGCTTGCGGACCTTGTGAAATTTTTTGAAAAACCTAAAATGTTTTCTTCCAGTTAATTTTAGCTTTCATTTACGACTTTTAGTGTCTACCCATATCTGCATGTTTTCTGTCAAAAATCTCTTGTGAGCAAGTTCCATTGGTATTTTTGTTTTAGATGATTTTCTAGAAGTTTTGCATGCTTGGATTGGTTTTCACTTGGTCTATGTAGTGACTCAAATATTAGAAGCCTAAGAAACCTTAGATTACCCTAGTGTCTTTTTGTCTTCTTGATGAGTCTGACTGGTTTGTGAAATCTGCCTTTGGTGAGAAATAGATTTATTTTTCTCTTTGCAAATCTTTGAACGAACTTGGTTATAAGTTTTGAATTTCATTTTTATAAAAGAAAACATAGCTGGATGTTTTTTGATTGATTTGTTATTCTAAGAGAATTAATCCTTAGTTTACTGAATAACTAATTAAAACGTCCTCAAAAAGATTTGAAGCTTTTATTTCGATTAGGTTTTTAGAAGTTTTTAGATCTCAAGATTAGTTTTTGTAGTTTTGAGTGTTTTCTAGAAATTGTAGAATCTCTTTTGAAAGAATCGTTTTTTTTAGTTTTTGAGTGTTGAAAAAGAAAGGGATTTATTGTGAGCATAATTAGTAGTCTCGTTTTGAGTTCTTATTGAAAAAGACAAAAAGATTTTCTTTTCATTTACCTGTTGAAAGAAAGATTTGTTTTTCAAAGAATTGCATTCTCAAACTCTTTCTTTTAGCTAGAAATTCATTGAAGAAAAAACGAATTGTTTATCATTTTAGGTGCATTCTTTTAGTGTTTTTGGAGTCGAGTCTTCACACCATCAAAGTTTCATTTCCATACCTATTGACTTAAGAAACAACCCATAAAAGTAACGCTTAATTAAAATTGATCTAACAATCTTTTTTATTTCTAGGGCTCTTATCACCAATATAGCTTAGGCTAGTATCTTGGAGTAGGGAGTGATTAACTCTCCAAGATAGTTAAAACAAACAAGTAGCTATATCTTGCGGTAGGAAATAAATCCAATTGTAATTGATATAATCTGGGAAGCTTCTCTTAAAGGATTCAATCACGAGATCATGTCCGAACCTTTGAGACAATCAATTCTATCTCATTGGGAAAGATAGAAGATTTTCACACATTATAAATGGTAAACCTCGAATTAACCATTGTTGAGGAGCCTGGGGTCACTTGCTGGTAAACATCAGATTGTTCATGTCGAGGAGCCTTCAAGGGGATTGATCTTTGTTACTCTGCCCTTGCGCATAGATCTGATCGTAGACTGTTCCCCCAGTTGTATTTGTCGTTGTTGGTAACCTTAGTGTCCATAAAATTAAGATTATTTCCTAAGGTGACAGTGAAGGACGGGTCTCACTGTACCTGGAACAGATGTCTACTAGAATCACTTGGACTCTTTGGGGGGTTCTCTTCACTCGAGATGGTTTTGTGAAGAAACTTGTGCCAGTCTGTTTCATTAAGCAAGTTTTCAGGGTAACTGTTCCAACTACCCTTTCTGTATTAAATTCTACGACGTTGGATTTCATCACCAACTAGTGTTTTTGGTATGGAAAGTTATTATTTGCGTGTGGTTTGAACTCTTTGATTTTTTAGGCATGTGATTCAATTGTTTGGTTCTTTAGAGACTTTAGGTGGTTTTATTAAAATTTTCTTTGTTTGCGTGTGAGTAATTAAATATTTAATCGTGGCTGAATTACTGAGAAAATCCCGTAGACTTCGGGGGAAACCTCCCGAGTATACACCAAGCCATCTTGAAGGGCTATGAGCTCTTGTATCACCTAGTGACAGTAGAGTTGGGTCACCGGAAACCAGAGATTCATCTTTAATTGTTCATCCTGATTATCAAGTTCAAGCAACAGAGTATATTTCTGAACCAATTTCATTTTCCAAAGTTACTGGTAGTATTTCTCCTACCAGTGAATTATCTAAAGAACCTGAAATTTCTGAGCCTGAAACTAAATCTGCTGCTAATCCATCTTAGTTTTTCATCACCTCGAATTCCTTTTCATCCCACTCCCAGGGGTTATTATCCTCCTTTGAATATGTCGAAACGGTCATCCATGTTTTCCCAAACACCGAAAACATTTTTATATGGCGGTCCTTCTATTCCTTCGGGGTATCAATCACTCACTGGTACTTTTCAGGAGCATCTCCTCAACCAATTGAACATGAGATATCAACTGGTAATAACGGAACTCAAGCATTGAGCATAGAAGAAATTCTTATGATGTCTAGTACTATTCCAAATCCACAACTTCAAGGTAGTCAGTTACCGCCTGGGGGGAAACCTTAAGGATAGTGCATACTATCAGGACAGTACATACCTCAAGGTCAACCCCAGACTCAGTACATACCTCAAGGTCAACCCCAGTATCAATATATACCTCAAGGTCAACCCTAGTTTCAGTATGTTCCTCAAGGTTATCAACCTCAAGGTCAGTACCCAACTCAAGGTTTCCAACCACCTTCTAGTCAACCATTTGTACAAGGAGCTGGAAATGTACCTCTCAATTATCATCCCTATGCTCAACCTGGTTATGGTCCTCAATATGCTCAACCTTTTATGGGTTCATACCCGGAATGAACATGGTGTGGGATCCATCTCAAACTCAATAGACTTTGCAGCTGATGATCACCATAATGAACATGATTTATGATATTAGTTATGCAGGTGTTATTTGATGTGTGCTTGTTTGTGATGGCAGGTTCTCAAAAGGAATCTCCTTTACTTTGACAAGCCTCACATGCATCCAAATGAGATCAAAGAGGTATGTAATCTCTCCTCACAAAATCTCAATTAGGAAGACTAAGTTCCAGCAGCATTTCACCTCAAAAATATTCAGCTTTCAACCTCCCCAATAACCAGCCCAATGCTTCATTTTATAGTGCAAAGGAAGGAGGTTATAGGTCCACCTATGAAGGGATAGAGTCCTCCTTCAAAGGGATAAGCTCCTCACATCAAGGGGTTAGCTCCTTAAGGTATGGGATGCATGAACCTTAAAGGAGCGAACTTGCCACCTCAAGATTCCTTCCAGAAGCTTCTAGAAATGACTCAAAGTGAGTTTTTAAGAATATACTTGTGCCTTTTTTACTTTTACAGGGGTCCGCACCCATAACACAGAAACAGAGCAGTCAAGTGCACAGGGGACATGACCTTTAGGTGCGAGACCGCAGATAATGCTAAGAGAAAGAGTGGAACCAGAGTTTTAGAGACCTTTGAGGGCTTTCTCTTATTATCAAGGCTTTATATGAAGAACTGAGGCTTAAGACTTGCAAAGGAGGAAAGTATGAGTGGTAATGGACTCACACAGATTGCAGAATGTCAAGGTGACAAATTTTATGCAACAGATTGTCCCCTAAAGTGTGAAGTTTGTAATATATGAAGATAAAATTTGTCATCTAAGAAGAGTGAAGTAAAAACATTCAATGCAAAATATATATATGTGAACATATCATTGCTGAGGTAGGCATTCCCATACTCAGATCAAAACTGACTAGAAAACTAACTAAACTACTCTGATACAGGAATGATTTTGTAATACATTATGAGTATAGACATATGTAGACACAGTATGGGCGCAGCCATCTGTTTATGAATAGTCCACTGTATAATGAATAACAAAATTCCTCGCAGCTTGGATGGTAGAAACTAGATCCAGGGTCTTGATTTTTGCTTCCCGAACTAGTACGATTCTATCCATGTGAATGAATGTGTCGAAGTCGAACATGGTAGAAACTACTTGATTACCAGTCAATGATGTGAACTATTAACAAGTGTGAGAGAAACCACTAGTAATGTCAATGGCTCTCAAATTACTCAGTACAATCCATGAAATGTGAATAAATGAGTTGATGTCAAACATGTCATAGAATCCTTTGATCGAAGGTCAATGATGCAACCTGTCGTCGAAGGCGAGAAACCTGCCATTAGGGCATGTAGATTCCAAGGTACTGACCATTTCTAGATCATCCTTCTAGATAATGAGTTGAAGTCGATAGAAAGCGATCTGTCGTAAGCAAGCCCACAACACGAAATCATAGATCAAGTTTTGAAGAAATATATTTGGCAAGGAATAACTCAGGGATGGTCAAAATGGATGACAGATATTTTGCAAATGAATGGTTTATTTGAACTGACCTCTTGAACACATAACGACACTGCAGATGGTTTGGTGACAATTGACCCAAAGCTAATACCCAGAAATCGACTGAAGACTTTCAATATGGTTTGATTAACTGTTAGGCAAAGGATTTCGCAACCCAGGTAAACAAAAAGTGTCGTGTTCAAGAGTGGTTGAGTGCCTTTCTAAAACACAAAGTATAACAAACAGGTTGATTTTTCTCTCTTTTCCCCCACCATTTCTGGCAAGTACCTCTTTATTTTTGACAAGCTTGAGGAGGATAACATTTGCTTGGTTATAAGCTCATCCTTCAAATGAGTCCAACTTAGTTTAAAATTCAAACCCTAAGAAGGAGTGGTTCGTCCCTGTTTAAAATTGAACAGGTCCTTTACTGTTAAATTTTAACGAGTCCAGTATAGTAAAAACTCGGTGTTTTTCAATTTTAGGGAGTCAGAAGAAAAACTTAAGGAAACTCCATGGGTGTCCTTTTTCGTAAATTTGTGTTCCCCAAGCCCGAAAAAGTATAAAATAATACTTGAGAGAACCGCTTGACCATTACGATCAACTAATACTTTTCATAATTAGTGGCTCTGATCAGAAAAAAGTAAAAAAGCGATCGAAGACACGTTTTATAACCAATATCGAACTTGAAACGACAAAAGTCCGGCGATCTTTTCATGTTTATACGGTCAGAAAAGAGCTGTAAGTGGACCGCCTTTTTAATTATGTTTAATGAGTTAAAAAGGGAAAAACTTGGCAATCTTTTCATATTTTACGAGTCAGAAAAGAGCTTAAAGAAGACTCTTCCTAGAGGAACGAGTGGTATAAAGGGTAGCAACTAGTTCCAGCAATGGTGGAACTGCTCAAAACATGTAATGGTTAAGAGGCTGGCTAAGAAGACCGCTCATCGCTACGGTCCCTCAGGAAGGGTAAACAATCAAGTTGAAGCGTATGATCAGCCAAAGAGATGGTGGCGATGGAATGAAAACAACCAAGGCTCATCTAGCAGAATTTAGCAGATAGGAATGAGTGGTATAAAGGGTAGCAACTGGTTCCGGCAATGTTGGAACTGCTCAAAACATGTAATGGTTAAGAGGCTGGCTAATAAGACCACTCATCGCTACGGTCCCTCAGGAAGGGTAAACAATCAAGTGGAAGTGTATGATCAGCTAAAGAGATGGTGGCGATGGAATGAAAATAACCAAGGCTCATCTAGCAGAATTTAGCGGATTAAAACAGCAATCACGAAATGTAAATCGGGTATGGGTTCATTTTTACACAAGCTTGAACCATAGAGAACTCTGCTTGGATTCGGTTTCATGTTTACACAAATTTGAAACGAAAAACTATGCTTGTTATAAGTTCGCATGCCCCCAGCATAATGATGCAAATCGAGGTACATGCCCCCCAAGCTTCATTGCATTCAACCAGGTGGATGGAATGAAGGTTCACTTTCGAGATCTTGGAAAGACTCGACTTGGAAAGGGAGTTGTTTCATTTTTTAATGAGGTTGACACAGGAAAAGAACTATCCTCAAAACCCTTGTTTCATTTTTTAACGAGCTTGACACAAGACAAGGAACTATGCTCCTAACACCCTGTTTCATTTTTTAACGAACTTGAGACAAGACAAGGAACTATGCTCGTGACTCCTTGTTTCATTTTTAATTGAGCTTGACACAAGACAAGGAATTATGCTCGAGACATCCGGTTTAATTTTTTAACGAGGTTGACACGGGAACAAAACTATCCTCGAAACTCCTTGTTTCATTTCTTAACGAGGTTGATACAGGAAGAAACTATCCTCGCGATAGGTTAGGAATCAGAAAACGACTGTACAACCTGATATGCAATTTCAAAGGGACTCAAAGGCATCACACCATCAAATGAATCCACCCCATAATCGAAAGGTACGATTTGAGGATCATCAAAAGCAATAAGGTTCAATGAAATCATATGAATAGTTGCAATAGAAGGCGATATGTTAGGAGGAGGGAAGGAAAAAGTTCCTAGTAAACTAGAATCTTTAATCAAACCTACCCCAACATCCTTGTAAGGGATAGTTGTTTTACCGATGTGCTGAACGCTATCAGTAGAGGCCGGGTCGGATGAGGAACAACTCAGGTGATCTATCATAACGATATTCCCATTATGAGGAAACTTAATAAGCCGAAAGACCGACGAAATAATAGCAGTCATAGCATAAGACCAACTGCGACCCAGGAGAAGGTTGTAATCTAGAGGGGCATCGACCACTTCCACATCTAGATTTACAGTTTTGCCTTCGACCCCTATAGGTAAATCTTCCAAAATACCAAAAGGATGGAACCCTCAGCCATCAAAAGCCTTTAGAATTGTCGGAGACTGATTGAGTGTGGGAGAACCAAGTGATTTCCAACACTGGATTGAAATAATAAACATAGAAGCTCCATCATCAATCACAGTCTGAAAGCAAGGTCTGTTTTTTACTAACACTGGAATTTGGAAAGCCATTTGATGAGGAAGGAGGGGTTTACTATTCTCTAAATCGAAGATTATTATGTTTGAATCCTAAATATCAATAGCTCCTATAGCAGACAATAGTAATTTACGTTATGCTGGGCATGATTGCGGCACTTCCAAAACCGACATTGCTGAAGGGGCAACGGCTAAGTCTTCAACAATGTTATAATTCTGAACAGCTCTCGCATGTGGATTGAAAGCTAATTTCTGAAATATACCTTTAGTAGGCGGTTTGGTTACTAAGTCTTGGTTGGGTTTCTCGATTTGTAGTGGAGTAGACCCAGGAGGAGGTGAAGTTGATGTGTTTGAATTAGAAGATTCTGCTTCTTTACCATCAACAAGATTTTTACTACCATAATCTTGTAATCGCGTCGCAATCCTGACATGAGACATCATCATAATGGGTTCTTCTGAGGTATTCGAGGAAGAAGCAACCATTTTACTATCTTGATTAGGAGAAGGATCCTTCAAGACAGTAGGCGTTTGAGAACCTTTAACAAATTTTGAAAAATCTGCTCGATATGGGCATTCTTTGGTAAAATAATCCTCGTCGAAAATGAAACAAGGATAGCGAGGTTTTTGTTTTTCGTTAATATATTCATTTTTATTTGTTTTATCTCTTGAATTTTGATTGTTTTTGTTCTTTCCCTTCTCTTTACTACCGGATTTGGTCGTAGATGAATCTACAACATGGATGTTGGCAGAAACTTCAGCAGAAGAATCTCCTTTCGGGGAATCAGGTAAAGTTATTGTAGGAGAACAATTTTTTGAAGATTTCTTCTTGATTTTAATACTAACTGAACCAATCAAACCATCAGCAGCATGAGACCCTGAAGGAGTTGTAGTTTTTGAAAGATTAGGGGATTTTTCATGTAAAGTACCTGACTATGTATAAACGAGGTCAAGGTACTGAGCCTGAGCAATGACTTTCTCTTCAGTGACAACTCCTGCCTTAGCTACATCTTCAGTGATTTTAGGTAACAATGATTTAATGAACCATTCTGCTAAAATTTGATCCGGAATGAAAACTTTCACTAAACGCCTTCTACGTCGCCATTCATGAATATGGTCAGAAATATATGTGGATGTGGATTGTTTTAATGAAGTTAATAATTCTGTGCCATTGTCGTATCTGACAGGCAACTGAAAATGAGTTAAGAAAGAAGTAGCTAACTGACTAAAATTATAAAAAGAACCTCGTTGTAACTCAATGTACCATTTGGCGACAAGACTAATAAGAGTTCTTTGAAAAAGACGCAATCAAATTGAATCATCAACGATGGACTTAGATGCACACCAGAGGTGATAAGTCATAACATGATTTGACGAATCCTCACCTGACTTACCCTAAAATTTCGGGATATCACTGGGAAACTTATTAGGCATTGGCGGCCAATATGGAAGATAGTAAATCAGATTGTTCGCAAGGCGCGATAAATCAGGTAAATCCAAAGTTGCAATAAATGGTAACTGATGATTGGGTTCATGAAAACCTTGTGTAATGAGACCAGTTCGAGGAGGAGGATATCCACGATAACCTGGAATTGGATTTGCATTAGGAATGTTATAACCTCCTAGGAAACCAGGATTAACCAGACCAAATTGGGGTTGTTGAGGCTATTGATAAGTATAGCCAGGGTACGGTTGATACTGATAAACTGGATTTTGTACAGTAGGACCGGATTGATATTGTCCTTGGTACGGTTGACTCGTGGCAATTTTACTTGGACCAGCTTGTCCTGCAGGTATCTGGACCGAAGTCTAAACTATAGGTCCTAACTTGGGTACAGAGACTTGAGGAGTTTGCACTGATGCATGGATAGTAGAACCTGGAGTTACACATACTCCAGAAACAAGTGTGGTAGGTTGAACAGAAAATGCAGTACTTGCAGTAGCAGTTCGAGGCGAAGTCTGAGGTGAGCTAGGCCCAGGCTGCTGAACTAAACTAGGTGTAGAGGTTTGAACCGTAGGTTGGACAAGTTGTTGGGTTGGACCAAAAACCAAAGGTTGTCCAGTTTGATTAGATAACTGCAAATTAGGTTGCAAAGTCTGTTGATTTTGAGACGGATCCCACACCATATTCATTCCAAGACCCATAAAAGGTTGTACATATGGAGGACCATAACCTGGTTGAACGTAGGGCTGTTAATTAGGAGGTACATTTCTAGCTCCTTGTAAAAATGACTAACCAGAAGGCGATTGGAAACCTTGAGTTGGGTACTGACCTTGAGGTTGATAACCCTGAGGCATGTATTGATTCTGGGGTTGATAAGCATCCTGAGGAATATGGGGTTGACCTTGGGGTAGGTACTGTCCTGAAGGTTGAAAACATTGAGGTAGCCCTCCAAGCGGAAACTGACTACCTTTGGGTTGCCCCCAGGTGATATCTGACTACCTTGAGGTTGCCCCCCAGGCGGTAACTGACTACCTTGCCCCCCAGATGGTAACTGACTACCTTGAGATTGAGGATTTGGAATACCACCAGACATCATAAAAATTTGTTCTACGTTCAACGTTTTAGTTCCATTATTACTAGGTGATAACTGATGTTCAGTTGGTCGAGGATTTGCTCCTGAAAAAGTACCAGAAAGTGACTAGTACCCCAAACGAACAGTAGGACCGCCATATAAAAATGTTTCCGGTGATTGGGAAAACATAGATGACTGTCTCGACATGATCGATCAAGAATAATAATCTCTAGGTGTAGGATGAAAATAATCACACACAAACAATGAAAATTTCAATAAAACCACCTAAAGTCTCTAAAGAAACAAACAACTGAATCACACGCCTAAAAAATCTAAGAGTTCAAACCACACACAAACAGTAACTTCCCGTACTAAAAACACTAGTTGGTGATGAAATCCAACGTCGTAGAATTTTAATACAGAAAGGGCGGTTGGAACAATTACCCCGACAACCTGCTTAATGAAACAAACTGGCACAAGTTTCTTCACATAACCATCTCGAGTGAAGAGAACCCCCCAGAGAGTCCAAGTGAGTCTAGTCGACATCTGCTCCAGGTACAGTGAGACCCATCCTTCACCGTCACCTTAGGAAATAATCTTAAGTTTATGGACACTAAGGTTACCAACAGCAACAAATACAATTGGGGGAACAGTCTACAATCCGATCTACGCGCAAGGGCAGAGTAACAAAGCTCAATCCCCTCGAAGGCTCCTCGACATGATCAATCCAAGGTTTACCAACAAGTGACCCCAGGCTCCTCGACAATGGTTAATCCGAGGTTTACCATTTATAATACACGCAAATCTTCTATCTTTCCCAATGAGAGAGACTTGATTGTCTCAAAGGTTCGGACATGATCCCGTGATTGACTCCTTTAAGAGAAGCTTCCCAGATTATATCGATTACAATAGGATTTATTTCCTACCGCAAGGTATAGCTACTTGTTTGTTTTAAATATCTTGGAGAGTTAATTACTCCCTACTCCAAGATACTAGCCTAAGCTATATTGGTGATAAAAGCCCTAGAAATAAAAAGATTGCGAGATCAATTTTAATTAAGCGTTACTTTTATGGGTTGTTTCTTAAGTCAATAGGTATGGAAATGAAACTTTGATGGTGTGAAGACTCGACTCCAAAAACACTAAAAAATGCACCTAAAATGATAAATAATTCGTTTTTCCTTCAATGAAATTCTAGCTAAAAGAAAGAGTTCGAAAATGCAATTCTTTAAGAAACAAATCCTTCTTTCAACATAGAAATAAAAATAAAATCTTTTTGTCTTTTTCAATAAGAACTCAAAACGAGACTACTAATTAAATCTCACAAAAAATCCCTTTTCTTTTTTCAAAACTCGAAGCTACAAGAAAAACAATGTCCTTCAAAATAGATCTACAAGTTCTAGAAAACACTCAAAACTACAAAAACTAATTTTGAGATCTAAAAACTTGAAAAAAAATCTAATTGAATAAAATCTTCAATTCTTTTTCAGGACATTTTAATTATTTATTCAGTAAACTAAGGATTAATTCTTTCAGAATAACAAATCAATCAAAAAACATCCAGCTATGTTTTCTTTTATAAAAATGAAATTCAAAACTTATAACCAAGTTCGTTCAAATATTTTCAAAGAGAAAAATAAATCTATTTCTCACCAAAGGAAAATTTCACAAACCAGTCAGACTCATCAAGAAGACAAAAAGACACCAGGGTAATCTAAGGTTTCTTAGGCTTCTAATCTTTGAGTCACTACATAGACCAAGTGAAAACCAATCTAGGCATGCAAAACTTCTAGAAAATCATCTAAAACAAAAATACCAATGGAACTTACTCACAAGAGATTTTTGACAGAACACATGCAGATCTGGGTAGACACTAAAATTCATAAATGAAACCTAAACTTAACTGGAAGAAAACATTTTAGGTTTTTCAAAAAAATTCACAGGGTCCACAGGCTTCCAGAAGAACCAGATGCGGTACCGCTCTATGTACTAAAGGAAAATTGCGAAGATGCCCGCACTGTCTATAAAGAGAAAGTGCGGTCCCCTGAAAACTTCGGAAAAACAAAAAATAATCCAGATTCTAGAAACTACCCAATCCCACACACATCAATTAAAAAGCAGAAACGCAAACAAGTTTTTCAAGTCTAAGACAAAGGAAAACCAAAAACCAAATTCAGTTCCCCAGCGTAGTCGCCATTTTGTTGGCTAGATAAATCGATCTTGCGAACAAGGCCGATCTCCCGAGTATCAAAAGATATCTGGCAACAAGCAGGACAAGCAAATCTACCTTTCTCTAAACATATTGTGATTCATTAATAAAAACTATAGAGGTGTTTAGACCCTACCTTAAGTCCAACGCTAGTTTGTAGCAGCCATCCTTCAACCGTCCGAAAGAGTTTCCTTTTGAGAACCTGCAATCACAAACAAGCACACATCAAATAACATCTGCATAGCTAATATCATAAATCATGTTCATTATGGTGATCAAGGAATCCATAAAATAAACCATAAAACACAGCTTATTGAGAAAAATAAACTTATTTGTATTAACTTTGAAATAGAAGAACCTTAAAACCTTTGGTGCCTTGATGTTGTACAAGCTCTTCCCAAGGTACGAAACAGGTATCTCCTTTACTTTGACAAGCCTCACAATCTTCCAAATGAGATCAAAGAGGTATGTAATCTCTCCTCAAAAAAGCTCAATTAGGAAGACTAAGTTCCAACAGCATTTCACCTCAAAAATGTTCAACTTTCAACCTCCCCAGTAACCAGCCCAATGCTTCATTTTATAGTGCAAATGAAGGAGGTTACAGGTCCACCTATGAAGGGATAGAGTCCTCCTTCAAAGGGATAAGCTCCTCACATCAAGGGGTTAGCTCCTTAAGGTATGGGATGCATGAACCTTAAAGGAGCGAACTTGCCACCTTAAGGTTCCTTCTAGAAGCTTCTAGAAATGACTCAAAGTGAGTTTTTAAGAATATACTTGTGCCTTTTTTACTTTTACAGGGGTCTGCACCCATAACACAAAGACAGAGCGGTCAGGTGCGCAGGGGACATGACCTGTAGGTGCGGGACCGCAGATAATGCTAAGAGAAAGTGCGAGACCAAAGTTTTAGAGACTTTTGAGGGCTTTCTCTTATTTTCAAGGCTTGATATGAAGAACTGAGGCTTAAGACTTGCAAATGAGGAAAGTATGAGTGGTAGTGGACTCACATAGATTGCAAAATGTCAAGGTGACAATTTTTGTGCAACAGATTTCCCCCTAAAGTGCGAAGTTTGTAATAGATGAAGTTAGAATTTGTCATCTAAGAAGAGTGACGTACTTTATCATTTCAAGGATCATCCTATGGACACCCCAGTCGGAACCTATAAAAACATTCAATGCAAAATATATATATGTGAACATATCATTGCTAAGGTAGGCATTCCCATACTCAGATCAAAACTGACTAGAAAACTAACTAAACTGCTCTAATACAGGAATGGTTTTGTAATACATCAAGAGTATAGACATATGTAGACACAGTATAGGTGTAGCCATCTATTTATGAATAGTCCACTGTATAATGAATAACAAAACTCCTCGCAGCCTGAATGGTAGAAGCTAGATCCAAGGTCTTGATTTCTGCTTCCCGAACTAGTATTGTTCTATCCATGTGAATGAATGTGTCGAAGTCGAACATGGTAGAAACCACTTGATTACCAGTCAATGATGTGAACTGTTAACAAGTGTGAGAAAAACCACCAGTAATGTCAATGGCTCTCAAAGTACTCAGTACAATCCATGAAATGCGAATAAATGAGTTGATGTCGAACATGTCATAGAATCGTTTGATCGAAGGTCAATGATGCAACCTGTCGTCGAAGGCGAGAAACCTGCCATTAGGGCATGCAGATTCTAAGGTACTGACGATTTCTATATCATCTTTCTAGATAATGAGTTGAAGTCGATAGAAGGCGATCTGTCGTAGGCAAGCCCACAACACAAAATCATAGATCAAGTTTTGAAGAAATATCTTTGGCAAGGACTAACTCAGGGATGGTCAAAATGGATGACAAATATTTTGCAAATGAATGGTTTATTTGAACTGACCTCTTGAACACATAACGACACTGTAGATGGTTTGGTGACAATTGACCCAAAGCTAATACCCAGAAACTGGCTAAAGACTTTCAATATGGTTTGACTAACTGTTAGGCAAAGGATTTCCCAACCCAGGTAAACAAAAAGTGTCGTGTTCAAGAGTGGTTGACTGCTTTTATAAAACACAAAGTATAACAAACAGGTTCATTTTTCTCTCTTTTCCCCCACCATTCCTGGCAAGTACCTCTTTATTTTTGACAAGCTTGAGGAGGATAACATTTGCTTGGTTATAAGCTCATCCTTTGGATGAGTCCAACTTAGTTTAAAAAT
The DNA here is from genome assembly GCA_031772625.1 of Pinus tabuliformis. Classification (NCBI taxonomy): domain Eukaryota; kingdom Viridiplantae; phylum Streptophyta; class Pinopsida; order Pinales; family Pinaceae; genus Pinus; species Pinus tabuliformis. Next base: position 252,199,124 of record CM062810.1, on the reverse strand, counting down.
CGAACGCTAAGAAGGAGTGGTTCGTTCCTGTTTAAAATTGAACAGGTCCTTTACTCTTAAATTTTAACGAGTCCAGTATAGGAAAAACTCGGGGTTTTTCAATTTTAAGGAGTCAGAAGAAAAACTTAAGGAAACTCCATGGGTGTCCTTTTTCGTAAATTTGTGTCCCCCAAACCCGAAAAAGTATAAAATAATACTTGAGAGAACCACTTGACCATTACGATCAAGGAGTACTTTTCATAATTAGTGGCTCCGATCTGAAAAAGTAAAAAAGTGATCGAAGACACGTTGTTTTATAACCAATATCGAACTTGAAACGAAAAAAGTCTTGCGATCTTTTCATGTTTATACGGTCAGAAAAGAGCTATAAGTGGACCACCTTTTTAATTCTGTTTAACGAGTTAAAAATGGAAAAACTTAGCAATCTTTTCATATTTTACGAGTCAGAAAAGAGCTTAAAGAAGACTCATCCTAGAGGAACGAGTGTATAAAGGGTAGCAACCGGTTCCGGCAATGGTGGAACTGCTCAAAACATGTAATGACTAAGAAGCTGGCTAATAAGACCACTCATCGCTACGGTCCCTCAGGAAGGGTGAACAATCAAGTGGAAGTGTATGATCATCCAAAGAGATGGTGGCGATGGAATGAAAACAATCAGGGCTCATCTAGAAGAATTTAACGGATAGGAACGAGTGGTATAAAGGGTAGCAACTGGTTCTGGCAATGGTGGAACTGCTCAAAACATGTAACGGTTAAGAGGCTAGCTAATAAGACCACTCATTGCTATGGTCCCTCAGGAAGGGTAAACAATCAAGTGGAAGCGTATGATCAGCCAAAGAGATGGTGGCGATGGAATGAAAACAACCAAGGCTCATCTAGCAGAATTTAGCAGATAAAAACAGCAATCACGAGATGTAAATCGAGTATGGGTTCATTTTTACACAAGCTTGAACCATAGAGAACTCTGCTTGGATTCGGTTTCATGTTTACGCAAGCTTGAAACGAAAAATTGTGCTTGTTATAAGTTCGCATGCCCCCCGCATAATGACGCAAATCGAGGTACATGGTGATATCCCGAAGTTTGAGGGTAATTCAGGAGAAGATCCGTCAAATCATGTGATGACTTATCACCTCTGGTGTGCATCTAATTCCATTATCGATGATTCAATTCGCTTACGTCTTTTTCGACGCACTCTAATTGGTCTTGTTGCCAAATGGTATATTGAGTTACCATGAGGCTCTTTTTATAATTTTAGCCAGTTAACCACTTCTTTCTTAACTCATTTTCAGTTTCCTATCAGATACAACAATGGCACGGAATTATTAACTTCATTAAAACAATCCACATCCACATATATTTCTAATCATATTCATGAATGGCGACGTAGACGACGTTTAGTGAAAGTTTTTATTCCGGATCAAATTTTAGCAGAATGGTTTGTTAAATAATTATTACCTAAAATCATTGAAGATGTAGCTAAGGCAGGAGTTGTTACTAAAGAGCAAGTAATTGCTCAGGCTCAGTACCTTGACCTCGTTTATACGTAGATGGGTACTTTACATGAAAAAATCCCCGACCTTCCAAAACACAATCAAATAACTGCATCTCCTTCAAGGTCTCATGCCGTTGATGGTATGATTGGTTCAGTTAGTACCAAAGGCAAGAAGAAATCTTCAAAGAATTCTTCTCCTATTATAACTTTACCAGATTCCCCGACAGGATACTCTTCCGCTGAAATTCCTGCCAATATCCATGTCGTAGAATCATCTACAGCCAAATCAAAATCCGGTGGTAAAAATAAGGGGAAGAAGAAAAATAAACAAAATTCAAAAGAGAAATCAAATAAAAATGAATCTACTGACGAGAAACGTAAACCTTGCTATCCTTGTCTCATTTGTGACGAGGAGCATTTTACAAGAGACTGCCCACATCAAGCAGAGATTTCGAAAATCACCAAAGGTTCTCAAATGCCTGTTGTCTTGAAGGATCCCTTTCCTAGCCAAGATAATAAGATGATTGGTTCCTCCTCCAATGCCTCAGAAGAACCCATTATGATGATGTCTCATGTCAGGATTGCAATGCGATCGCAAGATTATGGTAGTAAAAATCCTGTTGGTGGTAAGGAAGCAGAATCTTCTAATTCAAACCCATCAACTTCAACTCCTTCTGGTTCTGATCCGCTACAAATCGAGAAACCTAACCCTGACTTAGTAATCAAACCGCCTGCTAAAGGTATACTTCGGAAGTCAGCTTTCAATCCACATGCGAGAGCTGCTCAGAATTATAACATTGTTGAAGACTTAGCTATTTCCCCTTCAGCAATGTCGGCTTTGGAGGTGCTGCAATCATGCCCAGCACAGCGTAAATTACTATTGTCGGCTATAGGAGCTGTTGATATTCAGGATTCGAACCTAATAATCTTCGATTTAGAGAATAGTACACCTCACCTACCTCATCAAATGGCTTTCCAGATTCCAGTGTTAGTCAAAAACAGACCTTGCTTTCGGACTGTGATTGATGAGGGAGCTTCTATGTGTATTATGTCGATCCAGTGTTGGAGATCACTTGGTTCTCCTACACTCAATCAGTCCCCGATGATTCTAAAGGCTTTTGATGGTCGAAGGTTCCATCCTTTTGGCATTTTGCAGGATTTACCTATAGGGTTCGAAGGCAAAACTGTAAATCTAGATGTAGAAGTGGTTGATGCCCCTCTAGATTACAACCTTCTCTTGGGTCGCAGTTGGTCTTACGCTATGACTGCTATTGTTTCATTGGTCTTTCGGCTTAACAAGTTTCCTCATAATGGAAAGATCGTTACAATAGACCAGTTGACTTATTTTTCATCCGACCCAGCCTCTTCAGATAGTATTCAACATGTCAGTAAAACAACTATCCCTTACAAGGATGTTGGGTAGGCTTGATTAAAGATTCTTGTTTACTAGGAACTTTTTCCTTCCCTCCTCCTAACGTATCGCCTTCTATTGCAACTATTCCTATGATTTCATCGAACACTATTTTTTTTTATGATCCTTGGATCGTACCTTCCTATTCTAAGGTGGATTCATTTGGTAGCGCGATGCCTTTGAGTCCCTTTGAAATTGCATATCATGTTGTACAGTCGTTTTCTGACTCTTGCTCAACCGAAATTGATCCAATGAACGTGGTCCATGGGGAATCACTTTCAATATCAACCTCAGCTTCAACATTTTCTGATCCTGTTCATACTGATGAGCATATTCGTGAACTTTTGTCTGTTGATGATTTGCCATGGGAAGATCTTCATCATCGATCTTCGTTTTTACCTGAGCTTGATCATTTTGAAAATGATTTTTCATCTATATTTACCGTTGACTATGTCAAAGAACCACAGAATCCATTGCAACATCCTGATTCTGAGTTAAATTTGGGAAATATCTCTCGAACGGTTCCTATTGACATTTCAGTTAAACCCAGAATTATTGAAAACATTCATATAGGTGCTTCTTGTATGGACGATGAAATCCAAACTTATAAAGCCCTATTTCAAGAATTCCGCGACGTGCTTGCCTGATCATATGAAGAAATGCCAGGAATCGATCCATCAATTGTTGTCCATGAAATTAAAACTTACCCGAATGCTAAACCTATCCGGAAACGTTTGCATCAGATACATCTCTGAAAAGCTGCTACTATTAAAGCTGAAGTTGAGAAATTACTTCGAGAAGGTTTCATTTATCCAATTCCCTTAATGGATTGGGTATTGAATATTGTTCCTGTTAACAAAAAGCAAGGAACGATAAGAATATGTATCGATTATAGGGATATTAATCAAGCTTGTCCTAAAGACAATTATCCAACCCCCTATATCAATCAAATTATTGATGATTGTGCTGGCAGTGAAATGTTCTCCTTTATGGATGGTTTTTCCAGTTACAATCAAATCAACATACTCCCTGCTGATCAACCTAAAATGGCTTTCATTTGCCCATGGGGGAAATTTGCTTATTGCAAATTACCTTTTGGATTGAAGAACGCTGGAGCAACTTTTCAAAGGGCTATGTCTTACGCATTTCATGACATCAAGCACATTGTGTAGCCTTATCTCGATGATTTACCTGCCCATTCATTACGTAGAGCCGATCATCTCACTCATTTACGAGCAATCTTTATGGGATGTAGGCATTATCGAATTAGGTTGAGTCCACACAAATGTATTTTCTGTATAGAAACGGGTCATGTGCTAGGATTTGTCGTTTCAAAAGTTGGCATTCGTGTCGATCCCTCGAAGGTTGAAGCTATTGTCAAACGACCTCCTCCTTCGACTCTTCGCCAACTCCAAAGTTTGCAAGGGAAAGCAAACTTTCTACGTCGTTTCATTCCTAACTACGCCGAGATAACGAAAGGTTTTACCAAGTTGTTGAAACAGAATATTCCATTCTTTTGGGATGAGATAGCTGACAAATCTTTTTATGCACTTCAACACGCATTGACCCATACGTCGTTATTGCATTCTCCCAACTACAACCAGGATTACTTTTTCTACCTCACCACTTCTCATTCCACCATTAGGATGATTTTAGTTTAGGAAGATGAATTCAACAGTGAACATGTGATTTACTATCTTAGTCGAACTCTGAATCCGACTGAGCTTAAATATTCGCATGTGGAGAAATTGGCCTTGGCGGTTGTTCAAGCTGTCCAAAAAGATTTCGTCACTACATCTTATTATGCAAAACCACAGTAATTTCTTACTGTAACCCTATGATCTATATCTTGACCAAACAATTGCTAGTGGGCAAGTATTCCAAATGGATAGTTATGCTGCAGGAATTTGACTTGGAATTTGAAAAATCCAAGGCAAAGAAATCTTTGGTTTTTGCGGAACTGATGTCTGATTTCCCGCGTACTAATACTGAAACTGTGGTGGAAGAACCCATTGCGAATGAATCCTTGTTGCTTATCAGTACTCTTGATCCATGGTATGGAGATATTATTGTTTATCTCCAAACCCAAGCTTTTCGGCCTGAAATCTCACAATCTCTAAACAATACACTATTATTGGAGATACACTCTATCATCGTGGGGCGGATTTTGTTTTCCGACGTTGTCTAACTCATGAAGAAGCTAAAAAGGTTCTGAATGACTGTCACTCTGGAGCATGTGGTGGTCATATGTCTAGGTATGCCACAGCCCAAAAGATATTGCGCGCTGGTTATTTCTGGCCATCCTTATTTAAAGATTGTATCTATGCAGTCCAGAAATGCCACAATTGTCAAATTTTTTATCGTAAGATGCGTGCTCCACCTGCTCCTCTCCACCCTATAATTGTTGTCGGTCCTTTTGCAAAGTGGGGTATCGACTTTATTACATGTAACCCTCACTCGGCCAGGGGGCATGCGTATATCATCCTTGCGATAGACTCTTTTACTAAGTGGGCCGAGGCGATGCCTACATTTTCGGCAAACGGTAAAACTGCTGCAATTTTTGTTTTCAATCATATAATTGCTAGATTCGGTGTTCCTCAAGCTATTATTACTGATCATGGAAGTCATTTTCGAAACATCATGATGACTGAACTAACAGATCAACTTGGCCTGCGTCACGATAGTTCTACTCCATATTACCCACAGGCTAATGGTCTGGTTGAAGCTATCAATAAAGTTATAGCCACTATGATCCAACTAATCATTGGTATTCATAGGTCGAATTGGCATAACATGTTATTTTCAGCACTTTGGGCATATCGAACCTCAGTAAAAACATCAACTGGTTTCACTCCTTTTCAACTGGTTTACGGTTTGGAAGCAGTGTTACCCATTGAATGCGAAATTTCGTCATTGCAAATAGCCATAGAATTACTCCCAGCCACTTCCAAAGAGGAGAAATTTTTGTTGTACTTAGCTCAGCTAGATGAGGACATGATGCTGCATTAGAAATCGAAACTCATGCGAAACGAATAAAAGCTCAGTACGATCAAAATTTTACACCTCGTAAATTTTTGAAAGGAGACCTAGTCTTACTATACGATCAAGCAAATGATAAGCTAGGGGCTGGAAAATTTGTACCTATGTGGCATGGTCCTTATATTGTTAAGCGAAAGCTGGCAAAAGGGGCCTATGAATTGGTAGATTTTGACAGTGTCTCTTTGGGTAAACCCAGAAATGGGCTTTATCTGAAGAGATATTATGCTTAAATTTTGGTGTGGAGATTTTTATTAGATTAGTTTCTTTCTAGCTGGTGTGTTTTATATTAGAAATGTGTGCCTAGTTTAGAGAGTGCTTTTATCATTATTCCTGCTTACCTTGATATTACAGATGTCGACGTCTCTTCAAACGTACATTGGTTTTGCTGATGGTGCTTGTCGTAATACACGAAACATTTCTTCTACAGCTTGGGTTATCTATTCACCCTCTGATGAGTTAGTATCTATGCATGGAGTAAGCCTCGGTCAAACAACGAATAACATTGCAGAGTATAGTGCAGTGATTGAGTTATTATCTGAATCCATCTCATTTTGGATTCAGAGTTTGATTGTTAGGTTAGATTCTGAACTCATTGTATTACAGCTTAACAGGGTTTATGCCATTAGAAATCCAGTGTTATTAAGATTATTCTTGAGAGTTTGTATCTTGGAACGTGAATTTGAATACATTGAATATCAGCATATTCAAATATAATTAAATACATTAGCAGATGTAGTTGCTTCTCATATGTTAAATATACATTTGCAATAATCAAAACAGTAAATTTAAAAACATTCCATAACATGTTATACAAGATAGCCAGTAATAGTGATATATCATAGCATAGAAGTGTGTCAAATATATATCGTCTTCGATCATAGGTTGAAAAACACCTTATGATCGGCAAAAATGATAGTACAAAAAGACATAAAATGTCGTATAAGTCTACAAAACCGGTCATCCGTTCCCTGGTGATGATCACGATAAAAAACCACTGCTTGTGCCACCCTACAAAGGAACCTCCTAAAATGTCCTGGGACCCCAATCACATATCGTTGTAACCTAAGTGGAATATCATCTATGCCAGTCTCTAGAATATCTGTTGTCAAACGCTCTAGATGATTCTCCAATTCGGTCAGGGTCTCTGTAGATTGGTCCTGTGGGGCCGATACTGCTACAGCTGGGTGTCTCCTCTCATAAGATTGGAGAGCGGCTGGTCGTCGTGGACCCACATCTGCATTTAAAAATTTTTATTATCATTTTTGGACGATTTAAAAAACAAAACAAAAAATTAGTTAAAACTTAGAAAATGTTGAAAATGATTTTACCTGAATCATCCCACTGCTCTCCTGGTGGAAGAGTCATGTTTGGGTCACCACGATAATCCATCCCAACATATGGAAAATCCTGAATCACAAAAATTTGGTTCCTCAACCAACGAAAATATTCAGGCGGAAATCGAACAACCCTCCTCAGGATGACGTGCCATCACTGCAACCCAACGCATTATCCTAGGCTCTCGAGGAAGACCAGCCTCAATAGAAAGCTGTTGTGGGACCAACATAGGGACCCTCTCTAGAACAAACCTCACGACCAGGAAACCATATCCAAAGTTTTTTAGTTTTCCGTTATTTGCCTAGTTAGTTGACCTTTTACATTCGCCAACACAGCCTTGCACCAGTTGAAGATGGTACCTCGATAACAATCTACTTCCATTCGCATATGGGATCCGGTAGCTACATGCAATGCTGCACTCCCACATATTCTAGTGACAGTGAATGCAATAACCTTAAGTTCAGGACGGGAGATAGTTTTAATATCGATCTGTTTGTCCTCTGTTTGATCATTGCAAAACTCCAATCGGAGACTAGCGATAGACTGGCCACCTGGCCTAGTCCTGAAAATAGATAATCATTCGCCTCTCTTGGGCATACCAGTCAAAAAATATATGTCCTCTAGCTCAATTTCGAGCCGGTGGCCACCAATCATGAAACACTGGTCCTGTATGTTCCACCTGTCTACCAACCATTGCAAGAAGTCTACTTGGGCCCTCATGCCGGGTATGGCCCAGAATTTAAATAGTCTGCATGCTCTCAATGCATCCAATGTGGGTTGATGATTTATTGTGGCAAGGTCCACATCCTCATGCTCGCGTTCCCGCCAAATAAGCATTTTGTATGTTCTACATTGTAAAAAAGACATATTAGAATAATTTAGTTCAAATTTTTCGGCGGAAATGGAGAAATTTGAAATTTTAAAACCTATTTCGCAGGGTCCACACCCGCTGGTTACAAACAGTGTGTAGGTCCACACTCGTCGTAACCAATAGGTGCGGACCCACGAATTTTTTCTTTGTAGAAAAATTCGGGGTCTGCAGGGGCCGCATGTTGCACCTGCAGACCCCTGCGAGCGTTTTTCTAAAGCAAATTCTCCTTAAGAAATCAATCTTAAAGCCTAAAAATGAAATGTAAATGGTTGAAATGCAAGATAGGGATGATGTGGATTACCTGGAGCCGACAGTTTTCGATTCCAACGGACGGATTTTCCGCAATCTTCACAGGAAGTTCTTACCCAAAAGTTCTCACTTCTCACTCTGAAATCAAACGGTAAAAATGAATTTATAAAAGCCCTTTTTATAAGATTTTTTGAATAAATGAATTTTTAATTTATTTATTTTTCACTTTAAAAAGGTAACTTTTTGGTGCATTTTTATTTATCTTAAACATGTATGAGTAATGTTTTGAGCTTTTGTGCAGAATATTGGATTTTTCGGGGAGAATTTATCATTTTCAACAAAGAGTACTTTTATCACTTTTTCGAACTCTTCCAAAATTTACGAAAAAGCGAAACATTGGAGTCCTCTTTAAGCTCTTTTCTAACTCGTAAAATATGAAAAGATTGCCGAGTTTTTACCTTTTTAACTCGTTAAACAGAATTAAAAAGGCGATCCACTTAAAGTTCTTTTCTGACTGTATAAACATGAAAAGATCGTTCGACTTTTGTCGTTTCAAGTTTCATATTGGTTTTAAAACGATGTGTCTTCGATCGCTTTTTTACTTTTTCAGATCGGAGCCACTAATTATGAAAAATACTCCTTGATCGTAATGGTCAAGCGGTTCTCTCAAGTATTGTTTTATAATTTTTCGGGCTTGGGGGACACAAATTTATGAAAAATGACACCCATGGAGTTTTCTTAAGTTTTTCTTTTGACTCCCTAAAATTGAAAAACACTGAGTTTTTCCTATACTGGACTCATTTAAATTTAACAGTAAAGGACCTGTTCAATTTTAAACAGGAACGAACCACTCCTTCTTAGGGTTCAAATTTTAAACTAAGTTGGACTCATCTGAAGGGTAAGCTTATAAACAAGCAAATGTTATCCTCCTCAAGCTTGTCAAAAATAAAGAGGTACTTGTCAGAAATGGTGGGAAAAAAGAGAGAAAAATGAACCTGTTTGTTATACTTTATGTTTTAGAAAAGCAGATAACCACTCTTGAACACGACACTTTTTGTTTACCTGGGTTGGGAAATCCTTTGCCTAACTGTTAATCAAACCATATTGAAAGTCTTCAGCCGGTTTCTGGGTATTAGCTTTGGGTCAATTGTCACCACACCATCTGCAGTGTCTTATGTGTTCAAGAGGTCAGTTCAAATAAACCATTCATTTGCGAAATATCTATCATCCATTTTGACCATCCCTGAGTTAGACCTTGCGAAATATATTTCTTCAAAACTTGATCTATAATTTCGTGTTGTGGGCTTGCCTACGACAGATCACTTTCTATCGACTTCAGCTCATTATCTAGAAAGATGATCTAGACATCATCAGTACCTTGGAATCTGCATGCTCCAATGGCAAGTTTCTCGCCTTCGACGACACGTTGCATCGTTGACCTTCGATCAAAGGATTCTATGACATGTTCGACATCAGCTCATGTATTCACATTTCATGGATTGTACTGAGTACTTTTGAGAGCCATTGACATTACTGGTGTTTTCTCTCACACTTGTTAACAGTTCACATCATTGACTGGTAATCAACTGGTTTCTACCATGTTCAACTTCGACACATTCATTCACATGGATAGAATCGTACTAGTTCGTGAAGCAGAAATCAAGACCCTAGATCTAGTTTCCACCATCCAGGCTGCGAGGAATTTTGTTATTCATTATACAATGGGCTATTCATAAACAGATAGTTGCGCCCATACTGTGTCTACATATGTCTATACTCGTGATGCATTACAAAATCATTCATGTATCATAGCAGTTTAGTTAGTTTTCTAGTCAGTTTTGATCTGAGCAAGGGAATGCCTACCTCAGCGATGATATGTTCACATATATATATTTTGCATTGAATGTTTTTACAAGTTCCAACTGGGGTGTCCACAGGATGATCCTTGAAATGATAAAGTACTTCACTCTTCTTAGATGACAAATTCTATCTTCATCTATTACATACTCCGCACTTTAGGGGGCAATCTGTTGCACAAAAATTGTCACCTTGACATTCAGCAATCTGTGTGAGTCCATTACCACTCATACTTTCCTCCTTTGCAAGTCTTAAGCCTTAGTTCTTCATATCAAGCCTTGAAAATAAGAGAAAGCCCTCAAAAGTCTATAAAACTCTAGTTCTGCACTTTCTCTTAGCATTACCTGTGGTCCCACACCTAAAGGTCATGTCCCCTGCACACCTGACCACTCTGTCTCTGTGTTATGGGTGCGAACCCCTGTAAAAGTCAAAAAGGCTCAAGTATATTCTTAAAAACTCACTTTGAGTCATTTCTAGAAGCTTCTGGAAGGAATCTTGAGGTGGCAAGTTCGCTCCTTTAAGTTTCATGCATCCCATACCTTAAGGAGCTAGCCCCTTGATGTGAGGAGCTTATCCCTTTGAAGGAGGACTCTATCCCTTCATAGGTGGACCTGTAACCTCCTTCCTTTGCACTATAAAATGAAGCATTGGGCTGGTTACTTGGGAGGTTGAAAGCTGAATATATTTGAGGTGAAATGCTACTGGAACTTAATCTTCCTAATTGAGATTTTGTGAGGAGAGATTACATACCTCTTTGATCTCATTTGGAAGAGTGTGAGGCTTGTCAAAGTAAAGGAGATTCATGTTTCGGACCCTGGGAAGAGCTTGTACAACATCAAGGCACCAAAGGTTGTAAGGTTCTTCTATTTCAAAGTTAATACAAATAAGTTTATTTTTCTCAATAAGCTATGTTTTATGGTTTATTTTATGGATTCCTTGATCACCATAATGAACATGATTTATGATATTATCTATGCAGGTGTTATTTGATGTGTGCTTGTTTGTGATTGCAGGTTCTCAAAAGGAAACTCTTTCGGACGGTTGAAGGATAGCTGCTACAAACTAGCGTTGGACTTCAGGCAGGGTCTAAACACCTCTATAGTTTTTATTAATGAATCGCAATATGTTTAGAGAAAGGTAGATTTGCTTGTCCTGCTTGTTGCTAGATACCTTTTGATACTAGGGAGATTGGCCTTGTCCGCAAGATCGATTTATCCAGCCAACATATGGTATACAGTTGAATATGAACAAGAAAACATACTAATACATACCTTCATCAAAACTTGGTATATATGGCTTTATTTAAGTGGTAAATATATATGAAAAAGAGAGGATCTTTTAGGCAAAAAGGATGTCATGGTAGGACATTCTTCAGACTCTACATTCCCCCGGACTGGAGATGTTGTATGTCCTCATACACTTCTTCTTTATCTTTTTCTTGTGCCTCTTCTCTGTCATCTCCCTGTTTCACTGTTTTGTTCTTTTTGGCAGAGATTGGCATTCTAGGATTCCTCATTAGAATTTTGTACTTTAAACTGATTATCTCTCTCTGCATAATTTTGTTCTCTTTCTTCAGCTTCTTGTTTTTTTTATACCACAAGCTTATATGTAGGATCAAATTGTCACTCTTGGCAATCTGTATCTCACTCTGTGTCTTCAGGGCTTGATTTTCATTTTTAAGACACTGATTCAGTGTTTCTAGTTCATAGATTTCCTGCTTCAAGATGTTTGAGGCCAATTTTTCATTCACCTAGTTGCTTCCTTCTCTAGGGTTCTATATTGTTTCCCTTGTTGTTGTTGCCTTCTTTTCCAGTGACTCTATGTAGTCATATATTTCCTGTTGTGCGGTGTCAATTCCCGGACTATGTATTGGGCTTTATACAGGTGAGCTGTAAGGTTGTGGTGATGATCTTGGTGACCCATTTGGAGAATTCCCAGGGCTTTCGATTGACTCATCCTCTATTGGCTCAATCTTTGTTGGAGTGTTCTATGTTGGCTCAATCTCTATTGGAGTGTTCTCTATTGGCTTCTCTTCAGTTGGCTCCTTTTCATTTGGTTCATTTTCCTCAAGGTTAATGTATTCTGTAGTCTTTGAGGTTGTTTGTGGAATCGTGCTCAACCTCGTGCTCCTTCTCAACCCTGGGGTTTGTGTTTTCTACACTTTCCTCCTCTTATTCTCTGATTTTTCTTTTAGAGGAGAGGTTTTATTTTGTGAGAATTCTTCTTTACCTGGCTAGCTTTATTTCTTCTAGGGTTTCCCCTCTTCATTCTCTACAAAAAATTTACTATATGTAGCTCTTCTTCTGTTACCTCCGTCTGAGTTTGAGGTGCCTGTTCTCTTATCATTTTTATGGTTCTCTTTCTCCCTATGAGGGCCCTGCTGCTACTTGGTTTTTCTAGGGATTTTTCCTGAAAATGGTTCCTTATTAGGAAACTCTCACAGTCATCCCCTATACTTCAGAGATGAAATTCGACCAATATTTTTACCAGACCATGATGATACATGGTGTTTTCTATGAATTGAATTTTCTTCTGAACATTTGTAGCCATTTTCCTAAGGCTATTCAAGAGGAAATAGGAGAGGTTCATCTGATGATCCTTAAGGAAGTGCATCATCATTCTAACATGATAAAAATACATTTGTCTGAACCTACCCTCACAAGTGATAAACTTCTAAAGCACAAGTAATAATTTTCTCCATTTTTTTAAGAGTAGAGCTTGGAATACCTTTTTTGTAGACCGTGGTGTCCATATTCGAATTCTTGAGGAAAACCTTCCAGTCCTTGTTGTCAACCCCTCTGTTTTTAAACCATTTTTCTCCATGTCTTGGCAACTCGGTGGTCTCAGCGACCATAGACTTCGTTACTGTGAGTTTTATGTCCCCAATTTCGGCCTCCATTCCATCAAATGAGCACGCAAATGTCTTGGTTACCTCTTTGTGGAAGTCATTAAATTTCTCAATGAACTGCAGCCATTGTCTTCTTTGCAGCAGCTCCCTAGTTTGTGGGTACCCCTCTAGGAATTGCTTCCCTGCTGGCTCAGTTCGAACAATTACCCCCATGCCGAAGGATGCTTTGCCTTGAAGATTGGCTACCTTGACAGGAAAATGGGACTGGTAGGGTTTGCTAGCTGGTGGAAAGATGGAATGACTGTGAAAGAACAGAGGAGTGTAAGAATAGGGAAGAACGAATGGATTATCAAAAGGATTATGGGAATGAATTCGACCGTTAGGCGCATTCAAACTTATGATTTGGTAATTAATTTGGAAGATTTGGCACAAGGTCGTGACATGACTTTTAGAGTTGTGGCATATGATATTTTGTTAGGCGACCATTACCCTTAGGTTATAATGATTGCACTTTAGTACTATATTTTCTTACTCATACATGCTATATAACCTTCCCTATTGTTAAATTAAAGTAGCACGTACCTTTTAATTTTCTGTTGCTAACCTTATTTGTTGTCCTTTAATCTCCTGCAGGTGCCTTGTTGTCAATTGTCCTTTAATCTAGATCACCAAGTATTCTTGTAGACTTAAAAAAATTTAGGCTGCAGCAATTTGTTTAGCTGTGGAAACTTATCCAAGCTGCGGAAAGTTATTCAAGCTACGGAAAGTTGTCCAAGCTACAGAAAGTTGTCCAAGCTGCAGAAAGTTGTTGTTTCTACAGCTTAAGAGAAAGAAAGCTTTAGTAGATGAACTTTATTGTTTTTTTTTTTTTGAAAAGAAAATTTGAAGTGCCAACAAGTTGGTTTTCACTTTAAATTTTCTATATAAACATGCCAACAACATGTTGGTTTTCATGTTTATACAAAGTTTTTTTTTTTTCATATTATATATACATATATATATCTATATATATATGCACATATAATTTATTTATTATATTTTTATGATATTTTTTTCCCTTTTTTTTCCTTTTTTTTATTTCGAAGAACAAAGTGAATGAAAATTTCTAAGGTGGAAAAGAAGAAGAATTCTTGACCATCTTCAGTTCTGAATTATCCTGAAATATTTTAACAAATTCCTCTCTTGTTAATGGTTTCTAGTAAAGCTTGAGTCGATGTCCATTTACTAATAGAGGAGTTCTTTCTTCGTCAATAGTCCTGATTCTAACTGCACCATTGTCAAAGACATTCTCAACCTCATAAGGTCCAAGCCAATGGGTTTGGAATTTCCCTTGAAAATTTTTTAATTTTGAATCAAAGAGCAATGCCCAATCTCCCGGATGAAACTTCCTTTCTTTAATGTACTTATCATGCCATCTTGACCTCTGTTGTTGCACTAAGCTGGTCCTCTGGAAGGCCTCTTGTCTGATTTCATCGAGCTCATTTAATTGTGTCATCCTTTGCTTTTGGGCTTCTAACAAGTCAAGATCTAACTGGATTGTTGTCTTATAGGTCTGGATCTGGAACTCTATTGGAAGTAAGACTTGCTTCCCATAAACAAGTTCATAGGGAGTATGTCCTGTAGTATTCTTCCATGTAGTCCTATAGGCCCATAAGGCTTCTGGAAGCTTTTCCACCCAATCTTTCCTGTGTAGATGTACAATCTTTGTAAGGATAGCCTCAATCACCTTATTTGTGGACTCAACTTGTCCATTATCTTTTGGATGGTATCGAGTTGATTTCTGATGTTTTATCTTGTATTGGTCCACAAGCTTCTGCACTAGTCTGGATGTGAACTGTGTCCCTTGATCTATTACAATTTCTTTTGGAACACCAAAACGAGTAAAAATATCCTCAAAAAGAAATGAAACTATAGTATTTTCAGTAGCAAAAGGAAGTGCTTTAGCTTCTACCCATTTAGTGACATAATCAGTACATACCAGAATATACTTCTTTTGCTTCGAAGGTGGGCTTATTGGTCCAACAAAATCCAATGCCCATTTTTTAAATGGTTCGATAAGTACCTGTGGTTGCAGTGGCATCTCATTTGAAAGAGTAGGTTTGCCCATTCTCTGACAATTGTCGCATCTCTTAACATATTCCTTGGTGTCCCTGAAAATGGAAGGCCAATAATATCCTAAAAGCAGGATTTTGTAAGCAGTTCTCTTGTTAGAAAAATGTCCTCCACATGGCTCATCGTGACAATATTTTAGTATCTTTGGTATTTCGTACTCCCGAACACATCTTCTGATGATGAGGTTTGGTCCTATCTTATATAATTCCTCATTTATCCATGAGTAGGATGTGTTATTGTGGACTATTCTTCTTTTTTCTCTAGGAGATAAATGAAATGGAATTTTTCCTGTGGCCAAATAGTTAGCAATATCTACATACCAAGGTGATTTAGTAGATACTGCAAAGAGATATTCATCAGGAAATTTATCTTCTACGGGTTGATCATTGTTTTCATTTTGTATTCTAGATAGAAAATCGGCAATTGTCTTCTATTTTCCTGGTCTATCTAGAATGGTTATGTTGAATTCTTGTAAAAGTAGGAGCCATATAGTTATTCTTCCATTAGTGACTGGTTTATTCATTAGGTATCTAGTGGAAGAATGGTCTATGTGGACAAAGGTTTCATAGCCATTTATATAATGTCTGAATTTATTAATGGCATGAATTACAACTAAGAACTCCTTTTCGATTATAGTATAATTTAACTTTGCAGGGGTTAAATTTTTACTAGTATAATAAATGGCATAAGTAATGAGACCTTTTTGTCCTAAAACAGCTCCTAAGGCTGAATCTGAAGCATCTGTTGAGATATGGAAAGGCAACTTCCAGTTAGGTCCTTTCAAGATGGGTGCTTCAGAAATTCTCTTTTTCAATGTTTCAAAGGCAACTTGACATTCGGAATATCAACTGAATTCACAGTCTTTGGTGAGTAATTTAATGAGTGGGGATGCAATTTTTGTGAAGTTTTCTATAAATCTTCTATAGTATCTGGTAAAACCGAGAAAACATCTAACATCCTTTTGACAACTTGGCACTGATAACTTGGAAATGGCTTCCACCTTAGATGAGTCTACCTTAATTCCATCTCCAGAAATATGGTGACCTAAAACAATTTCCTCGTTAAACATCATGAAACATTTTTAATGGCTTAATGTGAGGTTTGTTTCTTGACATATAATTAAGAATTTCCCCAGGTTTTCTAGTGCTTCATTGAAAGAATCACCATAGACTATGAAATCATCCATGTACACTTCCACACAATCATGGATAAGGTGAGAGAAAATGCCAAGGACTTCCCTTTGGAATGTTGCTAGAGCATTACATAACCCAAAGGGAAGTAATCGGTAAGCATAAGTTCCCCATGGACAAGTGAATGTGGTTTTATCCTGATCTTCAGGGGCCACCTGAATTTGGTTGAATCCACTAAACCCATCCAAGAAGGAAAAATATTTTTTTCCAACTAAAGTATTTAAGACCTGGCCTATGAAAGGTAACGGAAAGTGGTCTTTTAATGTTGCTTTATTCAACTCCCTGTAATTGATGCATACTCTCCATTTTCCATTCTTTTTAGGGACGATTACTAGGGGTGAAACCCACTGGCTATCAGATATTGGATAGATGAAATTTACATTTAATAATTTCTGCAATTCTTCCTTAACAATTTCTTTTAGATTTGGGTTCATTCTTCGTTGAGGTTGTCTAACTGGTCTTGCATTTTGTTCAATGTAGATATGATGTATGAAAGTTTTAGGATCAATCCCTCTCATGTCAGTGTATTCCCATGCAAAAGCAGAAGAATGTTTCTGTAAAATTTTTATCAATTGTTTCTTTTGCATGTCTTCCAAATTTTCATTGACATTTAAGGTTTTTCCTGGAAATATTTCTATCGAGGAATTCCCAAATTTTTCCATGGACAACAATGATACTTGTTTAGAGGAGAGATATTCATTTTGACTACGCTCATAATGTGAGGAAGATTCATTATTTTCTAGTAAATTCAAAAGTTTGTCTTCCTCTTTTACTTGTTCAGTGACAAAAATAGGTTGTATTTCTTCTCCATCTTCTATCCATTCTTCAATTTTTGTATCTATTGTTGTTCTCGCAGGGGGGTATAATGTAAATTTCTTTGTAGAATTTCCATCTAAGATAAACATATCACCTGACCTACAGCCAATAAAAGCGTCTGTTGTAGCCAACCAAGGCCTTCCTAGAATTAATGGATGTCCTCCTAGATTGTTCTTGGGTGTTAAGACCATGAAATCAACAGGATATTCCCAAGAATCTAAAGATATATGTAAACATCTTCTAACACACCATTTGGTTTAATAACAAATCTCTCTGCTAATTGCAATAAGGTTGGTGTGTATTGAAGGTTAGGAAGCCTAAGTGTGTCCATAACTTGTTTTCTCATTATGTTTATGGTTGCTCCTAAGTCAATCAGTGTGTTTGGTATTTCAGTTCCATTGATGTGAATTTTTACAATGGGGCTTCCTGGGTCTCAATATTTTTGAATTGTTGTCTTCCCCATCATAATGGCTACAATTTTTCCGACTAACTGAATTTTTTTTATATCTTTTATTCTTCTCCCTGATCGTTGTGTACTTAATTCCTTTATTTTTTTTGCAAAAAATGGTATTTCTTTTATGGCTTGCAATAAAGGAATCTTAACGCAAACATTTCTCAATTCATCCATCATATTGTAATCATGCAAGATAATTTGTTTCTCTACTCCTCTATCAATTTTCAACCTTTCTGGGAAAGGTGGTTTAACTGATATTGAAGGTTGTTCTATGATAGGAGCATCTATTGGAATTTCTTCTGTTTGTTTATTTTCTTTTTGAGGGAGAGAAGTCTCCCCTTCTTCTGATTGATTTTTATGTTTTTGAAGATCAGATTTTGTTTTTTGAATGACAACAGGAGGGTTTTCTGGTAATACTTTTCCAAACCTTAATTCGACATTGTTTAGGTCTAGTGGGGTTATTACATAAGTTTGAGGATTCTGACCCTCCATGTTGTACACTGGTTGTTGTGGCATTTTATTATTAGGATTCGGAAGTGGTTGAGCGGGTAATTGATTTGATTTTTGTGGAAATGGTAGGGAAAGTTGTGGGTTTTGATTTTGAACTAGGACTTGTGGCAATTGATTAGCTTGAGAAATTTGATTGGATGGGGTTAAGAATTGTGGTGGAAGGTAGCATGGAGAGTATTGTTGATATTGAGCATAGGCTCCATAAGGATTTTGGCATCCTTGATTCCAAGGTTGTGATTGTGGCAGAGCCCAAGGCTTCCAGGCTGAATTCCAATTACTTTGTGAATACTGGGCAAATTGTTGTGGTCTAAATCCTTGTGATTGATTTGTTTGGGGTTTTTGCCATGGTATTTTGGCTATAAAGTAGAGAGGGTCTATTGGTTCTGAGATTCCTTCCTCATTGAATACAGCCTTAAAACCTGGTAAGGATGGACATTCCTTTGTATCATGATTATCTGCACATATGACACATGTTTCTATGGCTTTTGAGTCTAGGGGACACTCTCTCAGAGCATGTTTCTTCCTACATTTGGGACAAAATATGGGTAACGCAGGATTTTCATAATTTTGCTTATTTTGTATTTTAAGGGCGTCTATTTTTTCACTTAGGCTCCCTAAAATATCTGTTTTAAAGGTGTCAAGCAGATTTCCTATTTCTGACATAGTAACTGTCCCAGCTGCAGACTTGTTTATTCTTGATAAGAGAGGGTCCCTAGGACTCTTTCCAACTCTTGCTTTGCTCCTTGAGATATGTACACATAAATCACAAATATCTGCAAATAGTAGTTGGGAAATATATTCTTTTCAAGTTAGGTTAAGGAGATCGATCCATTCATCTTTAACAGCTCTGAGTAAAAGAGATTTTAAGGTTTCTTCATCCAAATTATCCATTTTTTCTCTTTTAACATTATAAACAAACCTTTCTACCAAGTCTTCAAGATTCTCATATGCTTTTTGTGTCATTTTGAAGACTTCATCTTTAAGGTTACTAGGCATACAATAATCTCTATACTTGCCTAAGAAAGCCTCTTTCATCTGTGCCCATGTTGTTATGGAATGCACTCCTAGACTCATGAACCATTTTAATGCTGAGTCTTTTAATGTGGCGGGGAACAATTTCAACTTTTGAGCAACATGTAGATAGTCATATGATCTGCATAATATTTCAAATTCGAAGAGAAATGTATCTGGATCTTCGTTTATTTTACCATGGAAATTAGGAAGAATTGAGGGTGATATATTTTTCAATGTGAGGGTTGTATCTTCATCAAGAATAGGGAATCCCGAAGGATCTTGATTTCCTCTGTCTCTACCCCCTCCTATACCTATACCTCTTCCTCTTCCTCTACCTCCAATCCTATCTTCTTCACCATGGACATTGTGTACTTCTTCTTCCCTTTCTTCAGCCATGGTAGATTCTGTTAACACCCAGGTTGTTCCCTATGACTCCCAGGGGAATACGGCCGGGGTAACCACTAACCAATCTTTGGGTTACAGTTCCTAGCCTAACTGCAACCAGAGAGGGCTCTCTCTTTATGATTTGTCTCTGTTATGATGGTGTCTTAGGCTAGCTATTATGCTCAGGTTTTGGTTTATGTTTTGGTTGAAGGATTTCTTTCAGGTCTTATGATGCAGTGTTTAGACAGTATAATACCATTGGGCAATGGAGTCTGAAGTTGTGAAGTGATTTGATACGCTGGTTTGGTAGTGCTCAAACTGCAGGGCCTATTGTGTATTTTAAACAGACAAACTAGATCAAATGGTGATGTACGTTGATCCAACAGAAAGCAATTAAGAATTTCCTATTGAGCTGGTGGGTGAAAGTGAGCACACTGCACAGGAGCAAAACTTTGAATTCCTGTGACAAAGGTCACTGTGATAGATGTATTCTGAAAGTGCAGCATTTAAGAATTACACTTAACTAGATTACAGCTGAAGAAAACATTGATAAACAACGCAGATTGAACTCAGGTTACTCAATGAATAAATCCTGAAAGCTATTCTTTTTCCTTGTTGCTTAGTATTGAAAACAGGTTACATATATGGATTTTAACAAAACAACTAATTAACAGAGAGAGATACAGAGACTTATTGTATGATGAAATACACAGGGATCCAGTAGTTATCAACAAACATCAGAACGCATCCAACACCTCAGAAATCCGAGAAATTCCATTGCTTTGCTCTATTAACTTCTGAAAAGGATTACAGCATAAGAACTTCTTCAGGAGAAATCAACAACAACCCTTGCAATCTTATGCGAAGGGGACTTTATAGAAATGCGTATACAAAATATCTCAGGCATTGAGTCATCTGAGAGAGAAAATATCTTCATTATTACGTTCAGAAAGTAGGCAAGGAGTTATTACAACTTTAAATGCAGCGTAAATGCCCTTTATGTCTGTCAGAGGATTGCTTTGACTTTTGAGAGTCACTGAGTCGGTTGCATTACTCTGTGTTAATTCTGGAGATACGCATTTACTTTTGGCTGCGCAGTGCGTTCTCGGGTTTGCCAGCTGTGGTTCTCTTTTTCTGCTTTGTTGGCCGCTACATCCGCTGAGTTGGCTCAGCCTTGATTTATGCTGCATGCTGACTTTGCTGAACTGTGCTTTTTACAAAAAATTGTAATAAAACAAAAATTTGGTAAGTGCCTTACTGATTACAAAATTTTGTGTATTGCATCTGTCCACCATTCCTGTGTAGGGAGTTGATGCTTGAGGATGGCCTCCATTGTCTCTTCAGCTTCTGTATATTTGAAAAAATTTGGGGCTACATCAAACAAGTGATTAATTTCATTCATTATAAAAAGTAGATTTTCTATCTTACTATAGAAAATCTGTCCTGTAATAGGCCCTGTGTCTTCTGAAGTGCTGGCCTTCTCATTGACCTGTGCTGAGGCAAAAACATTTACTCTTTTAGCATACTGTTCATGGGTGAATAATTTCCCTCCGTTGTTCAGTAAGCTAGGGAGTCCTCTACTCTGCAATACCTGAAACTTCTCCATGAACCTATTTACCTCTGTCTGCATATCCTGGGTTCTCCTGTCCAATGTCTGCACCAGATTTCTAAGAGTAAGAACCCTCTTGATCATTTGAATGGTCTCAGTTCTATTTGTGATTCCAATGGTGGCTAACTGAGAACTTGTTTTGTGGTTAAGCACATTGATCATTCTTGTAGCAACTTCAGGGATATTTCCTAATAAGGCCCTTGATGTTCGGATTTCCTTTTGTGCCTTTGGGATGAGCTCTAGTTGCTCATGGATTGTCTCGATGTATGGCCATTGGTTGTTGATAGATTGACCAATATTGGACCATATCATTGCTCTGATCTCAGATATGATTTTATCTAGCTTGAGCTCATTCTCAAGCTCCTTGATCCTGTCTTTAAGGGCCTTGATTTCCCTGGCCTTTTCTCCCACCTCTCTTTTTGTCTTATCATGCCTTTCATTTACCTTGGCCAGCTTTTCTTTAGTTTCATTCAACTCTGTCATCTGGGCTTCCAAAATTTGTATTTCATTCTTTAGCTTCTGCATGTCTAGGCTCTGATATGTGCTGATGGGTGCTGCTGAAGTAGATGTGGCTGTTTGTTCAGCCTGCTGAGGTGGAGGCACAGTAGTAGGAACAGTCTCCTCAAGATTGATGACTTGAGGAGGGGGCTGAGATGTCTGCCCTTCTTGTGCTTGTTTTGATGATGCTTGTAGAGCTGCTTGTGTAGCTTCATATTGCCCCAATTTTTCTTGTGCCTTCACAAGCTCTTTGTAAATGGAAACTAGCAGGGCAGTAGAATCTTGCTCATACCTTTGCTTTGCTATCTCATCAGTCTGTGGATGGATAGTGGCTGGAATTTTGATCTTCTTTCTTAGTGCAGCCATGTCAGCATCTCTAAGCTTCAGGATCTCTTGTATCCCTTTGATGTCATTGGGATTGTGCCCAATTTCTACAATGATTTCCTCCAGGGATTTTATCCTGTTGTCTTTGGCCTGAGAAGAGGCCCTCTCCAGTTCTAGCTGTGAAGCTATGGCATTCAGACTGCTTGTTAATTTATAATTCTCCAAAGTCTTGTCGACCAATGAAGCATACACCATTTCGCCAGTTTGCTTATGCAGCTCAATTTTGTCCATAGGGTGTATGTCCTTGGCGAGGACCTCTAGGTTAGTCCTAAGATAGTCAGCAGTGGATTGTGGTTGGAGCGCCGTAGGCATAAAGTGACTCATTATCATTTTGCCTTCACTTACATCAAAAGCAGACATAAGTCTCTGCTGATTGGAAGGAGCCATGTTTAGCAGGTGATTGTACAGTTGTACTTTGATAGGATCACTCCTCCTCTTGATGTCTATAAATTGTTGCTTGATGCTTACTTGTCCTTCTTTCTGCTGGCTGGAGGAGCTGACCTCCCCTCCCATGGTCCTGTCCTGTTCCTGCTGGAAGGAACTTGCTGAAGCTTCTCTGCTGGGTGGGCCCATGCCCAATGCCTCTCTTATTGCTATATCCTCCTCTGGAAAATCATTGAGTCTCTGCCTTTTCTCTCCCTGGTCTATAGAGGATGTCAGGGGAGTCTCTCTGTCCCTTTTTCTAAAGACAAATGTATCCTCCTTTTGAGGGGTTTGGAGGACCGAGGCATCAAAGGTAGTGTCTTGTCTTGTAGGCACCGTTCCTTCAGTGGTCTGAGGAGTCTCCACTGTTTCCTTTTGCTGGGCAGACTGCTCCTGCCTTTGTTATTCTTGATGTTGTCGCCCTTGCTGTTCTGATTCTTCTTGCTGCCCTTGCTGCAGCCCTTCTGCTTGCTGCTGTTGTTTTTGTTGCTGTTCCTGCTGTTCCTGCTCCATCTCTTTGCCTTTGGCTTTTTCTGAGATGTTTTCACCAGTTCTTGTAGCTTGATGTTGGGCAGTTGAGGAGGACGTTGCTGCTCCAATTTGTGTGCTTGGCAGTGAGGTGACCTGTGAATAAAACTCAAGGTCAGCCATCTTCTTAAGGTTTCTTAGAGCTCTTTGATTAAGCTCTTCTTGGGTCACATTTTCTTCTAAAGTTCCTCTTCTCCACTTGCTTTGGTTGGCATATTTTTCTAAGTGAGGAAGGCTATAATGACCATAAGCAGATAATTTGTATTTGAGCCTCCTCATTGTAATGAAGTTGTTGGGGTCATAGGGTTTCCATATGAAGCTGTATTTGAGACCAAGGCCCACAAGCATTCTATCTGCCTCTCTCCACCCTTCATCCCTTTCATTGAGAAGGAAATGGCCAAGTTGATTTCTGACCTTTAACTATGCCTTCTTACCTTTTCCTGAGAAGTGGAGCATATCCACATAACCAAACTGCCTGAAGTATTCCAAGGCAAGTAGCCTCATAGGCACAAATTTAGGTAGTTTAAATGGGGGCAACTCACACCCATATAGTCTGATAACGGTGTGGTGTTGGTAGAAATACCAATCCCCAATACTGTATGCTTTTGATAAATGCAGGAGTCTTTGCATTTCGTCTGTCAATCTGGGAGGAGGTGAACCCAACAGTAGAGTCAAGGCTGGATGGATGAAAAGATCAATAAATTCGCAGTAGGT
Organism: Pinus tabuliformis; assembly: GCA_031772625.1. Classification (NCBI taxonomy): domain Eukaryota; kingdom Viridiplantae; phylum Streptophyta; class Pinopsida; order Pinales; family Pinaceae; genus Pinus; species Pinus tabuliformis. The sequence goes on along the minus strand of CM062810.1, from coordinate 252,175,385 downwards.
GTATGGAGAACAGCTTACTATGTGAAAAACGGATGTCCAATACACTACTGATCTCAGATTGCCCTGTGCATCTTCTCTCTTCTTTGGGAAGGAGAACTTATCATGCTGGAAGTATAGGAGCAGATGATATAGGTAAGAGGTGTATTTAAATACCCTTTCTCTTGACAAATTCATCAACTGCTCATGCATCTTGTCTGATATGTATGTGGCATAATCATAGTAGATTGGTTTCTTTCCTGGGGAAAACATAAGCATCATTTGTAGAACAGTTTCATCCACATACTCCACTGAATCATATCCCAAGATGGGACTGATCATGTCAGCAAGGTCTAAGCCCAACTGGTTAAGGTAGGCAAAATTGATGGGAGGGGTTTGCACAATATCAGCTTTGATGAAAATCTGATTAAGCTTTGTGATTTGTGCCTCTGTTATCCTGGCTCCCTGTACTATTAAATCAGCTAATGATAGAGGGACCAATTTTTGATCTGTCTTGAACTGCAACATCTCCCTGATGGCTTCAGGGGTAATGAGGAACAGAATTGAGCCTGAAGAGTCCAGCACTGCCCTCTGGGATGCATCATAGTATTCAGCAACTAAGTGGACAAGCTCAGGGAATTGATTAACCTGAGGAAGCTTGAATATTGGGAGAAATGAATCCCAAATTCCTAGGATGTCTGTCCCCCTCATGTTTGATCTTTATTTCATTTAGGATTTGTAAATGGAACCTGCTTTTGCTCAACATTTCCTCTGATATCTTGTAGTCCAGGTCTTCTAATGCTCTTGTGTCCAATGTTCTATTAGGGGCATTCAGGGGAGCTACATTTAGGGCTATAGGAGCTACAGGGGGATCCATGACTCTTCTTGGGATGTGGTTCTCTTTGAAGACTGTTGTTACTATGCAGAGTAACACCGACCAAGTTTCTTTGCAGACAATGATGGTTTTATGAGTGAAGGGTGAAGGTAAAGGCTGCAGCAGTTGAAATACTGCCTTTGAGTGATTAGGTGGGTGGCAGAAATGCTCAGAGTATGCTCTTTTGTGGTGGATTTGTTTCCTGCAGGTGACGGGTTCACGATTGTGCGAACCAGCGACAGTTTTCTTTCAAATTACCCACAGTGGCTCGACAGAAGTGTAGTGACGGCTCTGGTTCAGCCTAAATGTCAATTCAGTGGCATTTAACGGTGAATTTCGGGTCTTAAGGTCTGTTACTCATTGATACGCGAAATGCAGTGAAAATGGAGTTTCAGAGCTCAAATGAGGAATACCTGCAGAGTTGGACTGGTTAGAGCTTGCTGGCGCCGAAGAGATGGACGTTCTGGCGGTCAGGAAACACTTTTCCGCGGCTGGTGCAGGTTTGGTCGTAATTATGCATGCAGGATAAACAACGATGAATGCGCTCAAAATGGCAAAAAACACGAATTTTCGGCCAAAATAGACTTTTTGGTGATTTTGGCGCGAATTCGTGCTGACGTCAGCATGACGTCACAGGTGGGGTCGGGGTCGGATGACGTCAGCAGGACGTCATTCGGCCAGGTGGCGGCCTCTGGTTGGTCCACGGGGACAGTGAGATGGCAGGACAGGTGGACCAGTGGTTGAGCGGAGAAATGACGTGACGGCGTACGTGGGGTGACGGAGCAGTGACGCGGCGGTGAGGTGGCGGTGAGGTAATAGAAGCGGGAACGGTAAAACCGGAAACCGGGGCGGTTTCATATCGCACCGCCTACGGTACGGTGGCGGTATGCGTCAGTGGTACCTCCGATGGGCTGAGGAGGGGACGCGTGGCTGCCGCATGACGTAGTCAAAATACGGCCATCGGACGATATCATTCGTACAGCAGATGCGCTCCGATGCCGCGATGGCCGTCGGATCTGAAGGGGTAAGATCTGACGGTTATCGGGAGTTTGACATGACAGGAAGGTAGCATAGTTAATGATCGGGCGTCGGAAGGGGTCCGATGTGATAAAGGCCGTCGGATCTGGAGTTCCTTGATCGGACGGTCGTCGGGAGAGGTGAAGCGATAGGCGGGTACGGGGAGCGGCATAGGTATTTAATAATAATTCTGGGGATCTGTGCAAGGGCGGGGAACCTTGGCAAGGTGGGTTTTTTACGAATTTTAGTGGAATGCACCCGCCCTTTAGACTTAGGATAAACGAAAAATGTTGGTTTTTTGATGGTTTTAGCCATTTTGAAGCGGGTAAGGGTAGAAACTGGGCTTTTAGGGGTTTTTCATGTGCAAATGAGGATCAAAAGTGAGGAAATGAATTTGCAAGGGAGAAGGGGGATTTAGCTTAGGTTCATCAAGATGACCAGTTGCCATCTGATCCCTGACATGTAACTTATTGGCTATAATACCAAGTGGAGGATATTTATATAGGAGTTGGGGTTTATACACCATGGTGTTAGTAATATTAGGGAAAAAAGGTAATGTAAGGGATTTATATAATAGGGTTAGTGTTAGCATGGATAGTGGAAGTGAATAAAGGGGAAACCATTAAGTTCATTTGAAACAAACTTGGTTTTAAGAGTAGATCAAAATGAAAAGATTTTAGACAAGAAATGTGGCTTCCAAAAGATTTGATTTCAATCATAAAACCACAAATAGTTCCTTGGAATGCCCACTGAAAGGGGATATTAGTAAATGACATGGAAGAGGGAAGGAGAGAGGTTAGTTATGGTCCTTGCTGCCACTTGATGAATATGCACACCTTGTCACTTGATAGACTTTGCCTTGGTAATCATAGTCACCATGCCTGTAATGGAGAAGATAGCCTTTTCTGCAACCACCACTACTTACCCAACTATTTGCCTAGCATTTTTTATTTCTTCTTGGAGGGTGCACTTGGACTTGCAGACCCTTACTTGCCTTTTCTTTTCTTTGGCTTTTTCTTTTCTTTTTCCATCTACTTCTAACCTTATTTCTTCCAAGGTCCCAGATTACACAGTTGGAAACCTTACTTTTTCTACCTAGACTAATTGTCTGCCAAGATTAAGCAGTTTGGACAGACTTCTTTCTCTAGTCTATAACAGGAAATTGAAAACATGGCATGACCCAGATTAGACTGTTGGATCATCCATCAAAATTGAAACAAGGCCATCAAATTTGAACCAAGGAGAAACACTTTACACACCTCTTGTTCTCTAGGAAATATGGGATCTTTGTGATATCAAAGCAGAGCATATTTGGACTTTCCCTTGCCCATCATGAAATATGAAACCTATTGGTATAGGTATCCAACAGTGGCTCCACATGGGGATGGTTTTTCTTTTGAAAGACCAAGAACAGCAGGTCAGATTGCCTTGTTCTTTGACTGCCCATCTCAATCTTGAAATTCGCTGCTTTGATGTGTCAAAATTGTGTGCTTCTTTCTTGGAAAACCTCTGATTCTATTTGCCCTTTGCTGGTTGGTGAATCACTTAAAAAACTGCATTTTTACAATCTAAATAGAAAATAATATGTACATCTGCATACATACAAGGGAACCTGAGGTTGCACTTATGGGAAATAGTCAAAATAATGCTTCAGCATCCTGCCATTGACAGGACCTTCATCCAAGTCAGTTTCAGTTAGACTTTTGAGGAAGTAAGTGTTGTTACCTTGCACTGCTTGGACAGCAAATGGTCCTCTCCAAAGGGAATCAAATTTCCCATGTTTTCCTTTTTCTTCTCTCCTTGCATCCCACTTGAGGACTTTATCACCAATGCTGAAATCTTCTGCCTTAGTTCTTCTATCAAAGGCCTTTTTTAATTTTTCTTGTAATATCTGCACTCTGCTGAAAACTTGTTCTCTAGTTTGCTGTAAACAGATTATCTGATTGATCCTCCTTTGCATATCATTTGGCTCTGCTTGACTTTCTTGCAGAAGCTTCATAACCGGCACTCCTAGTGATGAAGGAAATTTGGCTTCTAATCCATAGACTAACTCATATGGGCTGGTCCCAATTGATCTTTTTGTTGTTAGTCTATCTGCCCATAAAGCATTGACTAGTTTCTTATGCCAGTTCTTTTTGTTCTCTTCCAGCACCTTCTTTATGATATTTATTAAACTTTTGTTTGATGATTCAGCAAGGCCATTTCCTTGGGGATAGTATGCAATAGAATGGCCCAAAGTGATGTGAAATTTATGGCAGAAGTTCACCATTTTCTTGGATCTGAAAGCAGCAGCATTGTCTGTTATTATTTTGTCTGGACAGCCAAATCTAGCCAGTATGTTGTTTTCCAAAAACTGAATGATTACTGAGTCATTTGCTTGTCTGCATGGGGCAGCTTCAATCCATTTGGTGAAGTAGTCTGTGGCTGTTAAAATCCATCTGTGTTGGCCTGAAGATGAAGGATGAATTTCCCCAATGAAATCCAAGCCCCATTGTTGGAAAGGTCTTTATGTTGCAATAGGTCTTAAGGGGAGTGGCAGCAATTGTCTTTTGCCCTCAAATACTTGACATTGATGACATGAGGTGGTGAATCTCTTAACATCTGAGAACATGGTGGGCCAGTAATACCCTGCCCTTAGTATTTTATCCACAGTGGACTTCCAGTACAAGTGTCCACCACAGTGTCCTGCATGAAACTCCTGCATGATATTGTTAGTTTCATTTTCCATTAAACAGTGCAGCAATATACCTTCATGGTTTTTCCAAAGCAGATTTCCATCCATCACACAAAATCTTGATGTTTTCATTTTTAAGAACCTACACTTAGTTCTGGACAGTCCTGGGGGAGCACACAGGTTTTGTAACACATAACAGATATCAGAGTACCAAGGAGATTGTTCAAAGGCTACATTGATCTTTGGAGTCGCCAGCTCTGTTTCACTGTCCAGCTGATTGATATCTAGGGCTTGGAAATTTGATTCTGTCATTAATTTGGCCAAGCCTTGCCCTTTTATTAGCTTTGTAGGTTTTATTTCAATGTCAAATTCTAGTATGTTGGCAATCCATTTTCCTCTTCTGCCCTCTAAGTTTTCTTGGGTGAGAATGTCTTTGACAATAGGACTTGGTACATAAGCCACAACATGGGAATAAAGGATGTAAATCCTAAAGTCTTTAATGGCTTTGACCAAAGCATAGGCTTGTTTCTCCATAATTTGATATTTTAGAGGGGCATCTCTAAGAGCCCTGCTGAAGAAGGCAATAGGCTTCTCATTCCCTTGGTCATCTTTCTGTAATAAAACAGCAGCAATAGTGTGCTGGGAGGCAAAAGAGAAAATGATAAAGTCTCTGTCAAACTGAGGATTGGTTAACACTGTTGTTTGAGTCAAGGCCAATTTTATACCTTCAAAGGCTTGTTTTGCTTCAACAGTCCACTTTACTTTTGAATCCTTTTTTAGCATATTGTTTAATAATCTGATTAGTTTTGCTAAGTTTGGGATAAACCTTCTCAAGAAATTGATTTTTCCTAAGAATCCCTGCAACTCTTTGACATTCCTTGGGTGGGGCATTTGTAGGATAGCTTGTATCCTATCTGGATCAATTCTTATGCCATCTTTTGAAATAATGTGTCCTAAGAGTTTACCTTCTTCCAGGCCAAATAATGACTTCTTGGGATTTAAGGAAATACCATATTTCCTGCATGTTAGGAAAATCTGTCTCAAATGTTTCAGATGTTCTTGGTCAGATTTTGAAAAGGGTGTAAGATCATCTAAGTAAATGACTAGGAAGTCATGAATCTCTTTTGAAAAAGCAATATCCATTGCTCTTTGAAATGTTGCCCCTGCATTTTTCAATCCAAAGGGCATTTTTACATATTTGAAAGTTCCCCATGGAGTTGTAAATGCAGTTTTGTCTTGATCATCAGGGTGTACTAGGATTTGATTAAAGCCTGAGAATCCATCAAGCAATGACATCCTTGAAGCCCCCACCACTCTTTGGAGAATGTGATCCATTTTGGGTAAAGGGTAGTTATCTTTGAGTGATACTTGATTTAGATTCCTTAAATCTACACAAAGTCTAATCTCACCTATCTTTTTTCTTGTAGGGACTAAGTTGGAAATCCATTCAGAGAATCTGATTGGTGCTATGATGCCAGCTTTGAACATTTTTTGCAATTCCTTTTCAATGGAAGGAAGGAGTATAGGATTGATCCTTCTCAACTTCTGTTTGAATGGTTTTTGATTAGGCTTGAGGGGAATGGTATGCTGAATGACAGAAGTATCATAGGATTTTAGGTCCTCATAGCCCCATGCAAAGACATCTTGGAACTCTTTAAAGAGGTCAATGTACTTGGGTTTTTTATCAGGGGGCAAAGAAGCAGACAGCTTTATTATTTTGGGCTTGTGAATGGTACCAATATTGCATTCTTCAATGGCTGCATCTAATGGCTGCATTTTTGGCTTCCTAGGGATGTCATTTGAATCAAAAATGTCCTCTAGCGGGGTAAGGCCTGTTGGAAGGAAATTGTCTTTGAGTTGTATGATTTCAGCTTCAGCGCTGGTCACCTCTTCACAGTCAATTTGGTGAATTTGCTGAATGTTTTCGTTGTTGAAGATGGTTGGATTCAGTAATTGTTTTGCTGTTCTAGGTGATATTGGATGAACCATTTGTTGAAACAGTATTTGTGATTGACTTGCTGATTCAGTGTCAATATTTAATCCTGCGAACTCTTGTTGTAAGGTTAGAAAATTGTTTATTTGCATATCATCCTCAAATACTTGCCATTCTTTAACATTGTTTGGAATGGAGGGTCTGTACTTGACCTCGGCTGTGAAGCAATTGTTGGTTTCCAGTGGAAATTTGAACGTGCTGGCAAATGTTGCCAAACTGTGTGCATGGAGATTGTGGCCCCTTGAAATTTTTGTGATAAGGAACTCAGAGAAAGTGTCCAATATTTCAATTACAGCAGACCTGTAAGACCTCAACCTTTTGTCATTGGTGACAAAACTTCCTTTCACTTGTTGAATCACTAGATCAGAGTCTCCCATGATCGAAACCGTAGGAGCTTGTAATGCCTTTACTAGCTTGAGACCTAGTAACAGAGCTTCATACTCTGCCATGTTATTAGTGCATCTAAAGTTTAACCTACAAGCTCTGCCTTCTGCATGGGTTTTCTCTTTGTTATGTATCCAAACTCCAGCTCCTGCCCCTAACTTGTTGACTGAGCCATCAAATTCTAAGACCCACAGGATATCTTGCTTGACAGGAGATTTAAAGATCTGTTCATGTGATGGCAATGTAAGCAGGAGTTGGGGTTTCTTCTTTGGCTTGTGTTCTAGGACAGTTTCATCATTGGATTGAAAATCTTTGACAACTAGAGGAGGGGTCGTGTCCAGTGCTTGACTGATCGATATTTTATGGGTGGTACTTCCTTGATTAATGTTTTGTTCTTGCATGAGGGTTTCGGTCCTAATGTCATTGTTTGAGAGGCTTGCGCTGTCATTGAAGAGAATGAACGAATCTATGTCTGAATGGACAGCATATACAGGAAAGTTTTGAGGCTTTTCCTCACTGCTGACCATGTATTTCATGAGTGTTTCTCTGTAGAGTCTCTTTGGTTGCCCAAAGACAGAGATGGTGGCATATGACATATCTAATTGCAGGGAGCCTTGGAGTTTGGCTCCCCATGATCTTGATAACAGCATCCCATATTTAGGTGGGATATCAGCGACTACAACATCCATTAGAATGGTTTTGTTGGGGTATTGAACCAGAGACACACATAAATCTTTTATTAGACCTAAACACTTGACTTGGCTGGAGTCAAAGGAAAAAAGGTCCTTGTATGGTCTTGTTATATCCAAATTCAATCTTTCCATGACTGCTTTTGGCATGAGGTTATGAGAGGCACCTGAGTCAAACATTGCGTTATGCAGAATTTTGTCATGAATATGCAAGCTGACATAAAAAGGTAATATCCCTGTAACTGCTATTTTTCCATCTACCTCTGGGCCAAACAGTAATTCCGGAGTGTCATCTAACACATTTACATCATCTTTGCTATTAGTGAGTTGAAGGGATTTCTTAATCTGTTGTTTATAGATGTCATGCTTAGCTAATTCTGAGAGGGGAATTGCTATCTTTAGCTTGCCAATCTCTGTGCCTAGGTCAAAAGGTTTATCAGCTTGGGTTTTGGAGTTATGGAAAGCAGCCCTTTCTTTGCTTATTACATCTTCTTGTTGGTTTTCATCTTGACTTTGAGACCTGCCCCTTTTGCTCATGTCTGGAGGGGTAATATCTAAATCAGGGTGAGAGGGCGACGTTGCCATAGGCTGATGTAGTGGTGACAAAAGTGTGGTGACCTCTTCAACCACTACTTCCTCTGTAGGCAAGTTTGTTTTGTCATTAGGTTCTGTGACTATGGTTCCTTTAGACTGCTGTTTATCTTTTATCTTTTCAGGCTGATTTACATTTACAGTCCTACTCCTTAGCTTGTACTGTTTATGAACTTCATAGACAGCACTATCATATCCTTGTTTAAAATCAAAGGATTCTCCTGATTTAGTTTGGAATATTTTGATTTCATCATCCTCATGATCCTCTTGTGTTAAGAAAACCTGGCTTTTACCATCTAGACCCATTAGATTAATCTCAGGGTCTTCCTTAGGTTCAGTTGATGTTGAAGTTTCTGCATAATTTTCTTGGAAAGGGGGTCTAATGTCTTGGTCAACACTTGTTCTACCAATGTTTTGATTTTGGGTTCTCCTAAAATTCGGATTTCTAGGAGGGTTGTTTTGTGGTGCTTCCCATGATGACTTTCTTTCAACCGATTCCACTCTTTCACCCAATCTCTTCATGCTATTTAGTATTGCGTCCAGCTTTTGATCAAAGCCCGAGGGTTCTTCTTTGAAGGCAGTCCTTTTCTCCAACTTTGCCCTGTTTCTTTTGGCAATTAGGTTAGCTTCCACTGTGACAGCAACCCTTTGAGCTTCTTCAAGGGTTGGAGGATCTCTTTCCTTCAACTGATAGGCCATTTCAGGGTCAAAACCATCAGGGAATTTATACAGGGCTAAATCAGGAGGAGGCCTTAAGTTCTGTGGAATAGCATTATATACATTGTTAAACCTAGCACAATATTCCAAAACTGTCTCCTGGGGACCTCTCTTAATAGTGTCATATTCACCAAGTACGTGGAGAGGATCTTTCTTCTTCTCCCATCTGTCAGTAAAAGCTTCGTAAAGCTGATCAGGAGTTGTAATGGAGTTTGCATTGAGGGATCTGAACCAAGTTCTAACATCCCCAGTTAAGCTTTGAACAAAAATTCTCATTCTGACAGTGTCATCATCTATTTCATAGGTCTCAAAGTGGTCTTGCATCTTCTTAGCATGCTGGATAGCTGTTAGAGAGCCATTTGAGTCAAAATAGGAGATTTTACTTTGATAATCTTGAGGTAAGGCCGCAGCATTAGCTGGTATCTGCAGAGGTGCATACCTGTTAGCCATATTTATGAGGTTTAGAGGGTTAATAGGAACAAACGGGACAGCAGGGATCACTGGTATAACAGGGTTAATGGGATGAGTAGCTAGTGGGAGACTGGTCAAAGGAGTATGTGCAGTGGATGAAGATGTGAGAGGAGGACTTTGCGATGTTGATGGTGAACTAGGGGAACCAGGGGTGGACCGGAAAAGAACTTTGCAAGGAGTGGGAATGAGGCTGGGATGATCCGAACTTATATTTGCATCAGCAGGCTCCTCCTGCTTTTGCTGTCTCCGGATGTTTCTTTGGATGGTATTTGGATTATCAACAATGATGGGTGGATTAGGGTCAGGATTTGCCCTAGTATGCCGAGGATTTTTCTTAGGAGCCAGCTTCCAACCTGTTTTTTGGGATTTTGTAGGAAGTTTTTATATTTGCAAGGACCGGATGAAGATTTTGGAATGGCTATATATTCTCAAAGCTAAGACGAAGATTTCCCAAACAAGCTCCTCCTTAAAGCTGTTAATGCGGTGCAGAAACAGTTCTAAGGCCTCTTGGCTGGTTTCAGGTTTGATGGTAGCTTTGGAAAACAGATAGTAATTGAAAAGTCCTAAGAAGTCCCCAGTGGAGTCGCCAATTATGTTAACACCCAGGTTGTTCCCTATGACTCCCAGGGGAATACGGCCGGGGTAACCACTAACCAATCTTTGGGTTACAGTTCCTAGCCTAACTGCAACCAGAGAGGGCTCTCTCTTTATGATTTGTCTCTGTTATGATGGTGTCTTAGGCTAGCTATTATGCTCAGGTTTTGGTTTATGTTTTGGTTGAAGGATTTCTTTCAGGTCTTATGATGCAGTGTTTAGACAGTATAATACCATTGGGCAATGGAGTCTGAAGTTGTGAAGTGATTTGATACGCTGGTTTGGTAGTGCTCAAACTGCAGGGCCTATTGTGTATTTTAAACAGACAAACTAGATCAAATGGTGATGTACGTTGATCCAACAGAAAGCAATTAAGAATTTCCTATTGAGTTGGTGGGTGAAAGTGAGCACACTGCACAGGAGCAAAACTTTGAATTCCTGTGACAAAGGTCACTGTGATAGATGTATTCTGAAAGTGCAGCATTTAAGAATTACACTTAACTAGATTACAGCTGAAGAAAACATTGATAAACAACGCAGATTGAACTCAGGTTACTCAATGAATAAATCCTGAAAGCTATTCTTTTTCCTTGTTGCTTAGTATTGAAAACAGGTTACATATATGGATTTTAACAAAACAACTAATTAACAGAGAGAGATACAGAGACTTATTGTATGATGAAATACACAGGGATCCAGTAGTTATCAACAAACATCAGAACGCATCCAACACCTCAGAAATCCGAGAAATTCCATTGCTTTGCTCTATTAACTTCTGAAAAGGATTACAGCATAAGAACTTCTTCAGGAGAAATCAACAACAACCCTTGCAATCTTATGCGAAGGGGACTTTATAGAAATGCGTATACAAAATATCTCAGGCATTGAGTCATCTGAGAGAGAAAATATCTTCATTATTACGTTCAGAAAGTAGGCAAGGAGTTATTACAACTTTAAATGCAGCGTAAATGCCCTTTATGTCTGTCAGAGGATTGCTTTGACTTTTGAGAGTCACTGAGTCGGTTGCATTACTCTGTGTTAATTCTGGAGATACGCATTTACTTTTGGCTGCGCAGTGCGTTCTCGGGTTTGCCAGCTGTGGTTCTCTTTTTCTGCTTTGTTGGCCGCTACATCCGCTGAGTTGGCTCAGCCTTGATTTATGCTGCATGCTGACTTTGCTGAACTGTGCTTTTTACAAAAAATTGTAATAAAACAGAAATTTGGTAAGTGCCTTACTGATTACAAAATTCTGTGTATTGCATCTGTCCACCATTCCTGTGTAGGGAGCTGATGCTTGAGGATGGCCTCCATTGTCTCTTCAGCTTCTGTATATTTGAAAAAATTTGGGGCTACATCAAACAAGTGATTAATTTCATTCATTATAAAAAGTAGATTTTATATCTTACTATAGAAAATTTGTCCTGTAATAGGCCCTGTGTCTTCTGAAGTGCTGGCCTTCTCATTGACCTGTGCTGAGGCAAAAACATTTACTCTTTTAGCATACTGTTCATGGGTGAATAATTTCCCTCCGTTGTTCAGTAAGCTAGGGAGTCCTCTACTCTGCAATACCTGAAACTTCTCCATGAACCTATTTACCTCTGTCTGCATATCCTGGGTTCTCCTGTCCAATGTCTGCACCAGATTTCTAAGAGTAAGAACCCTCTTGATCATTTGAATGGTCTCAGTTCTATTTGTGATTCCAATGGTGGCTAACTGAGAACTTGTTTTGTGGTTAAGCACATTGATCATTCTTGTAGCAACTTCAGGCATATTTCCTAATAAGGCCCTTGATGTTCGGATTTCCTTTTGTGCCTTTGGGATGAGCTCTAGTTGCTCATGGATTGTCTCGATGTATGGCCATTGGTTGTTGATAGATTGACCAATATTGGACCATATCATTGCTCTGATCTCAGATATGATTTTATCTAGCTTGAGCTCATTCTCAAGCTCCTTGATCCTGTCTTTAAGGGCCTTGATTTCCCTGGCCTTTTCTCCCACCTCTCTTTTTGTCTTATCATGCCTTTCATTTACCTTGGCCAGCTTTTCTTTAGTTTCATTCAACTCTGTCATCTGGGCTTCCAAAATTTGTATTTCATTCTTTAGCTTCTGCATATCTAGGCTCTGATCTGTGCTGATGGGTGCTGCTGAAGTAGATGTGGCTGTTTGTTCAGCCTGCTGAGGTGGAGGCACAGTAGTAGGAACAGTCTCCTCAAGATTGATGACTTGAGGAGGGGGCTGAGATGTCTGCCCTTCTTGTGCTTGTTTTGATGATGCTTGTAGAGCTGCTTGTGTAGCTTCATATTGCCCCAATTTTTCTTGTGCCTTCACAAGCTCTTTGTAAATGGAAACTAGCAGGGCAGTAGAATCCTGCTCATACCTTTGCTTTGCTATCTCATCAGTCTGTGGATGGATAGTGGCTGGAATTTTGATCTTCTTTCTTAGTGCAGCCATGTCAGCATCTCTAAGCTTCAGGATCTCTTGTATCCCTTTGATGTCATTGGGATTGTGCCCAATTTCTACAATGATTTCCTCCAGGGATTTTATCCTGTTGTCTTTGGCCTGAGAAGAGGCCCTCTCCAGTTCTAGCTGTGAAGCTGTGGCATTCAAACTGCTTGTTAATTTATAATTCTCCAAAGTCTTGTCGGCCAATGAAGCATACACCATTTCGCCAGTTTGCTTATGCAGCTCAATTTTGTCCATAGGGTGTATGTCCTTGGCGAGGACCTCTAGGTTAGTCCTAAGATAGTCAGTAGTGGATTGTGGTTGGAGCGACGTAGGCATAAAGTGACTCATTATCATTTTGCCTTCACTTACATCAAAAGCAGACATAAGTCTCTGCTGATTGGAAGGAGCCATGTTTAGCAGGTGATTGTACAGTTGTACTTTGATAGGATCACTCCTCCTCTTGATCTCTATAAATTGCTGCTTGATGCTTACTTGTCCTTCTTTCTGCTGGCTGGAGGAGCTGACCTCCCCTCCCATGGTCCTGTCCTGTTCCTGCTGGAAGGAACTTGCTGAAGCTTCTCTGCTGGGTGGGCCCATGCCCAATGCCTCTCTTATTGCTATATCCTCCTCTGGAAAATCATTGAGTCTCTGCCTTTTCTCTCCCTGGTCTATAGAGGATGTCAGGGGAGTCTCTCTGTCCCTTTTTCTAAAGACAAATGTATCCTCCTTTTGAGGGGTTTGGAGGACCGAGGCATCAAAGGTAGTGTCTTGTCTTGTAGGCACCGTTCCTTCAGTGGTCTGAGGAGTCTCCACTGTTTCCTTTTGCTGGGCAGACTGCTCCTGCCTTTGTTCTTCTTGATGTTGTCGCCCTTGCTGTTCTGATTCTTCTTGCTGCAGCCCTTCTGCTTGCTGCTGTTGTTTTTGTTGCTATTCCTGCTGTTCCTGCTCCATCTCTTTGCCTTTGGCTTTTTCTGAGATGTTTTCACCAGTTCTTGTAGCTTGATGTTGGGCAGTTGAGGAGGACGCTGCTGCTCCAATTTGTGTGCTTGGCAGTGAGGTGACCTGTGAATAAAACTCAAGGTCAGCCATCTTCATAAGGTTTCTTAGAGCTCTTTGATTAAGCTCTTCTTGGGTCACATTTTCTTCTAAAGTTCCTCTTCTCCACTTGCTTTGGTTGGCATATTTTTCTAAGTGAGGAAGGCTATAATGACCATAAGCAGATAATTTGTATTTGAGCCTCCTCATTGTAATGAATTTGTTGGGGTCATAGGGTTTCCATATGAAGCTGTATTTGAGACCAAGGCCCACAAGCATTCTATCTGCCTCTCTCCACCCTTCATCCCTTTCATTGAGAAGGAAATGGCCAAGTTGATTTCTGACCTTTAACTGTGCCTTCTTACCTTTTCCTGAGAAGTGGAGCATATCCACATAACCAAACTGCCTGAAGTATTCCAAGGCAAGTAGCCTCATAGGCACAAATTTAGGTAGTTTAAATGGGGGCAACTCACACCCATATAGTCTGATAACGGTGTGGTGTTGGTAGAAATACCAATCCCCAATACTGTATGCTTTTGATAAATGCAGGAGTCTTTGCATTTCGTCTGTCAATCTGGGAGGAGGTGAACCCAACAGTAGAGTCAAGGCTGGATGGATGAAAAGATCAATAAATTCGCAGTAGGTGTATGGAGAACAGCTTACTATGTGAAAAACGGATGTCCAATACACTACTGATCTCAGATTGCCCTGTTCATCTTCTCTCTTCTTTGGGAAGGAGAACTTATCATGCTGGAAGTATAGGAGCAGATGATATAGGTAAGAGGTGTATTTAAATACCCTTTCTCTTGACAAATTCATCAACTGCTCATGCATCTTGTCTGATATGTATGTGGCATAATCATAGTAGATTGGTTTCTTTCCTGGGGAAAACATAAGCATCATTTGTAGAACAGTTTCATCCACATACTCCACTGAATCATATCCCAAGATGGGACTGATCATGTCAGCAAGGTCTAAGCCCAACTGGTTAAGGTAGGCAAAATTGATGGGAGGGGTTTGCACAGTATCAGCTTTGATGAAAATCTGATTAAGCTTTGTGATTTGTGCCTCTGTTATCCTGGCTCCCTGTACTATTAAATCAGCTAATGATAGAGGGACCAATTTTTGATCTGTCTTGAACTGCAACATCTCCCTGATGGCTTCAGGGGTAATGAGGAACAGAATTGAGCCTGAAGAGTCCAGCACTGCCCTCTGGGATGCATCATAGTATTCAGCAACTAAGTGGACAAGCTCAGGGAATTGATTAACCTGAGGAAGCTTGAATATTGGGAGAAATGAATCCCAAATTCCTAGGATGTCTGTCCCCCTCTCATGTTTGATCTTTATTTCATTTAGGATTTGTAAATGGAACCTGCTTTTGCTCAACATTTCCTCTGATATCTTGTAGTCCAGGTCTGCTAATGCTCTTGTGTCCAATGTTCTATTAGGGGCATTCAGGGGAGCTACATTTAGGGCTATAGGAGCTACAGGGGGATCCATGACTCTTCTTGGGATGTGGTTCTCTTTGAAGACTGCTGTTACTATGCAGAGTAACACCGACCAAGTTTCTTTGCAGACAATGATGGTTTTATGAGTGAAGGGTGAAGGTAAAGGCTGCAGCAGTTGAAATACTGCCTTTGAGTGATTAGGTGGGTGGCAGAAATGCTCAGAGTATGCTCTTTTGTGGTGGATTTGTTTCCTGCAGGTGACGGGTTCACGATTGCGCGAACCAGCGACAGTTTTCTTTCAAATTACCCACAGTGGCTCGACAGAAGTGTAGTGACGGCTCTGGTTCAGCCTAAATGTCAATTCAGTGGCATTTAACGGTGAATTTCGGGTCTTAAGGTCTGTTACTCATTGATACGCGAAATGCAGTGAAAATGGAGTTTCAGAGCTCAAATGAGGAATACCTGCAGAGTTGGACTGGTTAGAGCTTGCTGGCGCCGAAGAGATGGACGTTCTGGCGGTCAGGAAACACTTTTCCGCGGCTGGTGCAGGTTTGGTCGTAATTATGCATGCAGGATAAACAACGATGAATGCGCTCAAAATGGCAAAAAACACGAATTTTCGGCCAAAATAGACTTTTTGGTGATTTTGGCGCGAATTCGTGCTGACGTCATAGGTGGGGTCGGGGTCGGATGACGTCAGCAGGACGTCATTCGGCCAGGTGGCGGCCTCTGGTTGGTCCACGGGGACAGTGAGATGGCAGGACAGGTGGACCAGTGGTTGAGCGGAGAAATGACGTGACGGCGTACGTGGGGTGACGGAGCAGTGACGCGGCGGTGAGGTGGCGGTGAGGTAATAGAAGCAGGAACCGTAAAACCGGAAACCGGGGCGGTTTCATATCGCACCGCCTACGGTACGGTGGCGGTATGCGTCAGTGGTACCTCCGATGGGCTGAGGAGGGGACGCGTGGCTGCCGCATGACGTAGTCAAAATACGGCCATCGGGCGATATCATTCGTACAGCAGATGCGCTCCGATGCCGCGATGGCCGTCGGATCTGAAGGGGTAAGATCTGACGGTTATCGGGAGTTTGACATGACAGGAAGGTAGCATAGTTAATGATCGGGCGTCGGAAGGGGTCCGATGTGATCAAGGCCGTCGGATCTGGAGTTCCTTGATCGGACGGTCGTCGGGAGAGGTGAAGCGATAGGCGGGTACGGGGAGCGGCATAGTTATTTAATAATAATTCTGGGGATCTGTGCAAGGGCGGGGAACCTTGGCAAGGTGGGTTTTTTACGAATTTTAGTGGAATGCACCCGCCCTTTAGACTTAGGATAAACGAAAAATGTTGGTTTTTTGATGGTTTTAGCCATTTTGAAGCGGGTAAGGGTAGAAACTGGGCTTTTAGGGGTTTTTCATGTGCAAATGAGGATCAAAAGTGAGGAAATGAATTTGCAAGGGAGAAGGGGGATTTAGCTTAGGTTCATCAAGATGACCAGTTGCCATCTGATCCCTGACATGTAACTTATTGGCTATAATACCAAGTGGAGGATATTTATATAGGAGTTGGGGTTTATACACCATGGTGTTAGTAATATTAGGGAAAAAAGGTAATGTAAGGGATTTATATAATAGGGTTAGTGTTAGCATGGATAGTGGAAGTGAATAAAGGGGAAACCATTAAGTTCATTTGAAACAAACTTGGTTTTAAGAGTAGATCAAAATGAAAAGATTTTAGACAAGAAATGTGGCTTCCAAAAGATTTGATTTCAATCATAAAACCACAAATAGTTCCTTGGAATGCCCACTGAAAGGGGATATTAGTAAATGACATGGAAGAGGGAAGGAGAGAGGTTAGTTATGGTCCTTGCTGCCACTTGATGAATATGCACACCTTGTCACTTGATAGACTTTGCCTTGGTAATCATAGTCACCATGCCTGTAATGGAGAAGATAGCCTTTTCTGCAACCACCACTACTTACCCAACTATTTGCCTAGCATTTTTTATTTCTTCTTGGAGGGTGCACTTGGACTTGCAGACCCTTACTTGCCTTTTCTTTTCTTTGGCTTTTTCTTTTCTTTTTCCATCTACTTCTAACCTTATTTCTTCCAAGGTCCCAGATTACACAGTTGGAAACCTTACTTTTTCTACCTAGACTAATTGTCTGCCAAGATTAAGCAGTTTGGACAGACTTCTTTCTCTAGTCTATAACAGGAAATTGAAAACATGGCATGACCCAGATTAGACTGTTGGATCATCCATCAAAATTGAAACAAGGCCATCAAATTTGAACCAAGGAGAAACACTTTACACACCTCTTGTTCTCTAGGAAATATGGGATCTTTGTGATATCAAAGCAGAGCATATTTGGACTTTCCCTTGCCCATCATGAAATATGAAACCTATTGGTATAGGTATCCAACAGATTCTTCGGAGCTAAGATAGTGTTCTTCTAATCTTTCTAGTTCCTCTATCAATGGTTGTTTAGAATAAGTTTCTGATTCCTATTCTTCACTAGGAATTTATAATTCTTCTCCCACAATTTGTTCGCCAGTGGGGGATAGAAAGACTACTCTTGTGGTTGGGGATGTAGGATTTTCTTCAATTACAGCTTCAGTAGAATAAGTAGGTGAAGTTTTGGATTGAATTTCTGATCTTAATACTTCATGAAGTCTTTGTCGACCTCTAAATGGAATTCGGGTTTGAGTAGGTGGTGTGGAATCTCGAAATCGTGGTGGAGTGAGTGGATTTGTGGGAATTAAACTTCTTCCTCGTCCTACAAATCTACCCCTAGAGTCTCTATCCCTACGCATGTCATGTTTTAAATTAATGATGGTTTTGTTTTTTTTTTGTTTTACTTCTAATTGTACTTCCCCGGCAACGGCGCCAAAATGTTTGGTCAATTCAATGTCCTTGAATTGGCAATCATAAATTGTCAACCAGGGTGTGTAGACTGATGAAGTATGGGTGCATAATATGTGCTTAGAAGTTATTCATTAGGTCGTTATGTATTTGTTAAGATCTAAACTCAAGATGAGGGCGGTGTTTGTCAATTGTATTAGTGTTGTAATTCTTAGGGATGTTGATTAAGTTTCCTAGGAATTAATATCTATCCAATTAGTTTGTAGATGATGTGAGAGTGATTATTCTTATGTTAGATTGTTTAGGATTTTTTACCTTAAATTTCTATGTTGTAGCTCCTAATTCTCTAAGTGCAAAAAGAAACCTATTTTATCAGCTATGAAGGAATATCGTTGAACTCAATTGTTTTAGGAGAGGTCCTCTTGCTTGTTCAATTTCTGCTCAAACAAAGTAACCCAAGCAACATCTATATTGTGAATTGAACACACTTAAATTATGTTGGATAATAAGAAAATCAAAGAACTGTGCAGTACCATGTATAAAGTAAATTAGATAACAGTCTAAACTATGTATAAAGCAAATTAAAGTTCTTATGCAGATAACAATTCGCTAGCGAGATCCTTATGCAACATAGTCACACAAAATAGAGAAATTGAAGAATTAAAGGAAATCAGATTGTATTTGATTAAAACCTGCCACTGTTTTTAGGGGCCCTCCACATAGCAGTTCAAAGCTTCAAATCAACACAACGCTTACACACAAAAACCAATTTCATTCACACAAAATTCACAAACTGTTCATAAACAAACCATTTGGCGCGCACCCAAATAACAGTGCGGCCATTAGCTTTATAGCAGGTCTCTTGGCATAATTGTATGAAGATTTTAAGCCTAATATCTCTTAATCCTATCTAAACTTATATCATTAAACCGTCATTTTGATATTCTGAAAGCAAAACTATAAGGTTTCAGCTGATCTTGGGTTCTGTTCTATGTTAATCTGGCAGTTGACTTGGAGTTTGACCGCGATATCCTGTGCTTCTTTTCGAAAAAAGTTTTGAGTGCATAGGAAGGTATCCATGAGGGAGTCATCCTCTATCCATTCGCACCTTTCGCTACTGACTTGGAACTATGGAACCTCACGAACAATGAAGATAGCTATGAAATTCTAGACTAGCTGCGGAAACAGAATGATTCGGTAACCAATTGTAACTTTAATTAAAACAATAGGGTATAAAGTTGAATATGAACAAGAAAACATACTAATACATACCTTCATTAAAACCTGGTAGATATGGCTTTATTTAAGTGGTAAATATATATGAAAAAGAGTGGATCTTTTAGGCAAAAAGGATGTCATTGTAGGACAATCTTCAGACTCTACAATACCTGAGTAGGTTTACACAGTGTCATGATGAACTTACCAGAGTCAATATTATTGTCCCTGAATAAGATCTTGTAGCTCTAGCCCTCTTGGTTCTATCCAAGAGTTGGCATAGTTATCAAGATTCGGTAAATGGTAGAAAGAAACCATTAAGCTGGGAGCGGTTATGGTCCAATCTAGTGTAGCAAGAAATGAGGCGGAGCAATAGAGATGGGACTTGATCCAACGGAGGGGATGAAGAGAACTGTGACATGGATGGAGAGGAAAAGAAAGGAAAAGGGAATAAACCCCAATCTAAAGAAAAATCTGGCCAAGGGGGCAAGAAGAAAGACTTGTCCAAAATCAAGTGTTTTCACTGTCATGAACTTGGACACTATGCCACAAAATGTCCACACAATAAATCAAGTAAGAAAACCGCAGGAGGATCAGCAGGTGAAACCTTTGCTTCACAGTTTGAACTTGATTTTACCCTCATTGAATGCATGGAAAGCACGGTCATGGGTAGTGTGTGGTATCTTGTCAGCGGTGCCTCATTCCACATGATGGGCAACAAATATTTTTTCACTGACTTGGAGGAGAAGGATCTCCAGATGCACATCAATATGGGAGATGATGGAAGGTATCGCGCAACAATCATTGGTACCATTACTATTCAGAGGTATTTTGGCTCCCCTCTCAGGCTCAAGGATGTGATATATGTATCGGGTCTGAAGAAGAATCTAGTTTTTGTCGTGATGTTGGAAGATGTGGCTATGATGTAATATTCAACAAAAGGAAGGCTTTCTTGAGACACATCGCCATGGGACAAGTGAAGCAGATCGGGGTTCGAGTGAAGAACCTCTACAAATTAGATGTGGAATATTGTGCAACATTGAGCACAAAAGCATAAAAGGTGCAGAGCTGAGATGTCAGCAAATTATGGCATAGAAGACTCGACCATTTGCATCATGGCACTTTGAAGATCATGCAACAGATTTCTACATGCCTCCCCAACGGGTCAATAGAGCCGTGGGATACATGAAAATGGTGTACATTGGGGAAGTACACAAAAGCCGCCTTCAATGATCGGGACAGCAAGGCACATGCAATCCTTGAAAGGATCCACTCTGATCCATGTGGAATTCTTTCAACAGCCTCCAATGCCAAGCACAAGTATTATGTTATACTTTTAGATGATTTTACACGGAAGTGTTGGATATACTTCATGCAGAAGAAAGACCATACATTCTCCAAATTTGTTGAGTTTAAGCACTTGTTGAGAAAGAGATTGTCATGAAAAGTTAAGGCTCTTAGGAGCGAAAACAGTGCTAAGTACGTGTCGAATGGGTTTAAAAAAAATTGTTCAAAGGAAGGAATTCGATGAGATTTGACAGTATGTCATAACCCACAACAAAATGGGGTGGCTGAGAGGAAGAATAGAAGCATTGTGGGAGGATCATAGGTGATGTTGCATGACCAAAGCCTACCTCTACACTTGTAGGCTGAAGCATCCAACACAATGGTCTATTTGCAGAAAAAGAATCCTCGCAGGATTCTTGGCATGAGTACACCAAAGGAAGCTTTTTCAGGGAAGAAACCAGATGTGTAACACTGCAGGACCTTTGGATCATCAGTTTACTGCCATGTTTCCAAGGAAGCAAGGAAAAAGATAGAGCCGACAGTAGAGTTGGGCATATTTGTGGGGTACATTGATACACCTCACAACTATTGAGTGTACTTATCATCCCTAAGGATGACAGTAGTCAGACGGAATGTAAAGTTTGATTCGGAGAATGAAATGAGGTATTCTCTTGAGAGGGAGATTTAGTTGCAGCCTAATCAGGAGATTTTTTCTCCAAAGGAAGAACCTTAGGAAGTTGTGGAGAAGCCATAAGCAAAGGAGGAGAGAGTGGAGACATCCACTCAAGCAAAGATATCCAGAGAAGGAAGGAAGTAGATGAGAGAAGCTAACATATTATTGCAGAATTCTAGAGATAATGTGGGAGCACCCACATCACAGCGTAGATAGAGGAGTTCAATAGATCGGTACACTGAGTACATGGCTCTAATGAGTGAGCTAGTTGATATAGAACCATCCTCATTCGAGGAAGCAGTGAAACAACCAGTATGGGTTGATGCTATGGTAGAGGAATATGTTTCCATTGTTAGAAACAATGTTTGGGAAGTGGTCCCAAGGCTAGAAGGAAAATCAGTGGTTAGTTCAAGATGGATTTACAAGGTAAAGCATGTAGTAGATGGGAGCATAGAGAAACATGTTGGAAAATGTAACTAGGTTCGCTCTTCATTTAATGTATTTGAGTCATCATGAAATGTACTTGTCAAAAGAATCAATAAAAGAATTATTATTATTATTATTGTGACATATTAAAGCATAGATTTTCATGCTTGCCTCACTGTGTTTTAGGTCAAAGTCCCCATTGAGGACTTCTAGGATTTATTTTGAGTCAATAGAGTCATTTTACTTTTAAAGAGACCCTTCTTGGGCTTTTGAATCATGTAAAAAGGTTAAGTATTGAGTCAAATATGATTTATGTATCCTCCATACCATGTCAGCCTAGAAGAATATCAAGTCAACCTAAGGACCCTATTTGACCTCCCATGGAGCATATAACTACAAGCTCTTCGAATTAGTTAGAGCATACTCTCTCACAAGAAGTTCGATATCTCTTGTAGCTGGGAAGAGTCTGAAGTCTGTTTCCGGGAATTTGAAGTGAATGCAAGTTTGGGGAAGTCTAACTAGAAAGGAAAAAATAAAAATTTTGTGCCTCTCTATCTGTTTCGGGTCCTGGATTGGGAGATTGAACTTCCAAGTTTCTCTATTGCCGGAAGTTGTTGCCTGGCCAAAGTTGCTGGTAAGGGGTCAAAATTCTGGGAAGCTTACTTGTTGTGGAGGGAAGGTATTTTATTTGTCTAGGGTGAAGAGTCTCAAAGAATACTATTGAAAGGAAGAATTTATTGACTGGGTTTTCCCCTCAAGGATGGTTTTTCCCTGGTATAATGCCTACATCTGGTGTCTATTTTTTTATGTGTTGTTGCTTTGGTAATTTCTTGATGAACTAAAGGAAAGAAGATATAAATAATTGTAATAATAAGAAACATTACAAGGAATTATCAAGAATAAGAAAATCTTTCTGCCTTTCTAATTTTCTAACATGGAATCATAGCTTTGGTGAAGAAGGAAGTAAAAGGTAGTCTTAAGCACTTGATTAGGGAACCATTCGAAAGGACTATCTCAGGAAAGGAATCTACTATATTCGAGGAAGATGTCTAACACAATCAAGCGAGAGAACAAACTTGAAGGGGCCTCTAACTATAGGTATTGGAAGAAGAGGATTGACCTAATCCTTGAGAAGAACAAGTTACTGGACTTGGTAAAAAAAAAAAAAGTAAAGAAGCCTACAGAGGATTCCAGTGATGCTGACAAAGTGAAATACGGGGAATTAGAATTGGTGGCCATGACTCTGATGGTAGAAGGAATAAAGGACAAACTTTTCCCATTCATATCTAACATCGATCATGCTTAGGAAATGTATGAAGCCTTATCAAAGTTACTTACTATTAAGAAAATTGGTCAAGTAGCAAGTTTGAAGAATGAGATAAGGACCACAAAGATGACTAACGAAGACATTGTGACCTCCTTGTTTGTGAATATAGCTAGAATCAAGGATGATCTCTTAGCCATTGATGAAATTGTTCCAGACAAAGAACCCATGATCACTGCTCTATTAGGATTTCCATCCTCTTGGGGTGCATTTGTTGTGGGTCTTAATAGTTGGAAGGAAGCTCCAACTTTTGAAGAACTATGGATTGCCCATAGTCAAGAAGAATTAATGATTTCATTAGTTGCCAATCCTGAAGGAGTATCAAATGCCTACATTCCTCAACATAAAGGAAAGACATCAAAAGGACCAAGGAATAAAGTTTACATATCCAAGATAGAATGCTACCATTGCCATAAGAAGGGTCATGACAAGAGTGACTGTCCAGAAAATCCAAAGAATAAGAAGAGAGATAGAGATCATGCTAACTTTGCTAAGGAAGGAGACTCAAAGAAATCCAAGCCTGAAGAATCTGACATTAGGGACTTACAATACTAAGTCCTTTGCTTGTAGCTTTAGATATCTTGTTTTATATGTTTTAGAATTTATAGGTTTTTAACATATTTTGGAAAAAGACATTTTTATTATTTTTATAAGTTTGTAGGTATCCCTCAAGCTTTGGAGGGAACCCCCAATAATTCCCTAAGATAAGTATCTCATTTCCTTTCAGTTTTTGGTTTCATGTATTCATTTAGTTTTGATTATATTAAATACTAATCACCATTCTCCCTCTATTGTAGGAAAAACATCTGCAATAAGTATGAATGAAGACCTCTCAAGACAAGGTTGGTCAAGGAAAAAATGTATGTTTTAAATACATTGATTTCTTTATATTGAAAGGATTATTCATTTGAAAATATACTACTAACATTGTTATGTCTAGCTATATTGAATCACAATGAATCTTGTTTTGGGTGATTCATCACTTGATAAATCTACCCACCCCACTCATATTCTTAATTGATTGTATAGAACCTTAGAAAGGTTCTAGAAAACCCTAACCTAAGGGCATGCTAATGTGAATGTCTGAAACCCTAAATTTGGGATTTTGGGATTTTGGTAAGATCAAGAAAACCTAACTTGTTAGAGTTGGATGATAAGGTCTAAAATACTAAACCTTTGAAGTTATGGTAATGTTAGGTTTGTTATGTTTCTACATTGAAACCCTAACTCATTATGGTTTGGTGGAATATGTAAGCAAGACCATTATAATGATTTCCTTGGTATGTGTGTGTTTATCTGATCAAACCCTAGTGTAATTAATATTGTTGTGTGTCTAACTCTTATTGATAATTGTGAAGTTGGGTTTGACTAAAACATGATATGAAATGTATTTGCATGAAGATGAAATCTAGGCATATATAGGTATGCCCTTTTGGTTGAAACCCTAGCTAGGTATAGGTCAGATGTATTAATGTTGTTGGACATATGATGTGATTATGAATGCTTATGAATTCCTAGATATGTGTGTTGACCTGGTTATTGATGGTCATAAGTTTTAGGATTTAATGAAAGTCCTTATCTAATATTCTAGGATGATGATATTTGGAAATCTAAGGTTTGTAGCTAAATCCTAGTAGTAGTTATTGTTGAAAATAGCAACAAGAAATGCTAAAAATAGCATTGTTGTGGATAGCATTTCAGGATATATTCCAATTTTAATTTGTCCTTGAATTAAAATTGAGAATTAAAATTCGAATTTAGTCTCACCAGCTATTTGAAAAATAATTAATTAATTCATCCTGAGTTAATTAGTTGGAGAAATTCAAACATCAAGTCTTTGTGAAGACATGCAACAGTTATCCCTTTGATTGAGGAAGTTATCCCTTAATTAAGGAGATAAGGATGAGTTGTATTTGAGTTGTAATTAGTTATCTCAATTAACTGAGTTAAGTCCAACTAGATTAGTTCCAAACAGTTGTGGAACTGATTGTGAGTTCATTCAGTTAATGCATGCATGCATGAAACTAGTGTACTCCAGATAACTGAATATTCTCTCATAAATAACTCATGCATGTCAGTTCAGACAAAGACCCAGTTGAGATTAAAGGCAGGGACAGTGTACTATCAGTTGCAAGAATTTTCCTATAAGAAAATCTCTTGCTTGCAGAAGGAATTCATTCCTTGATATTTTCACAGTGTGTTAGAGTAGTGTGTGAGACCAGTGTCACACAAGGTTATAGCAGGAGCACCCAGGGAAAACATATCAAGGAAATAGGAGGCTTGGAGGACAGAGGGAAAGGCATTTGAGTTGTCTAGTCTATCTATGAGCAGTGTGAGGGATTGTACTGAGAGTTGGATAGCTGTGAGAGCTAAAGATTTTTGTAATCCTGAGATATTTCCACTTGTATGATAATACAGATAGCGGGGTTTTTAGTTGAGGCTTTCCCCAGAGTATTCTTCTATGTTTCATGTGTGATTGATTCTTCTTCTTTGTTATATGTGTTCTATTTGATCTTGCTCAAAATCAATTAAGCTTCCGCAAGTTTGATAGTAGAAGTATATCAAGTATTTTGCTTTAGTTACATTGCATTATCAAGTGATTGTTGGTACCATTCCATTACCATCTTTTTCTTCTAGAAACACCATCATTTGTCTACCTTTTTCCTCCATAGACCCCTTATATTCCTTGAAATTGATTAATTAATAGCATTATAGTTATTAGTTTGCATTAAAGTTAATTTATGAATTTTTATGATAGAAATTAGGAATTTTCAATAAAAAGACTACAGGAAGTCATAACATCCTGTAAATGGTTTATCATCTGACATGTGGCATGACAGGCAAGACAAAGCAATGGATAGGAACGAAAACTGGAATGTACAAGCATGGTGAAAAATCGATTCTACAGCAAATCAAAAGCTCCTGGTGTTGTTGGGAAAAGTATCTATTCAGAACGCCCCTATCCCACTCTAAGGTGTGATAGTGCCTTAGCAACAAACAAGGAAAACTACTTGAGTATTCTTCTTTATGAAATGTAAATGAGGAGAAAGGATGTAACTAACCTGTGTCTTTCACTAGTTTGTTGATCCAATGGCTCCTCTCTTCAATAGCTCCCACCTCCCTGCTCCCTTACCGGCCCAGCTTCACCGAATTCCTGCAAGATCACAAGAGAGAGAAACTACACGAAGATATAGATATACATTCATAAAAAGCTCAGGATCAGATTAAGCTAAACATGCAAATATAACAAAACATCATTGATACACAGCATGTAGGAGAAACTCAAATAATTTTATTGATATGATAAGAAAGTCTAAGAGGAGATACAACCAAGTGAGTCCCGATCCAGCATCTACCTCCCAGCAAAGGAATCCCTTCCTCTCCTCCAACAAAGCATAAATCACCCAATGTACTAATCTCAATCTCAAACCAACAGCAATTCTCTGCAAAGTACAAAATTCCAGCCTCTAGATCTCTGGGATGAGGGATCCATATATAGATGTAAGCAGAGAGGATGAGTCAGCTTATGTTTTGACTTGTGGCTTCTCTCTGTCAGTTCTTGCTTCCACTTGGAGACTGAGAGCCTCTTACTCATCACTTGGTCGAATTCAGTGAGGCAAGTGTCATTGGAGAAGATTCTGGAAGCTTCCATTGTCTCTCCACCTCGTTGAATGACTCTGCCACTTGTCATTTCCCGTTCAGTGCACCTGGGTAGTGCATTCAAGTGCGTTGCAATGCACCTAGCTAGTGTACTGGGGTGCTTTGCAACGCAGGCAGCTAGTGGAGCTTCTGAATTGATCCTGATTTGACTAGTTTTGAGTAGTTTTTGGTGGAGAACTTCTGGGAGAAGCTGTCATTGGTTGACCTTGTTCCTTTAGGAGCTGTAACAACATCTTTAGGGACTTTGGATCCCTTGGATTATGGACATTTCATGCTTATAGATGTAAGGCACAAAAATGTCTATAACAGTTGCCCCCTAAAGTATGAGGCCGTTTATCGGGTGAAATGCTTTATTAGGAGGATCTGAAGTTCATTCAATGTTGGGAGGAGACCTGTAATAAGATACAATACAATACATTATTTTCATACTGTTTTCATGATCTAGCTGAGGTGGGCATTCCCATGCTCAGCTTTATAAATACATTTTTATGTACATAGGACAGACAATCGTCTGATGGTAGACTGATGATCCTGCTGAAATCATCATCCCTTTGGTAGGATGATTGTTTGTGCTGCAATGCTGTACATGTCAATGTCTTTATTTTTCCTGAATATATATCGCAGCCCGGATGGATGAAACTAGATCTGGGGTCTTCAAACTCATCCGATCTTCACTCTAAGTACAAGTCGATCCATGTAAGAAATGTTTTGAAGTCGAACATGGAAAGACATCCCTTGATTACCAGTCAATGATGTAAATTGTTAACAAGCGCGAGAGGGATCACCGATAATGATAATGACCCTCAAGGTATTGCAGTACAATTCACGTGGTGTGAATAAAGGACTTGGCGTCGAACACCACGCAAAATCTTTCGGTCGAAGGTCATTGATGTATACCTGTCGCCGGAAGTGAGAAACTTGCCATTGAGGCATGCAAGCTTCAAAGTACTGAAGGGGGTGTTCCTAGATCAACTTCTTGGATAATGAGTTGATGTCGACAAGAAGCGATCCGTCAAAGGAGGGCCTTAATGAATCCCACATCAATGACACGGAACGGAGCAAATGATTTCGGTGGAGGTGAAAATGATCTGATGATATATGGTTCAGGGTGGCGGTCATGAAAGAATGAAGTATAATGTATGGTAGTGGATGGGACACGGTTGACTTCTCTGGATGACTTCTCTTGAACATATCGGCGACACTTATATGATGGATTGGTAGCATTTACCCCAAAGGTGGATGGTATGGTGAGACCATGGTGATGTGACCGGTGAATGAAACAACCCAACCCGACTCAGTAATGGAGTGGAAGTGTCATGTTCAAGAGCGACTTGCTACCAATAAAGGTTCTTTGAGTTTCTTCCCCATTTTTTCCCCAGTCATTGCTGACCAGTACCTCTTTATTTTTGTCAAGCTTGAGGAGGATAACATATGCTTGTTCTATAATTTGCCCTTCGGGCAAACCCATCGCTATGTTTTAACGAGCCTAGCGATAGTGAAACTCGTTCTCGTCTAAAGACAAGTTTGTCGCTATTAATGTTTTTAACGAGTCTAACGACAAAGATAACTCGGTCCTTTTCATTTTTAGAGAGTCTGAAAAGGTACGTAAAGTTAACTCCGAAAGTCCTTTTTCGTCATCTAATCCCTTAAGTCCGAAAAAGTATAAAACAATACAGAAGGGATGAATTTTCGATAGTTTTAACGAGCCGAACAAAACAAGCGCTCGATCTTTTTGTGCAATAATCCCTCAGGTCCAAAAAGATTAAAATCTAGAGGAGGGATAGCTCTTCCTGTCGCTTTAACGAGCTGGAAGGCCAAAACTCGGCAATCTTTTCATATTTTACGAGTCAAATGAAAAGAGCTTAAAGAAGACTCGTCTTTTGAGGAACGAGTGATAAAATGGGTAGCAGCTGATTCCAGGTAAGGGTTGGAATTTTCCAAGCACGGCAGTGTCACAAGGATGGCTAGTGAAATCACTCTTCGCAGCTGTTCCTCAAAATGGGTAAACAATCAAATGGAGGTGAATGATCAGCCAATGGAAAAGTGGAGGTGACGGTGCAAACACGACCAAGGCTTTAATGGCTGATAATGTTACATTCACGGTGGTTATTTACCGGAGGATAGTTCATTTTTTAACGAGCTTAAACGCGGGTTGAAACACTTGCTCGATCTTATGTTTATTTTTTAACGAGCATGAACTATGCGCTAAAACTGCTTGATAAGATGGTCTTGTTTTGATTTTTTACCATAAATAGCTTTGCTTTTCAAAGATAGTACTGTATCTTCAATTGCTTCATCAAACTAGTTAGAAATGAACAACATTTGCTTGAAAATGAGATTAAAACACTAATATTTTACTTTGAACTACGTAAAAAGCAATTAAAAAGAGTTTTTACCTCTCATTTTACCATTTCATTTGAACTTGGTTTGTTGGAGCTTTGGAGGTGCCTCTTCCCCCTTGATTTTCATCAGCTGATTTCGGGAGATTCTGTGGACGATTCTCGGCGCCGTCTGGACCAGGTAGGAGCTAAACCTGAGCTCTTTCATTTCATGGTTTCTTTTCTGCATTCTGTGCTTCAGTCCCTGCTTTTCTGAGCCCCTGGGGTTTGATGGGTGCGTTCTGCCATCAACGCACCCTAGGCATATCGAAACCTGCGCTGATTGTGGGTCATCATGAAGGTGACTTGACATTCAACGCACCCATAACACATGTGTAGGTGCGTTGGGCGCAGAAAGGAAAGTTGTTGCACAGTTTTTAATGAAATTTTTCCCTGTTTCTCATCAAAATTAGGATTTAATCTCCTCTCTTGTTTGTTTTTGCAGAGATATTGGAGCAAAATGACCCTTACATGGCGAGAACGAGAACATGAAGAAGAGGACATGATTGCCCTACATGATCCTGTGACAGTGAACGCGCTGCGGAACTGTGGTTTGCTGAAGTTCTTCCGCATCTCTAGCATGAGACAGCAGATCAACCTACTGCAGTATTTGCTCGATGCTTGGGATCCTATCAATCAAGTTTTCCAGATTAGGGGCAAATCTATCCCCTTGACCGCAGTAGACATTTACTTCTTGACTGGCTTGTCGAGGCGGGGTGCCCCCATTTCTTTGTCAGGTTCGGCCCGAGGGAGTGACTCTGTGAGAGATTATGTCCGCCAGTATTGCAGGGAAGGATCTCAGCCGAGTAAGGACGGCAAGATCATCATCCGAGATGTCGCTGACAGGTCCCTTAGGTCTATCCTGTTTACTTTTGGTAGGATGGCCGGGAGTGCGTCTCTTCATGTAGCCAACAGATCCTATATGCAGCATGCCTTGGAATGCCTCCAACCGAAAATATTCAACTGGTGTGATGCAGTACTTCTTGTGATGAAGAGTCAGTTGACCAAGATAAAGGACGGGAGGTTGAAGAACTTTGGGTTCGGTTCTATTTTGACCGCCTTTGCCTTGGAGAAGATACCACTGATGCAGCCGCAGTACATTGCACTCGACATACCTCCTCCTACTGAACCACGTATGCAGAGATGGGTTGACCATATGTCTAGGCATGCTGGTCAGTCTCAGATTTCGTTTTCTGATACCTTCTTCAGGTGGTTTGATCGGCAGGAGATGGCTTATGCCGAGTATCCATATGCTGGCATGGACTTCCGGGGTGATCCAGATTTAGTACTGCCGGATGGCGAGCAGTGGGGCGCTATTGGTAAAATCTTTGACCATATCATTGTTTACTGTTTTTATTTATAATGTCCTTGTGCTTTATTCTATCAAGACTTTAATCAAACTCATGTGTGCATGCAGATGTTGGTCCTGTTCGTCCAGTAGTTCGCCTGAGAGTGTCGGCCGCTGCCCCAGCAGGAGAGGCCGCTGGGAGGGTTATCCTTCGTGACCTTGATGTGGCCGAGACTCTCACAGCTGTGCAGGAGCAGGTTGAGAGCCTTACTCTCGGTATTCCAGATGTGAGGATCGACGAGCTACCTTTGCAGTTACAGCGGCATACTACTGGTGTGCCCAGACGATGGACTCGTCTCTTACGCATGATCGCACAGGCCGTGACTTGCTATCACGAGCATCATTAGACTAGGGTGCCCCCTAGCATTTTGAGTTTTTGGGTCATGTGACCGATTTTGTCTTGGTTATAGAACATTATATGTAAACCATAAACAGCTATATATATATATTTTGATTTTCGGGCTTTATTCTGGTTGAGTTATATGATCCACATGTAAAACATTGATGATGTGTTTCTTTTTATAAATGTCGCAAATGTCTATCTAACACATAGTTTGCTAATGAGTCAGTTAATGTGTTTAAGTTTCTGGAAATATGTTGGTATTGAATCAAATCAAATTGTCTTTCCAAAATCTTAACCCTTAGGAACATGCGATAAATGGCCGGGTTTCGGACGGAATATATACCATTGAGTTGTAGTATTACGAGTTGTGAGTCTAGCCTGACGATTAGTCGGCGTATACCATGGGTGATGGCATCAGAGAGAAGTTCTATCAACGCGCTATACTCAGCGATGTTATTCGTTGATTGACCAATACATACACCTCCGAAACTTACTAACTCGCCGCTTGGATCAAAAATGGCCCAGGCTGCGGAGGACAGGTTCCGCGAACTACGACTCGCTCCGTCGGCATATCCAACACATGTCTCCAAAAGGTTTGACATCTGCAATAAATGTAAAAAGGTGGATTACTCGACCAAAACAAACACTTTAGCAAAAACAAAATACAACAAAAGCATATTGGTTACTATTTAAGCATAGTAACGCTTGAGGTACAACCCATTACGAGGTTGCGCCAGTGGAATTCCGTCATAATCCATTAACTCGTAGGCTCCTTTTATTAACACTCGTTTAACAATATAGGGGCCCATCCATAAAGAATTAAATTTACCTGCTCCCAATTTATCGGATTCTTGGTCGTAAAGCAAGACCAAGTCACCTTCTGAGAAGACACGGGGTTTGACATTTTTGTCGAACTGCGCCTTGACTCGTTTCTTATGGGCTTCGTTAGCCAAAGCGGCATCACGACGGGTTTCATCCAATTGGATTAATTCCAAGAAACGGGCCTCTTCTTCTGAAGTTCCGGGGAGAAGATCGATTGCGAGTTTAAGAGACGAGATTTCGCACTGGACTGGTAAGACTGCTTCCAGGCCATATACCAGTTGGAAGGGTGTGAACCCGGTCGCATTCCTTACCGATGTTCGGTAAGCCCACAAAGCTGAGTACAGGATTAGGTGCCACCTTCTTTTGTGAACTCCGATCATCCTTTGCAACATACGCTTCAGGACCTTGTTGATCGCTTCAACTTGTCCGTTGGCTTGCGGATAATACGGAGTAGAGCTGTCGTGAGACAATCCTAGCTTGGCAGCTAATTCAAGCATCATGTGATTGCGAAAATGTGATCCATGATCCGTGACTATAGCCTGTGGTACGCCGAATCTGGCGACTACATGATTAAAAAAGAAAAGGGCAGTTGTTTCACCAGTGTTATCTAATGTAGGCATCGCCTCGGCCCATTTGGTAAAATAGTCAACTGCGACTATGATATACCCATGACAAGCCCCTGAATGACACTCATTCAGGGCTTTCTTGGCCTCCTCATGGGTGAGGCACCTTCTCAGAACTGTATCGATACCACGACGGTAAAGTGTATCACCGACGATCATGTAGTCTTTTGCTTGGTATCGTATACGTTTCTGTTCGGAGTGAGAGGTGTTAGGCCTAAACTTTTGGGTTTGGAGATAAATTATTATATCTCCATACCACTCATTGCTTGTAGATATCAGAAACAGATTCTCATCCACGATTGATTCTTCGGATGTTTCATCGTTGGACGACGATGGGAGATCGCATAATAATTCTGCAAAAACTAGAGCTTTCTTTGATTTGGATTTTACAAATTCCAGATCAAACTCTTGAAGGATTGCTATCCATTTTGAATATTTGCCCCCCAGCAACTGTCGTGACAATATATAAGTCATGGGGTTGCAATCAGACAGAATGGTAGTTTTCCGAAAGAGGACATAGTGTCGAAATCTTTGTATCGCTTGAACAGCTGCAAGCGCTAGTTTTTCAACATAAGAATATTTACTTTCTGTATCATTTAAGTTTTTACTTAAATAATATATAGGGTGTTCAATTCCATCGACTTCTTGAACTAAGACCATTCCGATGGTCGTATCTGCTGCAGCCAGATACAGGTTAAAATCTCTTTGATAATCGGGAGCGTACATTAATGATGCTTTCATTAAGGAATCTTTTAAAGCATCAAAGGAAGCTTGCGCAACCTGATCCCAGACGAAGGGTACCTCCTTTTTCAAAAGACGTGTATAACCTTTAGCAAGTTCGGCGTAATTTGGAATGAACCTCCTCAGAAAGTTTGCTTTCCCTTGGAGTTTCTGAATCTGAAGCAAATTTGAAGGTGGAGGCAAATTTATGATTGCCTGTACCTTGCATGGGTCGAGTCGAATCCCATCCTTGGAGACTACAAAGCCAAGTAAACGACCAGAACTGACGCAAAATACACATTTGTGCGGATTGAGTCGTATCTTGTAGTGTCGGCAACGTAGAAATGTCGCTCTTAAATGCTGCGGATGATCAGTCCGCTTTCGCGAATGAGCCGTTGAACGATGTTCTTGATGTCATGGAAGGCATAATTCATTGCCCTCTGAAACGTCGCCCCTGCGTTCTTTAAACCAAAGGGTAATTTTCGATATGCGAACGTGCCCCACGGACAAATGAATGCAGTCTTTGACTGGTCCTGTGGGCGGATATTTATTTGATTATACCCGGAAAATCCGTCCATGAATGAAAAGATTTCGCATCCGGCGCATTCATCAATTATCTGGTCGATGAAGGGTGTAGGGTAGTTGTCTTTCGGACAAGCTTGATTTACATCCCTATAGTCGACGCACACTCTAATTGTCCCTTGTTTCTTCATAACAGGGACAATATTTGATACCCAATCAGTTAGAGGAACCGGGTAGATGAAACCAGCATGGAGAAGTTTTTCAACTTCTGCCTTAATGGCAGCGGCTTTCTTGGGGTGCACCTGCCTGAGCCGTTGTCGTACCGGTTTGACATCTGGATACATCTTAATTTCGTGTTCAACGATACTCGAGTCGATGCCTGGCATTTCACTATATGACCAAGCAAAGACATCTCTGAATTCGCGAAAAAGAGCGTTATATATTTCCAGTTCTGAAGGAGAACAACATTTGCCAACATAAATATTCTCTACAACATCTGTTTTAGTCGAGATATTTATGGCTATAGTCTCTTCAATGTTGGATAAGTTTCTCTCGGAATCCACCGTATTTACAGTATTTGAAAGGAATTCAAATATTGAAGGATGATAAAGGTCATCTTGAGTATCTTCTTCATAATCCGGAAGAAGGGAACGATGGTGGCGATCATTCCATGGTGCCCCTTCAATCAACATCGATTGTACAATTCCCTCGTCGGTTCCATGCACTCGCGACCAAGGATCTGAAGGGGTACCATATTCTCTAGACCTATCTACCCAAACGCTTGATGAGCGTTGATTCGGGTTTGCCTCCCATGCTAGAAACATTGATTGCTATAATACTTCTATTGGGCTTGGGGGCAAAACCATTGCATGATCCATGTTGATATCGTTTTCTGAGATCTTTGTGGAAGATATCATATTGCAGGTACCTATCGACGCTACTTCCGCCAGATTGATTGGAGGTGGAAGAGCGAAAGTTCCCATTAGTATAGGATCTTTCAGTAGGCCTACTCCGATATTCTGAAGCGAATGGGGGCTTCCATGGATCATGGGAATGCTTCCTGTAACTTGTGAGCCATTGGGGAGGAAGTTTTGTTGGTCGACGATTGTAATCCCCCCCTGAAAGGGAAATGCAATCTTTCTAAAATAGGTCGACACAACAGCTGCCATGGCATATATCCACGGTCTTCCCAGTAGGATGTTGTAATCAAGATTTCCATCGATGACTTCAACATCTATTTCTACTGTTTTTCCCCCTAGTTCAACCTTCAAGTTATTTAGGATACCATACGGGGTATATGTCCTTCCGTCGAATGCTTTTAATGTCGTCGAAGATCGCGACAAGGTTGGAGATCCTAAAGTTTTCCAGCAACTCATCGACATAATACATGTAGATGCCCCCTCATCAATAATTATCTGATGAACAGTTTTGTTGAGGGCTTTCACTTGAATAAGGAAAGCTAGTTGAGCTGGTAACTGAGGATCGTATCCTTTGTGGTCGAAGGATACAAGATTGGAATCCTTTGGATCAACCCCATCAATGGCTGATAACAAGGCCTGCCTTTGGGATGGGAAATTTTGTAGTACTTCAAGAGTCGACATAGCGGATGGCGATTGGGCCAAATCTTCCACTATGTTATAATGCTGCGCCGCTCTAGCGCGGGGATTAAATGTCGACTTGTGTACTACTCCCTTTGGCGGTTTTATTGTTAATTCAGGAATGATGGGTGGTACAACTTCTGTCGAAGTTGTTGTCGAACTACTTGGTTGATCTTTTTCCTTGCCGTTCGACAGCTGCGGATTCCCGTAATCTTTGTTCCTTGTCGAAATCAAAGCATCATTTTGCTGCTTCGAAATCGACAACATTAGCACTTGCGACGGGGAAGCATTTCCACTATCAACCAGATTTGTTCCTGGATTTGGAAACGGATCAGTTAACACAGCTGAGGTTTTCAAACTCTTAAAGAATCTTTTAAGCTCAGCTCTGTGTGGACAATCTGCGGTCCAATGATCCCCATCACATATATAGCATGGATTTTTTGGTTTCCTATTTCCAGGAGGGTTTGAAGAAGATTTTTCAGGTGATGAGTCATCCTGTTTCTTCTTCTTCCCTTTGCCTTGATTCTTCTTGCTTCCTGGTTGTTTGGTTTCTTTGCCTTTATCTGCTGATACGGCATTTACTTCCGAAGCAAGAATTTCGTCTTTTGCATTTTGATCTGAAATCTTACGGGCTTTCTTGGACGTAGCCTTTGTCGATTTCGCGTTTGTCGTGCCAATCACGCCATCGCGGCGTGAGAGTCATTGTTTGATTTAGGAGGAGGAGGAATTGAGAATTCCGGTCTAGGGGCGTCAGGTATTTTGTCGTAGAGCGTGCCAGACTGAGTATAGACCAAGTCTAGATATTGCGCACGAGCGATAACTTGCTCTTCCGTTACGACTCCCCCCTTTGCCACATCTTCCGTTATGGCAGGAAGTAACGACTTGATAAACCATTCAGCTAATAGCTGATCGGGAACGTACGTTTTTACCATCCTACGACGACGTCGCCACTCATGTATATGATCAGATATGTGAGTGGCCGTTGTCTGTTTGAAGTTGGTTAGGATTTCCGTTCCCGTTTCATACCTTATCGGTAATTGAAAATGGGTTAAGAAAGTCGTGGCTAAGGTACTGAAGTTGTCGAACGAAGCTCTAGGCAATTCAATATACCATTTTGCCGCTGGACCCGTTAACGTCCTCTGAAAAAGGCGAAGCCTTATCGAATCATCGTTTAGGGTGTTTGATGAACACCATAGATGAAATGTCATCACGTGATTCGATGGATCTTCACCTGGATTTCCATTAAATTTAGGAATATCTGATGGAAGTTTATGAGGGATCGCTGGCCACCAAGGGGCGTAAGCAATTGGATCATTTGTTAACCGGTGTAAATCAGGTAACTCTAAAGTTGCCACGAATGGTAACTGTTGATTCAGGTTAGGTGAAGCATACCCAGGATATGATGGAATTGCCTGAGCAGTTGGCCTTTGCATACCAGCATAATGTAGTTGATGCTGGTATGACTGATACGGTTGGTGGACATGACCATTGTAAAGTGGTTGATTTTGACCGTTTTGAATGTACGGTTGTCCACTGTTCGCAAAGATCTGCTGCTCAGAACCTTGGTACACTTGTTGGAATTGTGGTTGCTGGTATTGCACCAGCCACGGTTGTGAAGCCATGTTCTGTGGCGCTATACTAACCGTTGGACCAAGGTGTGGGGTAATTGTACCCGTTTGGACCTGTGTCGCCCCACCAGTCGGCGATTGTGGTTGAGTCACAGGGTCAAAGGGTTGTTTCATTACAACCTGAGAAATCTGAGGTTGACATACAACAGGTAGCGTTTGAACTTGTGACACTGTCACAATAGCTGGTGTAGTCGGGATGTTCGACATAGGTACACATTGTTGCATAGAGTACACAACTCTTGGTTGTTGGGGTAGTATAGGTACCCAACCACTTGATGTAACTCCAGTATAGCCTGAATACTGTTGTGAACTCCCGTATGGATATCCTCCCGGAGGGGGTAATGAAAGGGCATACTGCCCCCCATACGGTGGTAATCCGGAACTCAAGGGGATCGTCTACCCTTGGGGACTGGATTGCCCAAATTGACCTCCAAATGGATCAATTTGTCGAGTCTCAACATAAGAGTTGTCGGATATTATTCCGGGGGAACAAACAGGAACGGACCATACTGTCGAAATAGCCCCTGGATGGACTCCTTCTAGCGGTTGTGAGCTAGTCGGGACAGATGGTACGCCGGCAAACATTGTCGGAGTGACGGCAGGGAGTTCTGCTGTCGCTGTGTCAGTCGACACAGTCCTAGATGTTGACGGTTGTTCAGACATTTTGAGTCTATCCAAAAGATTACCTAGCGATTCTACAGGAACTTCCACTGGTGGTAGACTAACTTCTGATGTCGAAGGAAATAGAGTGACCCCAACTCCAAAATGTGTTGGAGTACTTGCTTGCGGATCTTCTACAATTTCCTCTATCGCAATCAAACCAGGTGGAAGGGGAAGACCGTCAGGTCCGTAAAATATTTCTGGTGCCGAAGAAGGGGTTGAATCGACAGCGACAGATGTTTGAGGAGCAAGACTCTCCGAACCGGTTGCAGATGGAACTGGTTCAGTAACACAAGTGTTTACTCTCAGACTAGGATCAGTATTACTGTCCCTCTGTGGCTGTTGAACTTCTTCTGTAGAGGCAGGGTTTCCAGAAATGTTTGGAGTAACCGGAATCTCAGATGTTGTTGGAACACTTGTTCTAACTTTAATAGGAGATTTCGAACCGGTTAAACGAGTTCGCTTTGTCCGTACTGTTTTCGATTCCGGAGACAAAGACGGTTGACTCGTAAGCCTCCGCGAACGACGGGGTTTCAATTGACTTTCTTCCACGATTGCGGATTACTCGATCAACTAAAATACAAAAGGGGAAATATGTTTCCGAATTAAATGAATTTTAGACGCTTCAGACACAACTTGTTTTTTCAGTTTTTAAGAGTCGAGAAAAAACAAAAGATGACTCTAGTCTCCTTCGATTTTTAATGAGCCTGAAGTGACAAGTGCTCAGATGGACCTTTTCTGTTAAGGAGTCTGAAAAGGAACGAAAGGGACTGCTCTGGAGTTCTAGGTAGAGGGTGTGCCAAACCTTTCGCAAAACCGCAGAATACTTTTTAAGGTACGGGCGGTCAATCTTCCCGAATGTTGTGTTCAGTGCATTGCGATCAGTAGGGCGGCCGACACGGTTTCCTATGGATAAAGGTTTTATGCCTATAGGGGTCTCCCAATATATACTCGACGGTACGTGGGAGCACAATCCGTACTGGCACTTATCGTCTCTCAGGAGGAATCACCCAACCATCAGCGAGACCGACAGTCACCAGGTTTTACGACGCCGGAACACGTCTCTAGCCTAGACCTCTATGTTGTGCGTTAAGTTACAAAGCGTTGTTAAGTTCATTCAATTTATTTTAGGTTGATCTTTCTTAGAAGTTTGCCTTTTTGGATCACCACGAGATGTAGATACAATTCCTAAATGCAATCTAAAGATGATAAGCAAGCTTTTATCTCTTTTCAACAATGAAAATCCTAGCTACAAGGGGAAAAGAAAGACACAATCTTTTCTCAAAGAGCATAGAGCACACTGTAAATGCACTTTTCCTAAATCAAACCATACAAACTATCAATATGCAAATGCACAAATGCATGTATTTGTTTTCACTTTCTTGATATTGATGCCTAAAAAGAAAGCTGTTGTACAAATTTGAATTCGATTTCAAGTGAAAACACAAACAAGTTTCTTTTTGAAATCAAAAAGACGATTACGACACTTTATGATTTTGAAGTAAACACTTGTTTCGACACTAGAAATTCACGAATTCAAACCAAAAGACAAAAGTAAAAGTGCAATCAACTGTCAACAGCAAACAAACTTACTCCTAAGATCAAAACGACACTTACGACAGGTCTAGATCTAAGGGCGACAGTATGACTAGTTTACTTTTGTAATGGGAAACTGCAAATGATGTAACAAATACACAAAAACAAATACAGTTTCTTTTATACAACTGAGGCGGAATTAAGGCAAAGAAAAGGGGTTTTCAGATAGGTACACTCACTGATAACAAGCTGCAAAAATCAGAGATAAAACTGAGCAAAAGAAGCAAAGAACCACAGCTACACAGGGCAAAGGCTGATCAGCGCACCTGTTGCACAGAGAAACTGAATTGCAGCGCAGGTAGCCCTCTCGGGACCTGCGTTGAAATGCAGAGTCTCTTCACAGAGCCTGAGCTGAAGCAGAAACGAGAATTGTCTCCGGGTTCTGGGTCACGGTTTGCAGTTTGATCTATGGTTTTTGGCCGGATAAAAGCTATCAATGAGGTACAATTAGAAGGATGATTTAAAGGAGGACTAAGAGCTATCACAAAGGGCAGTTAGAGCATTTGTGGATCAGCTTGTTCAGATCATAAACAGGCCTAGTGAATGGACTAGAGTAGCAGATCTCTACTTTGCATTTGTAAATGGCAAATGCAGTTCGATTCGCCACTCCTAAGTTTATGAGAAGAACAACAATAGAAACACAAATAAACTAACTAGATACGATCCCCAGCGGAGTCGCCAATTTGTTGTTGGGAAAAGTATCTATTCAGAACGCCCCTATCCCACTCTAAGGTGTGATAGTGCCTTAGCAACAAACAAGGAAAACTACTTGAGTATTCTTCTTTATGAAATGTAAATGAGGAGAAAGGATGTAACTAACCTGTGTCTTTCGCTAGTTTGTTGATCCAATCGCTCCTCTCTTCAATAGCTCCCAGCTCCCTGCTCCCTTACCAGCCCAGCTTCACCGAATTCCTGCAAGATCACAAGAGAGAGAAACTACACGAAGATATAGATATACATTCATAAAAAGCTCAGGATCAGATTAAGCTAAACATGCAAATATAACAAAACATCATTGATACACAGCATGTAGGAGAAACTCAAATAATTTTATTGATATGATAAGAAAGTCCAAGAGGAGATACAACCAAGTGAGTCCCGATCCAGCATCTACCTCCCAGCAAAGGAATCCCTTCCTCTCCTCCAACAAAGCATAAATCACCCAATGTACTAATCTCAATCTCAAACCAACAGCAATTCTCTGCAAAGTACAAAATTCCAGCCTCTGGATCTCTGGGATGAGGGATCCATATATAGATGTAAGCAGAGAGGATGAGTCAGCTTATGTTTTGACTTGTGGCTTCTCTCTGTCAGTTCTTGCTTCCACTTGGAGACTGAGAGCCTCTTACTCATCACTTGGTCGAATTCAGTGAGGCAAGTGTCATTGGAGAAGATTCTGGAAGCTTCCATTGTCTCTCCACCTCGTTGAATGACTATGCCACTTGTCATTTCCCGTTCAGCGCACCTGGGTAGTGCATTCAAGTGCGTTGCAACGCACCTAGCTAGTGTATTGGGGTGCTTTGCAACGCAGGCAGCTAGTGGAGCTTCTGAATTGATCCTGATTTGACTAGTTTTGAGTAGTTTTTGGTGGAGAACTTCTGGGAGAAGCTGTCATTGGTTGACCTTGTTCCTTTAGGAGCTGTAACAACATCTTTAGGGACTTTGGATCCCTTGGATTATGGACATTTCATGCTTATAGCTGTAAGGCACAAAAATGTCTATAACACCTGGTTATGCGGTCCATGCTGGTCAAACCCCAGTGTTTTGGTTACAAAGGCAGTAAAAGCCATGGTTTCCCAAACCGGTTTCATTTTGTTTTCTTTTTGGAAATCGGTTTAGATTAGAAATGACCAAAAATCATTCCTTTGTAAAAGCAGAAACAACTGCTTAATGAATTTACATTCGATTCAGATAGGGACAGGCAGATAAAGATTGCGTATTATTTTGTTAACAGTTACAGTTACGATTATTATCTCTATACATCGTTGGAGAACAGAACTTTGGTATGTGATTACAATCTACAGCACTTGAATATAGTCACGGTTTTACTCCAGCAATGTTTAGGCATTAATATTCTCGTTTCTTGAGTTTCCTTCAGTGTACCATTGAAACGTGGTCGAGCCCTACGTGGATTGGTATACTGTTAATTTCATTTCCTTAGCAGTTTTTTAATTTTAGAACGCATAGTGTTTAATGTTATTTCCATGCTTATGATTTTGTCGATTTGATTGGAAATTCTCACAAATGGTATTTATGGTGATAGCTTGAAGATTTCATCGTTAAGATCATTGAACCATATCTTGTAAGAGATTTGATCCATCGTTATATTTTGAAGCATCTCCATAGACTCTGTTTTTCATGCATTTAAATTTTAGTGTGCTTTTGATTGCTTTTGATTTTTCATGAATGCTCAAGTGTTAACTAGACAGAGCTTTTGTGCATAGCATCCTTGTAAGGGGATTAAAATCTCAGTCTAGTAATACGTTGTATCTTTAGGACAGTTAGATAAGTTAGGTGATCTGAGTGTTAAGGTGAGAGGAAACATATCTTAACCTTCTGTAAAGAAGTACTGTAACCTATCACAATAAACACTTAGTTAGGAATCCTTTATGTCTATAGACTGTAGACGCATGCCTCAAAGTTTACTGACCCTGGTTTATAATAAATCTAGTTTAATCTAGCACCCTAGATTGGCCACTACATTTTGTGCCTTTTGTACTGAAAATCATGATATATTTCATTGCTCTAAAGTCAAGGTTTTGCAAAATTGTAATGTGGCAGCAAATACAGATATGGAAAATGTGTATTACATGGGTGCAAAGAGACCATGGCAGCCAAAACCAGCACCTCAAGGTATGTTCCCAAACCAGAATTTGCAATTTCCTGTACATGATCAGATGTATGCTCAGAATTCGTGGAATGTACCCATGCCATGGCAGCACCAAAATTACCCACAACAACAATGGAGACCATCTCAGCAATACTCTCAACAATATCACTCATATCCTCAACCATACCAACCATATTCGCAGCCATATCAACAATATCATCAGCCATATTCACCATATCTTCAACCATATCATCAATATCCTCAGCAGCAAGTTGTTTACCCACATCAACTTCAACCCACTCAACAAGCATTGCCTGCTCCTCCACCAATAAATCCACCACAATTACAACTTCCATCTAACTCACAACCTCCCAGACCTACTCAAATCCCTGCTCAACCTGTACCAAATCCAAATAACAGAGCAGAGAGACCAGCCTACAATGTAGATGAGGGAACCTCATATCCCACATTACCCTTGCAAAATATCAATTTGAGGTCTGGTAAGGTACTTCACAAAGAATCTCCAACAGCTGATAAACAAGAAGAAAACGAAGAAAATGAAAATGAAACTTCAATTCAAAGGAAACAAAATGATGACATCAAAAATAAACAAATGCAACCGTTGCATCCACCACCTTTTCCAGACCGATTGGTCCAAACAAAACTTCCCATGTCTATACCACAGTTTGATGTTTTAGATGAGCTAAAGAATGTCTATATAAAAATTCCACTACTACAAGCCATAAAAGACATTCCCATATATACTAAAGCAATCAAAGAACTGTGCCTTAAAAAGCCTACTAGGAAAAGAGTTGATCCACAAACCATTCATGTTATTGGACATTTAGTTGGCCTTATGACAAACACCATCTCAATGGAAAAGTATGTTGATCCTGGTATTCCCAGAGTCACTACAATCATTAACAACATACATATTCCAAACACCTTAATTGATCGTGGGGCCGCAATAAATGTGATGACTCTTGAAACCATGAAAACACTACAGCTCACAAATTTGCAACACACAACAATTGTTCTAGAACTCGCTGATAGGTCTAAAGTGATTCCTGAAGGGATTTTGGAGGACATAATTGTTTCACTGGACTCTTGGGAGTATCTAGTGGAATTTTTAGTTCTTCAGCCAAAATCCAATTTAGGAGGACAACCTATCATCCTTGGTAGACCATGGTTAGCAACTGTTGATGCATTCATAGGATGTCGATCGGGTAATATGATTATTTCACGAGGAACTAAAAGAAAACAACTCACTCTTTACCCATCAGCACAATCACCAGCAGTAGCACACAATTTATGGCTTGACGATAAATACAATGACAAAGAAGAAGTTCAATCTGTTTTCAGCATCAACCAAATCTATGATTTTCAAGAACATAATAATGATGATTTGGTAGAGTTGTTCCTTTCTCAACCTGATGTTTCCGAAGATTTGAGAAATGACCAATACCATGATGCAGATGAACTTTTGGCACAAAATTTTCAGGAAACATGCACCATTCAATCTTTGCAAACAACATTTCAGAACATTTTTCCTATCCAATCTATCACAAACACACAGAGCAAGACCATAGAGATTAGTCCAGGAAAAACTTTGAATATTGGCACTCACCTAGACTCATCTCAAGAGGAAAAATTGATTCAATTATTGAGAAAATACCAGAAAGCATTTGCT
Source organism: Pinus tabuliformis (assembly GCA_031772625.1). Lineage (NCBI taxonomy): Eukaryota > Viridiplantae > Streptophyta > Pinopsida > Pinales > Pinaceae > Pinus > Pinus tabuliformis. Next base: position 252,132,273 of record CM062810.1, on the reverse strand, counting down.
TGGGACTACACCGATATGCACGGAATTCACCCTGAAACATGCACTCACCATATTTATACTGGTAGTAATATTAAACCAGTGAGGCAACCGCAGAGGCGAATGAACCCAATGCTTCAGGATATTGTTAGAGAGGAATTACAAAAACTGTTGAAAGTCAATTTTATCTATCCTATCTCTGACAGTCAGTGGGTATCCCCATTGGTAGTAGTGCCCAAGAAAAATGGTAAGTGGTAGATTTGTGTTGATTACAGACAATTAAACGAAGCAACCCTAAAAGATTATTTCCCACTACCATTTATTGACCAAGTGCTAGACACATTAGCTGGGAAATCATCATTCTCTTTTCTTGATGGTTTCAGTGGCTACAACCAGATCAAGATAGCCTTAGAGGACCAGGACAAAACCACTTTTACTTGTCCCTGGGGCACTTATGCTTACAATGTTTTGCCATTTGGACTTTGCAATGCTCTAGCTACATTTCAGAGAGTTGTATTAGCTATTTTTGCTGATTTAGTTCATGATTGTGTTGAAATTTACATGGATGATTTTTCAGTGTATGGTGATTCATTTGAGCATGCATTAACAAACCTTGAAAAAATTTTGAAGAGATGTATTGAAGCTAATCTGTCCCTAAGCAATGAAAAGTGTTTTATGATGTTAAATGAGGGGATAGTATTAGGCCACTATATTTATTTTCAAGGCATTAAAGTTGATCCATCAAAAATCCAGATCATTGTCAATTTGCCAATTCCGAAGACTCAAAAAGAGGTAAGAAGTTTCCTTGGGTATGCAAGCTATTACAGAAGGTTTATTGAACATTTTAGTAAAATAGCTTCACCTCTGTTTAAACTTCTAGCAAAAGATACACCTTTCAACTGGAATGAGCATTGTCAGCAAGCATTTGAAACACTCAAAGAAAATTTATCAACCACACCAGTCTTAAAAGGACCTAACTGGAACCTACCATTTCACATCTTTACAGATGCATCTGATACTGCAGTAGGTGCCTCATTAGGCCAAAAAGAGGAGTCTTGTCATTATGCCATCTATTTCATTAGCAAAAATCTAACACCTACAGAATTAAACTACACAGTCACGGAAAAAGAAATGCTTGCCATCATACATGCTATGAATAAATTCCGACGTTATATAACTGGTTATGAGGTTTTTGTACATACTGACCATTCTACCATTAAGCATTTAATGAATAAAACAGTAACTATTGTTACAAGAATTTAACATCACAGTGTTAGATAGACCAGGTAAGGAGAATCAGGTGGCAGATTTTCTTTCTAGACTACAAAATCAAGGTAAGGTTGTTCCGGTTGAAGATTCTTTTCCAGATGAAAATTTATTTGCAATTTCAATAGTGAATCCTTGGTATGTTGATTTGGCCAATTATTTGTCCACAGGAATAACACCTCCACACTTTACTCCAAAGGAAAAGAAGAGGCTAGTCAAAAAAGTGCTCGATACTCATGGATTAATGGCGATTTATTTTACATTGGTTATGATATGATTATTAGACGATGTGTAAGAAATGATGAGATAATTGATATTTTAAAATCTTGCCATGATGAACCGTGTGGTGGGCATTTTGCAGCTAAACGAACAGCATTCAAGATTCTTAGTCTTGGATACTACTCGCCATCTATTTTTAAGGATTCCAAGAAGTATGTGAAGAGTTGTGATAGCTGTCAAAGAATGGGTAGGCCAACAGCTACAGATGAGATGCCACTTCAGCCTCAAGTACACCTAGAGCCATTTGAAAAATGGGCTCTAGATTTCATAGGACCCATTAATCCAACTTCCAATGGTAAGAAGTACATCCTAGTATGTACTGATTACGTAACAAAGTGGGCTGAAGCCAAAGCACTAGTCCGGGCAACTGAACAAACAGTGGTAAACTTCCTTTTTGAAGAGATGTTTGTAAGGTATGGAGTACCAAGGGAGATAGTGACTGATCAAGGTACTCTGTTTACTTCAAGGTTAGTTAAGGACATCACAGAAAAATATCAAATCAAGCACAGAAGAAGTACACCTTATCATCCACAGGCCAATGGCCAGGTGGAATCCACAAATAAAACTTTGGAAGGAATTATCACTAAGACCGTAGCAATGAACAGAAAGAATTGGGAGGAGAAGATCAAAGATGCACTCTGGGCTTATAGAATCACGTGGAAGAATACTACAGGATTTACACCATATCAGTTGGTGTATGGCAAAGAGGTAGTGCTTCCTATTGAGTTTCAAATACATACTTTTAAGATGGTTGCAGATTTGGGAATTGATCTTAATGAAGCACAACAAGAAAGAATTCAGCAGTTGAACTAGCTGGATGAAATGAGGCAGCAAGCAGAGGAGACAACACTCCTCATGCAAAAACAAAGGAAACAGTGCATGATGCACATATCAAGAAGAAACAGTTCAAAGAAGGAGACTGGGCTTTACTCTTTGATTCTAAATTCAGAGATCATAAAGCCAAATTTACCACACATTGGATGGGCCCATACAAAATCGTTCAAGTTTATGGAAATGGATTAGTCAAGCTCATTACCATTGATGGAGAAGGCCACCCCTTTATTGTCAATGGCCATCGCTTGAAACTTTACAACAAGCCCATCAGCAAGCAAAATTTTCTTCAAACTGTATCTCAGCAATGGGAAGTTGAGATATTGCAGCCTTCAGTTGTAGTATCTCTGCCTTAGTTCATTTCATTTCAATTTAGAAATTTAAAAAAATAAAAATAAAAAATAAAAATAAAATAAAATAAAAAAATGGTTTAGATGTGAAAACCAGACTCTGGCACACTCTAACCCAGAATTCTTACTTGAAAACCAATTCTTTGGCTGGTAAGAATTCCTTTTCTTTTTGTTTCCTGTTTGATTCATCGATTGAATAATGACTTGAGGACAAGTCAAAGCTTTAGTGGGGGAGAAGCATCAACATTTTTGTTCTTATCTCATCTCCTCATTGTAAATTCTTAAAGAGTTTGTTTCAACACTTCAGATTTCAATAAAGAAGTTGTTTTTGTCTTTGTTCTAATCAGAGGGACCTGTTTAAAGCACTATGCAGTGGGACCTGTTCTGTTCAGAAGACCATGTTACCAGCACCAACATTAGAGGGACCTGTTCAGCAAACATAAAAGGGACCTGTTAGAGACTGCTATCTCAAGTTACTTCAGCAAAGCTTCAACAAAGTTTCAATAGAGATTCAAAGGTTGCTTGTCACCGAGGCTCCATCAAACACCAAAGATCAAGGAACCTGCACACATATAGTTCTTTTCCAGATTTCAAAGAAGCTGCACACATATTCTCCAGATCTCAGAGGGACCTGTTGCATCCAAATTCATCTCAGAGGGACCTGTTATGGACAGCAAAGATTAGTCATATCTGAACAAGAAAGACCAGTCCTACCTATGCATGCCAACTCAACTCTTGATCAACCAATAAAAGTGTAATGTATTATTGTAATTTTTATTTTTAACATTTAAATTCTTAGATTACTTTAGTGTTAAATGTGATGACTATGACTGCTTATGATCAATTTCAAAAACACCCACATATCCATCACCCTCGTCATATTCCTAATTCCTATCATTTCCCAATACTCTAGCCTATCCCCATACTCCTCCTCCTATGATTTTTAAATCCTCTATTATACCACCCTCCCAGCCTTGTTATTAACCCCTTATCGGCCATCAAACTTTACTATCGGTTCAACATCTCCTTATTCGGCCAAGTACCAATGAGCAAGGGACAGGTGGTGAACTATTGGAAAGCCAAATGTTATACGGTTTCATTCATTGTTTTTGAATCGGCTGAGCTATAACATGATTGTTCGACCAAGTCGACTCATGCAAACAACTATCTGTTATTATACTCCAGTACTCCATACATGCTTACGGCGTTCTCATGATGATATTCATACAACCCAGTACAGTTACTCCTCTGTCATAGAAATATGAATACGCTTTGTTATTATTATAGTGAATTGGGTCAAGTCGGTTGTTAAAATTCCATTTCATTCTCAGTTGTAAAAAGGGCGCTCCATACTAAGCAATTCAAATGCTGTGATTTCAGAAACAAAGGCCGAGAACAACAAGTGCTAGAAAGGAAAGCACAGTCCTCTGGTCACTGCTTAAGCCATTGAAGGAGCTGATCTCGAAGTACAGAGGGCGCCACCAGGTCAGTTGTGTGGAGCGAAAAGCAGAGGTAACAAACCAAAATACCCTTGTTAAATTAGTAAGCATAAACGAAGAGGGTTAGAGCAGGAGTTTCTCTGTCAAAATGACTAATAGAGTAGAGCCAAACACATTCGATAGTTCTCAGTACCACGATGACTGCATTGCAATTTTAAAAGAAAAACAATGGCTACCCTTCTTGGAGAAGTTTAATGGGAGCAATGAGGAAGTAACTAAACAGTTTGCCTTTACATTTAATGGGGAGAAAGCATTGATAGGCAATTTCTCATTTAGGGTCTCAGAAGACACCATAGCACAATCCTTGGGGATCAGCCCGGAAGGAGAAAAATACTTCAAAACAAAACAATTCAAAGAAAAATCATGGACCCAATTCATATCCAGGTCGAGGGTTTCATCTGTTAACTGGAAGAAGGGTATCCCTAGGAGCTGGCTGATGCATCCATGGGACGAAATGGTGTATATCATCCAAAAATTTGTTACGTGTGAGGGTCGTTACAGCTAAGTCTTTTTATACCACATCAAACTCTCGTTACATTTAAAAGGGCAGTGCACCATTAGTTTACCATATTTCCTCTTGCAGAGCTTGACCAAGATGTCAAAAACTATCCAAAAGAAAAAGGGTAATGAAGATAAAAGTTTATGTCATTTTGGGTTAATTAAAATTCTCATTGAATTTGAATTACAGAGAAGGGGAAAAACGTGGAAGGAATTTTTGGCTGCCAATCAAATCAAAGATGAAGAGGATGAGCAAGAATAGCAAGAGCACTCAGGATGTATGCTTGACATTGATGAAGAGATCCCTGTGCGCAAATCAAGCAATGTCCCTCCACCCATGAGTAGTGTGAGGACAAGAAAGATGAGACAAGAGGATGCCTAGAAAATGGAGCAAGATAAAATTTTCACTACATATACAAGAAGATCCAGGAGAGCACAAAAGACCTAGCCACAAGAAGATCAACCAGAATCAAATGCACATGCACTGATGGACATCGAGAGCAGTGCTCACTCACAGCCTGGACCAGAAGTTGAAATGGAGGTTGAGAGCAACAATAGGCAAGGAAAAGAGTCACCACCTACAATTAAGAAACAAAGGAGGCTGGAAAAGCAAATTGAAAAGTTAAAAGAAGAACTGATGGAGGCTAACATGCTGGAGAAAGTCATCAAGAAAGAGAATGAAATGCTGAGAGCACAGAGTAAGGAGACTCAACAGAAAAATGAGAAGTTGAAGGAGCAAATCAAAGAACTCGAGGCTGAACAAACTGACATTTGCAAGTGGGCAACCAAATGGTATACCCAAAAGAAAGCCCTCAAGGAGAAATACAAGAGTTTGAAACATGAGCTCCACATTCAGAAAGATGCCCAAGCTAAGAAGAACATAGATGCATTGTTAAAAGCAGTAGAGGCACAGGCAGGAACAGAGTTTAGAGGTAGCACATCAGGATTAGCATGAGGACATGCTAATTCATTAAGCTTGGGGGAGATGTTGGTACCATTCCATTACCATATTTTTCTTCTAGAAACACCATTATTTGTCTACCTTTTTCCTCCATAGACCCCTTATATTCCTTGAAATTGATTAATTAATAGCATTATAGTTGTTAGTTTGCATTAAAGTTAATTTATGAATTTTTATGTTAGAAATTAGGAATTTTCAATAAAAAGACTACAGGAAGTCATAACATCCTGTAAATGGTTTATCATCTGACACGTGGCATGACAGGCAAGCCAAAGCAATGGATAGGAACGAAAACTGGAATGTACAAGCATGGTGAAAAATCGATTCTACAGCAAATCAAAAGCTCCTGGTTATGCGGTCCACGCTGGTCAAACCCCAGTGTTTTGGTTACAAAGGCAGTAAAAGCCATGGTTTCCCAAACCGGTTTTGTTTTGTTTTCTTTTTGGAAATCGGTTTAGATTAGAAATGACCAAAAATCATTCCTTTGTAAAAGCAGAAACAACTGCTTAATGAATGTACATTCGATTCAGATAGGGACAGGCAGATAAAGACTGTGTATTATTTTGTTAACAGTTACAGTTACGATTATTATCTTTGTACATCGTTTGAGAACAGAACTTTGGTATGTGATTGCAATCTACAACACTTGAATATAGTCACGGTTTTACTCCAGCAGTGTTTATGCGTTAATACTCTCGTTGCTTGAGTTTCCTTCAGTGCACCATTGAAACGTGGACAGGCCCTGCGTGGATTGGTATACTGTTAATTTCATTTCCTTAGCAGTTTTTTAATTTGAATAGAACGCATAGTGTTTAATGTTATTTCCATGCTTATGATTTTGTCGATTTGATTGGAAATTCTCACAAATGGTATTTATGGTGATAGCTTGAAGATTTCATCGTTAGGATCATTGAACCGTATCTTGTAAGAGATTTGATCCATCGTTATATTTTGAAGCATCTCCATAGACTCTGTTTTTCATGCATTTAAATTTTAGTGTGCTTTTGATTGCTTTTGATTTTTCATGAATGCTCAAGTGTTAACTAGACAGAGCTTTTGTGCATAGCATCCTTGTAAGGGGATTAAAATCTCAGTCTAGTAATACGCTGTATCTTTAGGACAATTAGATAAGTTAGGTGATCTGAGTGTTAAGGTGAGAGGAAACATATCTTAACCTTCTGTAAAGAAGTACTGTAACCTATCACAATAAACACTTAGTTAGGAATCCTTTATGTCTATAGACTGTAGACGCATGCCTCGAAGTTTACTGACCCTGGTTGATAATAAATCTAGTCTAATCTAGCACCCTAGATTGGCCACTACAGTGATCTGCAGTGAGAATTTCTACATGGTATCCGAGCTAGCTGATCTATAGAGAAATTTCTACATGTTATAAGAGCCAAGTTGATTAGAGCTGTGAACAACATACTGAGAAGGGAAAATTCGAAGTTTGAATTTCTTGATTGCAGGTACAAAATCGATTTCTTATCACATCCCAAAGTTCCCCAATGTTGTTCAATGGAGTATGCCCTGGATGGCAACTAGAATTATATAGCATCGAAGGATCACATGGAAGCGGTATTAGAAGACAATGGTTTGAAGGATTTCATTGATCAAGAAATCCCCAAGCCAGCAGCAGCTAATGCCCAAGAATTGGAAAAATGGAATAAATGTGTGGTGAGAGCAAGGAGATTTCTTTTGGAGGGAGTACGAGACCATATTGTCTCGAGTCTCCATGGGAAAGAAACTTCGTTTTCAATGTGGAAGACATTGAAGGACCTATATCAGAACAGCAGTGACTAGAGGAAACTGGCGTTGAAAGACAAGCTTCGGAATATAAAGTGTGAAAAGGGCGACACTATTTATACATATTTGAACAAGCTCACCACCTAAAGATGAGCTTGGAAGTGTAGGAATCACGACAGTCGATGATGACATGGTGAGCCTTTCTCTCCTTGATCTTCCTAAGAGCTGACATAGCTACCAGGACATAGTGAACGGAAGAGAGAAACTGTCGAATTGGGAAGGACTGTGGTTGGATCTAATGCAAGAGGAGATCAGGAGGAGCACTAGGGAGGGTTCTTCATCTAAGCATGATGATGAAGAAAATCTAACCTTAGCTAGTAAGGTGAGGAAAGGGAAAGGGAAGTCTTCCCATTCCAAATCGAGTTCTTCTCATAGTGGGAAGAAGATTGACAAATCTAAAGTGAGATGCTTTAATTGTCATGAGGTGGGGAAGTACACTTTTGAAATCCTTCAGAGATTCTATATGTAGGATTGTAAGCCCATGGACACTCCTCTAGCTACTAACTAGAGGAAAGAGGATGGTTCTACAAGAGAGGTAGTAGATGCCACTATCTACAAACATTTGGTAGGGTCCTTGATGTACTTGGTGAACACAAGGCCTAACATTTTTTTGCAGTTAGTCAACTTAGTCATTTTATGGTGGAGCCTACCGAGCTTCAATGGAAAGAAACAAAACATGTTCTTAGATACCTCAAAGGCACAATAGATTTTGGTTTATGGTACATGTATACTGATGGAGTGAAGCTCCAAGGATTCACATATGCAGATTGGCCAAGGAGTCTCTCAGATAAGAGCAAACCGAGAGTAGTCTTCAATGTTGGGTCAACAACAATTTCTTGGTACAACAAGAAACGAAGATCTATAGCACGCAACTTAGCAAAGGATGAGTACATGGTTTCTAGTCAAGCAAAATGTGAGGCTATTTGGATGACAAAGATTCTGGTTGGCCTCTTCAGTCAAGGGATGGATCCTACATTGATCCACTTTGATAATCAGAGTTCTATAAAACTCTATGAAAATCTAGTGTTTCATGATAGGTCCAAGCACATATACATTAGGTACCATCACCCGAGATATTATGTACAGAGGAGGATTGTTATGTTACAATACATTCCTATAGAGGAGCAATATGCAAACATCTTGACAAAAGCTTTTACAAGAGGCATGCTTGAGTTTGATGGAGCAGGATTGGGGTTGTTCAAAACCATTTTCTTGCTAAGAGGGAGTGTTAAATTGTAGCAATAAAACACTTCATTTGACTTGTACCTTAGTCAAATGGAGAAAATTTGAATTTCCTAATCAGTAGGATGACTTGAGTTGAAGTTAGTACAATTGACATGGCCAAGTCACTTAGTTAAGTTAGTCAATTTGAGTTTTTGGGAAAAAAGTAGAGTTGTGCAAGAGTTGATTGTTAAGATCTAGCAATCTAGTGGAGTTATAGTTAGTGAAACTCAGTTATCTGAGCTCTAGTCATGAATAGAGTTAGTATGAGTTCATTTGAGTAGTTGTAACTTGTTAGGGCCTAAATCTACCTCAGGATAAGAAAGGTAGGTCTAGGGTAACATCAAACCACGCTTAACCTGGTAGCTAGCCCTACCAAGTCGGGAGAGGGCTCTATCCATGTCAATCTCAGGAAAATATAGCTAATGAGGCTTGAGATGATTGATGTAAAGACTAATTTTAGGCTAGGTATATGCTCACAGGAGTTTAATTGAATTTTATGTTGGTTTGCTGGATCAAATGTGCAAGGCAATTTTGGGTCCGGGGAATGAACTCAGTCTTGCAGAGGTTTCTGTGGGGCGAGATAGGAAAATGCTTTAGTATTTTGAATTAAGTGAGATGGAGAGTCTTAAGATTGGTGAGGAGTTGGAGAGGGAATGCAAATGTCATGAGTCCTCTTCAAACAGTTGAAAACATGTAAAACCAAATAAACCCTAAGGTAGAGCACTGCAACATCAATGAATTCCACCTTTATACTTGATTCATTTAGTTAAGCTGAAAAGAGAGAGATGACAGCACACATAAACACATGATAACTTGAATCACAGAAGGAAAACAATACTAAATCACCTTGCCACAAGAATCCCACAAAATGCTTCAAACCCTCGTCTATTTCCTTACCAAACTGCAGAGATGATGTACAATAGTGCTCAAAGCATTTACAAGAGTCCAACCTTTACAAATGACTGAAAAAACACATGATATAGACCTCCAAACCACCTGTGCTATCCATTAGGGGTCGAATCCATTAGAAGAGAGGTGGTTTCAACCATATCTAAACTAGGAACACAAAAGTAGGCAGTGGAACAGCTTGCCTCTAAAACCTAGGAAACCGATTCATTCAACTCCAAACCACCTACAATTGATGTATCTACCTTATCAAGTCAATTTTTATCATTTTTACATCATAGTACATCAATTTACATCATGTCACATAATGAATTTGACCATAAGAGAGAAAAAGTCAAACTGGAAGAAAACTAGGCGAAAAACAGAGTTTCTGAGCAAAATTGGCACTTTTTCATCCTGTGCGTAGCACCACTTTTTCTGTGCATGGCACTTTTTCCCAGCTGAATTTGTTGGCCTTCCCCTTCACAAAATTTGCTCCAAGTTGGCTTTTTGGAAATTTCTATCTGTCTACTTTCTAGGATAAGTGGAATTTTTGAATTTGGTGCCCCTTTCCCCTCGAAAAATTAGTTCTCCCAACACTGCTTCCTGTGTGGCCAAAATGTGGCAGAGAGGGCATTTTTGAGGTGTTTTTTACCCTTTTGGAGGTCCAAAACTTGTCAAAATTTCCTAGTAATTTCTAGGCATGCATAACTTTTCATAAGGAATCCAAAAATGCAAACTTTTCTTCCAAATGAGGTCCCTATCAAGAGCAGACGCCAGGTGGCGTTACGCACCTGCCAGAAAAACCTGTTTTTTCCATGAAAAATTCAAAATTGCCAAAAAGTTTTCCAAATTTCTTGAAATTTGGCATGAGTGATCTGCATCAAGTACTATGCTGGGCCAATGAAGCTTCAGCCAAGATCTTGAGCTTATCTTGCTCTTTCTTGCTCCTCAAAGTCTTCCTCAACTTGGCTTTTAGGCAACTTATCCTAGTTTTGAAAATTTTGTTTCGTGCCATATAGTGATAAGCCATGTGCCGCAACATATTTTTCTCCTTATTGGCTTTGTCAAGTAGCTTCTCCAAGTGCATATTCACCCTCTCTAGCCAACATTCCCGGTCAACATCAATCTCTTGCTCAAGGGGTGCCAATTTGACTTTCTTTCTTTTTGCTGCTTGCTTGTTTTCCCTTATGGTTTGCAGCTCCATGATTGTCTGTTTATCCTCCAACTGCTTGTTTTGTTGCTCAAGGTAATTAATGATCCACTTAGCCCTTTCAAGGTTAAGAGATAAGTCATGGATGTCAGCTTCATGTTCTTTGATGATCTCCTTGAGTTTTGAGCTTTGGGAGCCAAAATCAGTATCCTCCTCCCAAATCAAAATGAAATCTCTCTCCTGACCTTCAGAAGGCCTTTCCTCATGCAATGGTTGCTTCCCTTTATCCTATACCTGCTCTACTGAAGAAGAATGCAAAGCCCCTTTCACCCCAGGTGAAGATAACATTTGCTTGTTGTCCGGTGAAGGAAACAAGACCCCTTCCACCCTAGGTAGAGATAGTACTCATTTTGCAGCTGCAAACAGCATTCTTGTCCCCTTTTCATAAGTGACAAATAATGGCACACCTGTAGTTTGAGTCTCATGAACCTCCAATTTATTTGAAGGACCTCCTTCCTCTTAAAACACTAATGGGGTCACTTGAGGGCTTTTGAAAACCTCATGTGAAATGAAAGTATCCCATGAAACATTAAACAAACTCAGCTGATGCAAAACAACAATCTTGATCAATGAAAAATGATAAATGCTATTGAACTATTGATGAAGAGGTTTTCTTTGCACCAATGTAGCCATTTTCTCAATGTTTCTACATATGAAATAGGGGAGGTTCATCATCCTCACTCTAGTGAAATGCATCAATAATCTAACATGATAAGTGTACAAGAGAGAAAATCTCCCTTCATAGGTGAAGTATTTAATAATAATCTTCATGAGTGGAGCATAAGTGCCCTATAGGTATCTGAAAGGAAAGACCCTACTGATTTGCTTTTGATAACTAGCCGTGATATAAGACTCATAATGCTCTTTGCCCACAATTTGTCCTTTGTTCCACTATTCACCTACATTTGGAATACCTGTTGCTGCAGCTATAGTTTCAAGTGTCAAATTGAAGGAAACACGTGCTAAGTTCACCTGGCCATTGTGAAGATGAAGGACAAATAGCCTGGCAAGTTCAAGGCGGTATTTCACCCTCTCCACCATCTCACAAAACTGGTAGCAAGACTGATGCTTAAAACATGTTACTGCAAGGGGACAAGCCAATAACTTTGTGAGTGTAGTGGGATCCTCCCGGATGTGTTTTCCTCCCTTATATGGTTTTCTTGGTGCATGAATCTCTTGGGAGGAATCACTCAGAGTTTCCTCATCCCTTTCATAAGCTGAATCTGTTTCCATAGTTGCCACTGTATGGTGCAAAATGATGAGTAAGAAGAGATTTTATTTCAAGAATAGGTGACTGCTATTTTCTTCTTTAGGATTTAATGAATGGGACTGATGAGTGGAAGGTTTTGATGCTTGTTGTAGGGTTATTAGGGAGTGATAGGGTTTTGGGAAATAGTGGCAATTAGGTGTTAGGGTTTTAGGTTTTGGGAAAAAGGGAGTAAGATAAGTGTAAATGAGAGAGGGAAAGGGAAATAAAATTAGGGAAATTTAGTGGAGAGGAATGGGATATGAAAAAATGATGCAAGGAATTATAAACAACAAAAATGACAAAAAGCCCTAGACAGTTTTGCAATGCAATTGTGAAGCAATTTAGGGTTTGCTTTTTCACCTATCAAAACACCATCAAGGATGATAAAATGTCTTGCTATGGCAAAAAGGATGGTTTACTTACTTGGAGGGATGGTATTTGCAAAATTTGGAGCTTTAGAGAATCGATGGGATGAGTTTTTGGCTTGGCAGACTGGTGCGCCACGCCAATACCCAAGTGTGACGCGCCAATACCCAAGTGCGTCGCGCCAGTTCAATTTTTTGTGTAAATCTTGTGCCCGGTGTGCCGCACCAGGCAGATGCGTCGCGCCTATGCCCAGGTGCACCGCGCCAAGAGGAATTTCAAAACTTTGCTGCGATTTATCTCTTTTCGCCTCAAATCACGATTTTATCCTTGTTCTCTCACTTTAGCACAAAAAATGATGTCTTCAACACAAAGAGCACTTTATATACTTTTGATTTTAATTTTTCATTTAGAAAACCCACTTTCTAAAGTTTTCCTTTTCACTTTGTCCTTTAAAAACTTCGTTTTGCAGTTTGGCTCTCTTTTTGTCATTTAATGGGCTAATGCTTGGATTTTCTTGTCTTTTTTGCAGGAGCTGGAGTGCAGGAGTTTGGCAAGGTGGCCCAGGGTTGCATTTCTGAACTTATTACATATAGGAAAATTAAAAATTACATGAAATTTTTATACATAGGACATAAAAACTATGTTTTTCCTCAAAACAGGGTTTTGAGGAAAAATCAATTACTGAGTATATCATTATTGAAATTTTGATGTTGAGACCTTATTAGAACTCCTCATGTGCTTGTTGACCATTATTGAGCTTTTACATGACTATGGTGGCAAACCCTAGATCTAATGTGACCTAAAACCCTAAAAATGGTTTTTGCAAATGTAATGACAAAAGATGACTATAAATGACCTGAACTTGTAAAAATAGGCCAGCAGATAAAGACCATGAGGTAAATTTGATAATGAGCCACTACCATTAGATGATCCATGATCCTAATTGAGTGCAGTCGATAGGATGAAACACTTAGAATGCATGCAAAAAGAGATTTTTTATCTCTGATGGAGGGATGAAGATACCGACACTAACATTGGCTCCAATGGGGATGGTAGCTCCTGGGAGGTGCCAAGAACCGCAGATCTTTGAGAGAGCATACCAGTGCCTTATCCATTGGGCATGGAGTCAAAAACTCAATTTGAAATGCATGACTGAAACTAACGACTTGATGACACAAACTGACTCAATACTAAAACACAACTGACAAACTAGAAAATATGCTCAAAATGGAGCTTATTCAATAAAACCTACTCTAACTATTCCATTCATCACCTGATCAAGTGAAGTGAAATAACCAATGCAACCAAGAGAGCATTCTGGCTGCCATTTGCATTCTCCACAAGTGCTTGCTTATGAACAACAAGAAAGAACTACTGAAAGGCAACTCCCATGAAAACTTGTAAACAGATCCGTTGAATGATATGGATTCTCTACCTGACTCCAAAAACACTGCATAAAGATCTTGAATTCATGCACACTAGGACTTAGCTCATCCAATGTAGAAATTATGAATAATATAACACTTATTCACAGAGATTATCCCGATTATACACTATTTGCAAAATGCATGCATAATACATAACCTCCTCTACGTTGATCATCAATTTTACAGAATTAAAAACAATGAAACATCAATCGCATGCGCACATTAAAACAGTATGTAACCGGGGAAAGCATACAGCTTAAAACCCCCAACTATCTGTATATTATAATGATAGAGAACATGTAACAATACATAGTACAATACTCCTCACAAGTACTCAGTACTATCTCCACCTACTACACACAAACTAGCTCAGATCTGAATCAAGTCACAGGTTCAAATCTCCTCCACTGTCAGCCTGCCACTGCTGCACAATCCAAAGCAAGAATAGGAATGATCCAAGCTTGTTTTCCTTGGCTTGTACTGCGCAATCCTCATTGGCAATCTCCATCAATGCATGTGCAAATCTCATGCACAACTATAGTCACAACTGATAGTAGTCTCCACCTCTAACACCTGTCTCCACTGAACTATCCATGCACTGAGTTAACTGATGTATTCTTTAGTTGCTTTATGAGTTAATAATTAGTGAATTAATTAATAATTAATTCACATCACTCATCACTAGTGTATTCCGCAGTTAGACTAAATACAACTAGTTCAACCAAGTCAAACTAAACACAACTCCACCAAACTCAATCACTTGAGTTCTAACTGAAGTCCATCATGCAATAGCTCAACTGACCCATAAGAAAAGCGTATTTCCTTCTGGCAGCTGCATGTGCCACATCCGTAGCTCGAACTGAAGTGCTCCAAGAGGATAAGATAATGTTTATAGTCCAAATATTATTAATAGCTAATAATATTCGACTGTTCTATTTTTAGCCTGGCAGTCTAAAAATAGACTTCGCCCATATGTCTAAAAATAGAAGTCCATCTATTTTTACCAACATGACCAATCATCCACAAATAGCATCCTGCAACTCATAGACCATGATCCATATGTCTAAAAATAGACTTTGCGCCAAAAATAGCCTGCGGGCCCACTTAGTGAAGGCGACTCCTTTCCACTAAGCTCCATCATCTTGTTGCATTTTCAACACGCTTCAGTACCAATGTTTACCTACCTAGTCTTCAGCGGCGCAGTGATATCTAGGTTCTCTATCTGTGGACCTTCAACCTCGCGGTGGCCTTCCGCTTCTGGGATATTGATATTCCTTTGATCCTCATCCTCTGCTTCAGTAGTCATATAGCATTCCAATGCATGGTGCAGCTGGGTGCTCCAATCTAGTTGAACCAATCCCAAAGGATCCTTTAGAATTAGGAAGATCACTGCCTTAACCTCCTACAACACCTCATCAATGCTTTCGAACCCATCTTCAAAGCTGAATGTCCTTAAGAACCATTCTCTTAAGATATCCCACTCTATGGTGCCATGGCGGAGCTTTATTTCCAAATACCAATTCATAGGGGTTATATCTAGAGTGTGATAGAATAAATGCACCCATTCTGGTTGCGGCTCCATTCCATACATTTTAGTCCATTTTTCCAGGTGATCGCGTTGATCATTCCTCCCATCATATTTCTCGATTAGCTGTACTTTAGGGCGACCAAATCGTATGTTCATCACCCTTCTGTAATCGCGCCACTCATCGAAGTTGTCTTTGTGCGTACCCCACAATCGAGTGGGCATAGCGCGCAGTGCCAAACCCAACGCCTAAAGGCAGTGATCCTCTGGAACTTCACTTTCAAAAGCATCCAAAAATTTATCTACGTTAGTTACACCATCATAATAAGGTAAATTTCTTACCTCCGATGACACACAACGCAGTGATTTGGTCATAATGTTGCAGCACAGTGCAGATACTTCATGCAAACTATTTTTCCAATGTTCCAACTCTTCGTCTGAATCCGAGGTATAGGAACTTTCGCGGTCCCATGCAATTCATCCATTAGCTGTCGGATTAACCTAGTCTTGGTCTCACACTGTTATTTTATAGATCTGATCCAAATCATCATCACTTTCCTCATAGTCGCAGACCGGTTCAGTATAGCATGGTCCTTCTGCAAGGTCCAATGGTACTACAACGTGGAGTGATTTCCTTTCAAATGACATTGTCCACTTCTTCAAATTCATGACCCCATTCATGTCGATAGCCCAATCAATTCCCAGGAGCACGGGGTATGGATTGCTATCATCAACAATCTCTATCACTTCAAAATCAACCAGCACACTCGCACCTTCTATATCTACGGTAACTCCCTACATGATCCAGGTGGATATTGGTGGCCACCTGCCAATTCCATGTGGGCCCCCACCATTGTTCCTTCAGTTTTTCAGTTTCCTTAATTTTAGCATAGTTTCCGATTTTTAGCAGTTTTTCGGATCCTAAACTTCTGGAGCCGTTTTGAGGCGCTAAACAATATTGTTTTCGCAATCTACCGCCAACGACTTAAATAAAGTCATTTTTTCCATCGTAGTCCTCGGAGAGATTTTTCCAATGAGGTATCATGTGAATCAAACAGAGATAATATGACCAAGTCAAGACCCCAAGAAGTTGGCTGCCCAACTAACCCCAACGGGGCCCATAAACTCATGGTGTTACATCTCCTCAGGTTAGGTTTTTGGTTGCTTAGGATTTTCTCTTATTGTTCAATAATAAAAAGGCCCTTGAGCCTCATTGTAATGCAGTTCAGAGTCATGTAGCCACCACATCTCTTCTCAGAGATAAGCTACCATCGCTGAGCTAGTATCATTTCCATACTATTTGTAAGCATATTTCATTATTTGATATTAATCAAAGGAAGTGTTATTTTTGTTGCATCTCTGTATTTATGGTTATATCTGTAATTTGTTGCATTCCTATTTAAATCTAGATCAGTCGTATCAGAGGGGTCTACTCTTTCTCTGTTTTTCTTTACATGTCCCCAACGAGGTCGAGATAGAAGGAGTTAGGGCTCAAACTGGTCGAACCTTTGCAAGACCAGCCTCATAAATCCCGACGGCCTCCCATGGAGGAAGAAAAGAAAGATGAGGGAGCAAGAGATCCTATCAAAATATTGCTCGAGGAGGCCCTCAAGAAACAAAGGAATGCGATGATGGATAACTTTGCCCAAATCCTTCAACGGTTGCCCACCGGCGACGCATCCACATCCAACAGCCACTCTGGAGGCTCCACACCTTTTAAGGTACAAGTAAACTTTGACATTCCCATATTTGAGGGACAAATAGATGCAGACCCCGTATATAAATGGTTGAATCTGTCATAAGGATATTTTTCTGTTCATGATTTTTCCAGCCGAGAAAAGATTTCTTTCTCTCTTCTCAAAGCCGCCCCCACGTCAAGGACTGGTGGGAAACCTATTGTGAGTAGAAGGATGAAAGTACGAACTCACTGTTTTCAGCCACTCCCACTTGGAATTTATTTTGGGATGCCATCAAGGAGCAGTACTAGCCTGTCGAAAGCTATGAGGACAAATACATAAAGTGGACCATGCTGCGGCAGGGAAGGGACCAAGATGTGCTAGAGTTTACCAATGTTTTTCATACCCTGCGCACGAAGTTGGGCATCAAGGATTCTTAGAAACATTTGGTACTCGAGTACCGTGACTACCTACATAGATACATCAAGGACAAGATGGAGTTCCTAGACATCTTCTCGCTTGGCATGGCGTACCGATACGCTGTCAAGATCGAGCATAAGTTTAAACAGAAGAAGCGAGACTTTGGATCTGTGAATCCAAAGCAAGGGAAAGGTGCCCCCAAACCACAGAACAAAGGACAAAGCCAAGGTGAGATGGCCCAGGACAACCCACCAAGGCCATAAGCAAAGGACAACACTACAAAGCCAAAGAAGGACACGAGAAAGTGGTGTGAGTTCCATAAGAGCTCCACCCGCAATACAAGAAAGTGTTGGACCAAGCAATCACTGGTGGCTGAGCTGAAGGCTTTAGAATCAGATGCATGTTCCGAATTTGAGTCAGAACCAGACAAGGGGAATGACAAAGGGAAGAATATTATTGATATGGACCCCAATTCCATCACCACCACCACAAAGATACGAAAGGAGGAACCCGAATATCCAAAGGAGGAGGAGCATCTCTTCCACTCCCAGATGTGGGTGAAGGGTTCCCTGCTACAGTTCATTGTCAACAGCAGGAGCCAAAAGAACCTCATTGCAGCAGAGGTCATGAATCAGCTGGGCTTACCAACCACAACACACCCACAACCGTACACTGTCGGGTGGCTTCACCAAGGACAGGATCTGTGCGTGACCCAACAATGTCGCCTTCCATACATCATCAAGCCCTTCACAGATGAGGTATTATGTGATGTTGCTCCCCTTGATGTTTTTGATGTATTATTAGGCCAACCATACTTGTGAAAGTGACATGTTGTGTATGACTCAAGGCCTCGCGTTGTTATTGTTACATTAGGAAATAAGTTGTATAGACACCAGAGGTAGCCCGCCTAGCGCCATCTCCCTGGTTACTGCAAAACAATGCGGTAAGCTAATTTCAAAAACCAGGAAATTTGTTTTTTGATGATACACCCTCAAGGAAAGAAGAAGATAGTGGCCATGACCTCCAAACAAGGCCCCTCCACATGACAACAACAGATGGATAAGGTCGTGGAGGAGTACGAGGACATCTTCACCTCCCCCGCAGGGGTGCCTCTACACCGTCAGGTCAAGCACTCCATCGATCTGACCCTGGGTGTGTCATTACCCAATGGACCAATCTATCAATGCTTTGTTCTGGAGAATGATGAAATCAAGAGGAAAATTAGGAGTTGCTGCAGAAAGATCACCTTCGGTCGAGTTCATCGCCCTGTGGGAGTCCGATCGTGTTCGTACAAAAGAAGGATGGGACTTGGAGACTTTGTATGGACTATCGGGTGCTGAACAAGATCACTGCCCGAAATAGGTACCCGATCCCATGGATTGATGACCTTCTGGACCAACTCAAGGGAGCAAAATATTTGAGCAAGATCGACTTGAAGTCTCGATATCACCAAGTACCAATCCAACCCTCCAATGTGTGGAAGACTGCCTTCAAAGCCAAGGAGGGCCTTTTAGAATGGTTGGTTATGCCTTTCGAGTTGACGAATGCTCCTGCAAACTTCATGAGGCTCATGGATGACATCTTACATCCACTCACCAACTCATTTGTAGTGGTATACTTGAATGGCATCTTGATCTTTAGCCAAAGTTGGGAAGAGCACCTCCAACACATCCGATAGGTTCTCGAAACACTGTGGCAACACAATCTGTGTTCCAATCTGGAGAAATGTACTTTTGGAATGACCCAGGTTCAGTATCTGGGATACATTATTAGTGCATGTGGATCCAGCCAAGATCCAAGTCATTCGGGATTGGCTAGCCCCAACCACTTTGATAGAGCTCTACAGCTTTCTGGGTCTTGCCAATTTCTACCACATGTTCGTGTTGGGGTTCTCTCATATCACTTGGCCCTTGAGTAAAGTCACCAAAGGAGGAGAAAAAGAAAAATTCTTTTGGTCTAAATCTCAACAGAAGGCATTTGCATAATTGAAACATCGCCTCTGCTCTACACCAGTGCTCACATTACCAAACTTGCAACAACCATTTGAGATTGAGGCAGATGCCTCTGACTATGGTATTGGGGTAGTCCTTACTCAACAGGGGCATCCAATGGCATATCACAGTGAGACGCTTCCAGACACGGTCCGGAAGTATCCCACTTATGATAAAGAGATGTATTCCATTGTGCAGGCCTGCCGACAATGGAAGCATTACATTTTGGGGAAGGAAATGATCATCCACACAAACTGCCAACCCCTAAAATTCATACAAATGCATGGAAAGTTGCAGAATGATCGCCATCAGAAATGGTCCACATACCTGTAAAAGTTCCATTTGAATATCAAGTACAAGAAAGGAAGCACAAATAATGTTGCAGACTACCTTGACCGACCACCAATCATGTCGTTAACTACTGTGCTCAACTCTTGTGGGCACGAGACTTCCGATTGGCCACTTCTCTACAAAAGTGACCCAGAATTCAGCCACACATATCATATTCTATTGGAGGGTCAGAAAGTTCAAGGTTTTCACCTCTAGGATCCTCTGTTATGCCATATGGGACACCTTTGTGTTCCTTTAAGTTAGTGTGCGAAGATGATTTGGGAAGCGTAGTACAGTCGGGCCGTTGGGCATTTCAGAGTCGAGAAAACTGTGGTAGCACTGCAGAAGTATTTCTATTGGCTAAATCTTTGATAGGATGTCAAGAAGTACATCAGATCCTGCACTGCCTACGCCATCACCAAACCGACCATCAAGAAGCAAGGTCTCTATACTTCGTTGCCTACCCCTAGTCGACCTTGGGAATCCGTCTCCATGGATTACATGTCAGGCCTTCATTCTACTAAGCATGGCAACAACTGTGTTTTTGTGGTCGTCAACCGATTCTCGAAGATGGCCATTATGGTGGCCTGCAAGAAGAGTATAACAGCAAAAGCCACTACTAAACTCTTCTTTGAACGAGTGTGGGTACACTTTCGGATCCCACAGTCTATCATCTCAGATCAAGATAGCAAGTTCCTCAATACATTTTGGTCCAGTCTCTGGTTGATATTGGACACCAAGCTCACTAAGTCCACAGTTTTCAATCCCCAAACAGATGGCCAGACAAAGGTCGTCAACAAGATGATCGTACACATTCTGCACATGTACAACTCAAAGCATCCATGCACATGGTATGAGAGCCTCCCCTATGTCTAGCATAGCTACAATTAGGCTCTCCACAGCTCGAATGGCCACATCCCTTTTGAGGTGGGCTTGGGATTCCAACCACTATGTCCCATTGATGTGGCCATACCAGTTGCAATGACTCAGGGAGATTCGGCTCATGTCAATCCGAAGCCGACAAGGCAAATAGCTTCATTGAGCATATTCAACACATCTGCCAATAGCTCCATGACATATTGGACAAAACCAATGCCATGTAAAAGCAATGGCATGATTAGCATCGAGTGCCACACAAGTTCCAGGTGGGCAACAAAGTTTGGCTACATTTGCAAAAGGAGCGCCTCACTGGGCCCCACCGCAAGATTCACCCACTTCGATATGGGTCATACACCATCACCAAGGCTATGGGAGATAATGCTTTTGAGCTCAGCATTCCCCCATTCCTTGGCCAGAACCCAGTGTTTAATCTGGATCGCCTTCGGCCATACTTTCCACCATTACTAGACACATTTGACATTGCAAAACAACTCACACCAACAAAGTTAAATCTAGATTGCATGGAACAAGCTGAAACTAATCGGATCATGGACACACAGATCAAGAACACTCACCAGCAGAAGATCCAACTGTATCAAGTTGTCAGAGCAGGCCAACTCCTTCACCAGGGCAAGTGACTCACTAAGGACCAAGTCCAGAAGATGTTTCTTCATCTCATGGAGGAACTAAATGCAATGGGGACCATTGCTTCCTAAGGGGGGAGGAATTATCCAGCTGGATATTGGTGGCCACTCGCCAATTCCACGTGGACCCCCACAATTGTTCTTTCAGTTTTTCAGTTTCCTTAATTGTAGCACAATTTACTATTTTTCACAATTTTTCGGGTTCTAAACTTCCAGAGCCGTTTTGAGGCCCTAAACGACATTTTTTTGGGAATATACCGCCAGCTGCTAAAATGAAGTCATTTTTTTGTCATAGTCCTCGGCGAGATCTTTCTAACGGGGTATCATGTGCGTCAAACAGAGATAATATGACCAACTCATGACCCCTGGAAGTTGGTCGCCCAACTAACCCCAACAAGGCCCATAAACTCTTGGTGTTACATCTACCTCGGGTTAGGGTTTTGGTTGTTTAGGGTTTTCTCTTATTATTCAATAATAAAAAGGCCCTTGAACCTCATTGTAACGTAGTTCAGAGGCATGTAGCCACCACATCTCTTCTCAAAGATAAGCTACCATCGTCGAGCTAGTATCATTTCCATACTGCTTGTAAGCATATTTCATTATTTAATATTAATCAAAGGAAGTGTTATTTATGTTGCATCTCTGTATTTAGGTTATATCTATAATTTGTTGCATTCCTGTTTAAATTTGGATCATTACAATTGTCCCCTAGGGATAATCTTCTGCTAGTTCACCATCCTCAGTTGAATCAGAGACCACTGTAGTGCAGGTCTCCCCATTCTCTCCCAGGTCTATTTAGGCAATATGTTCGCATCAGACCCCAAATCCAAAATAACTTGGTCCATCTCATAGTCTCCTATTTGTGTGGTAAGCCTCATCTCGCACCCTATTCTTGCCTTATGCTTACCAATCTTTCTGACTACGCGGGGTCCATCAGGAGCATTATCCTTACGACACACTTGTTTATCAACTCTTGTAGTCCTTTCACAGCCTTGCTATCACGCAATAGTTTCATACAAGTCTCCAAGAAGGTGGTAAGCACATAGGGGTCAACCTCTATAGGTGTGCTGGTGTTTGGAAATTTGTTCTGACTTCTTGAGGTAGAGGCTTCAACGAAGCTTTTCTTTGCTTCCATGAATGTTTCCTTTACGCGTTCCAGATCAAAACCAATTTTCTTTTCCGGGACCTTGCGGACCCATCCACCTTCTTCAGGTTGTTTTCCTTTATCATCATCAGTCATTATCCCACTTCGCAACACAATATTCAAATTTGGGTCCTCTTCGCTGGGTTCGACCCTCATCATCTGTAAGTTTTGGGTAACATGTTGAGGTTGCGCCTTCTTCTCCTACATCAGCATAGGACATTCTTCGATTGTGTGGTCAAACTGAGTACAGTATTGACATGACATGCATGTCTGATTCGTACACTCCCGCGCGTAGTGTCCTGGCATTCCTCAATTGTAGCAAATGACCTGTTCACAACCCCTACCAGGTCCTCCTCCTCCTCGACCTCGTCCATGCCCCTGATATCCTTCGCACATTACCCTAGCGCACTAATCTGAAGGCCAAATTTATGCTTGCATTCGATACGTAGGCGTCCTCTCCATCATTAATTCATAGCTTCGACAGTGGCGCTCATCATGGCCCACCGATTTGTAGAAATCGCAAAATAGTTGTTCTGGCATCTGTACAAATTTTTGCAGCAAATGACAATTGTCTTTTACATTTTTTCTGGCTACTTGAAAAATAACACACCATAGCGTGGGCCCCACACTTGGTCCTCTTGGAGCTTCCTTCCTTAGGGGCATAGGCCCCCCTCCTGTGATGTAATTCGCGAAGACAAGGTAGTGATCTTTATCATGCCACTGGTTTTTACACTTGAGACACGAAACTTCTTCACGCACCTCTGGTCGTGCCGCTTTCTCTTTTTTCAAGCTCTGTAGTTCCAAGCAAAGGTTTTGCAGCTCTACGTGTATCTGTTGAACCCCCAACGACGCATCCTAGATAGGAGTTTCATGCAATCTCATCGCAATTTAAAGGGCTTACGCCTGAGTTCCTATCTTTTGTTGTGATAAAGAAACCTTAAGTGGGGCAGGAGCGTAGCTATAAACCAATCACAGTGCTAACTATCTGTGAGATTCATATTAGCTTCACGGATCCCGCACTTCAGTCTTTGATCTAGCTCCCATGGCATTTCGTCGGGCCTCATCATGATTTCCTTAAATCCAATTACCGATTGCGAGGTAAATTTAGGCTTACTGAATTCCTTGTTCAAAGCGGTCTGAGTATCTGCCAATGATGCCAACGGATTATCATTGCAGTACTTAACATACCATGTCAATGCGCGGTCTTGCAGGGCGGTGACAAATTGCGTCTTCTTTATATTATCTATCATAATTTGTTTTGTTGTCCACACAACCTTCACAACAAACCAAAATTGATATGGATCCTCACTTCCTGAGCCCTTGGAAATTGGCAACTCCATCGTATTCGACATGTTGACCGATGGCGGTGGTGGTGGTGGTGTGGGTGAAGGGTATGTTGTGGAGGTGAAGGTGGAGGTGAAGGTGGAGGTGGTGTGGACGGATGAGGTATCCGCAGAAAACCTTGCCTTATCAACTAGACAGTGCTCTGTGGTGAAGCCTATGCTGCTCCCTCATCGTCACTTGAAGGAGGTCCAATCAATGGACTATATTCAGGACCTACTTTTCCTTGATTTCTAAAGCTTCGTCCACTTCGCGTAGATCCAAACATCAAGGTAATGGCATAACCCGCTTTTCACACAAGAGCATCTTAATCCAAGTATTCAAAGATCTCAAATACTTACCTCGCAGTCCCTTGAAGAAGCGTCGCTCTGCTTTGTTGTAACTGACTGAGGTATCAACAGCAAACTCTGTAACAAATCCTTTGATGACTTGTTCAAGCCAGTGATCAATTGTGCACGCGATCTCATATTCAAAAGCTTCCATCCGCCGCACGAGCTCTGAGGTCCACCCTATCGGACCGTCAAGCCTCCACCTTCCTTGGCCATTTGCCAATTTAGCGATCCACTCATATAGTTCGATTGGGAAGGTGCAGAAGAATATTTCATGTATTTCTGTGTATAAATATCTATCCAGCCACTATTCTTTTGTCAAGAGCGGATTTATGTTTTCTTGTGTCGCAAATTCGTGGATCTTTCTATCCAACCACTTCTCAATTTCATTCTTGGTTGGATTCTAGTGATGCGACATCACACATCTCTTTATGCAAATCCCGGTCCTAGCAATGGAACCATTTTTTGGTGTAGGGGGTCCTGACACAAGTTCATATTTAGTTGCGCCAAACAAATCCCTACTCAACTGCAGAGCCTTTCCCCTCTAAGACTTCCTACTCTGCGCTAGACTTCTTCCTTCGTACCCATTGGCAAAAACATCTCTATATGCCTTAGACTCCTTAAGACACACCTATTTATACAATCCCATGGTTCACAGACCATGGTTAGATGTCAAAAGTCGACTCAACTTTACATAAAGGAGGGTAAAAAAGCCTTTTTGACTTTTAACTAGCTACGCACTCCGCCACCACAATTTGCTGAGACTTTTCATCTTTTTACATCAAAACTTGGGCTTTTGCCCCAAAACTGATCCCAAGGGACCCCATCCCAACAGCTATGTAAAAGTCTCAAGAAAATATATTTTGAAACTCTACTTAAGATTTGATGCAGTCAAACTTAACCACTAGTAGGCTATCGGGTTGTGTTATAATCAGGCCACTAGGAGGAAGAGGCATTCCATTCTTTCGAGAGAATTTTGTTCCATAGTTGAGCAAAGATAGCCAGGAGAGATAGGAGGTAGAGCACACAGAGAGGATTTGTGCATTGTAGCAGCCCACGAGCCACATGCATTACGTATTTGTACCTACAGCCTATAGAAATTTCCTGTAGATTCACAAGCTCATGGAATGTACTAAATCACGGGACAAGAATCTACTTCTAATTTCAACCAGCAGAAACCAATAGATCGATGAAAACAATATGAATAAGAAGAAGATAAACCAATGGCACATAACACAATATGTATATGGGGAAATCCACTGCTCAAAACCCTACTATCTGTATTTCATATATCAGAAATATGAGTGAAGATACAAAGCTTGTTCTCACTAGAACAATTCCACATAAGTATGCTCAACTCTCTCAGCTCACAAGCTAGCTCTTGGCCAACACTTAGCCAATTTTGTAGCTCTTCAAGCCCCTAATCTCTTGTGTAATTCATATGATGAATAGTTTGTATTTAAAGGGAATTCATGCTTTCAAAACTGCGCAATGCATATATGATATTTACACTCCAATAAATAATACAACTAATAGTACATTGTCCCTACACTCTTGTCTCAACTGGGTCTTTCTCATAATCGACATGCATGAATTTCTGATGAGGGAATCTTCAATTAACTAGAGTGACACTTGTGGATGCACTAGTGCACCAACTGACTGTTAACTCTCTATTAGTTCCACAAAAAGTTTGGAATTAATTTAACTAAACTTAACTCAGTAAACTGAGTGATCTAATTTCCAACTCAATTTAAATTCATATTGGACCCCTAAAATCTAGGGAGAACATATACATGACTACATAAATACTTCCAACTCAAAATTCCTAAGCTAATTAAGTTAATTAAGTTAATTAATTATTTACAAGTTGCTATGAGAATAGAATTCGATGTTCAATTCTCTATTTAATTCAAGGACAAATTAAACTGGAATTTCTTTTTTCCATTTCTCAACACTCCCTCTCCACAAGAAAGGGATTATCAGCTACCCTGATCCTGTCTCTGTGAAACTCGAATTTACATCTTGACAATGTCTTTGTCAAAATTTCATCATCTTGCTCCTCTGTGGGAATGTACTGTAACAACATAATCTGCCTCAATACACAATCTCTGAGATGATGATATCAGATATCAATATGCTTGGACCGATCATAAAAAACTGAATTTTCAAATAGTTTGATACAACTCTGATTATCACAGTAAATCACAGTTGGATCCATATTCTAACCAAACAAACCAACCAGGATCTTCCTCATCCAGATGGCCTCACATGTTGCCTGACTCACAGCCATGTACTCTTCCTTTGTCGAACTGAGTGCAGAAGATCTTTGTTTCTTGGTATACCAAGAAACTGTCGCTGACCCAATACTGAAGATCCCTCCTGATGTACTCTTCCTATCTGATGGACTCCCCACTCAATCTACATCTGTGCAGCCTTGAAGCTTCACTCCCTTTATCCAATATGTACCATAATCCATACTGAGAAGTGCCCGTGAGGTATCTCAACACATGCTTTCTCGCCTTCCAATACAGCTTGTTAGGCCTAACCATTGCTTGACTAATTTTGTTAACTGCATAGCACATATACGGTCATGTGTTCACCAAGTACATGAGTGAACCCACAAATTGCTTGTAAACATTAACTTCCACTACTTCCCTTGAAGTAGCATCCTCCTTCCTCCAGTTACCTGCTAGAGGAGTCTCCATGGGTTTTTTGCTCTCCATGTGAAATCTCTTGAGTATCTCGTTGGCATACTTTCCCTAAGATACAAACAACTCCCCATCTCCCTACCATACCTCCATGCCAAGAAAGTAATGCACGAGCCCCATGTTCTTCATCTCAAACTCTCTTACAAGGTCCTCCTTGCAAGACTTGATCAACTGATCATCACTTTTCAGTATGAGATCATCAGCGTAAAGTATAATGATCAACAGTGTACCTTCCACCACTATGTGGTACAGGATCGCATCTGCTTCACTTTTCGTGAAGCCCAACCCGGTGAAGTAGCTAGCTTTCCTGGTGTACCAAGCATGAGGTTCTTGCTTCAGCCCATACAACGCTCTCTTGAGCTGGCACACATGCGACTCACGATCAAAGCTCTCAAAACCTTCAGGCTGCTCTATGTACACCTCTTCCTCAATCATGCCATTAAGGAATGTTTTCTTCACATCCATTTGATGTATCTTCCAACCCATCTATGTTGATAGGGCCAATACAGATTTGATTGACGAGTACCTTGCAACAGGAGCAAAGGTCTCATCATAGTCAATCCCCTCCACCTGTGAAAAGCCATGGGCCACAAATCTAGCCTTATACTTCTCCACACTACCATCTGCAACCTGCTTTACCTTGTAAAGCCAATGGGATCTCACCACTGACTTATCCTTTGGTCTCAGGACCACATCCCAAACACTATTACGAACTATGGAGTCATACTCCTCCACCATGGCATCAACCCAAACTGGTTGTTGCACTGCTTCCTTAAAGGAGGATGCCTTTGTCACAACACATTCACCCATAAGAGCCATGTATCTAGTGTACCCCTCAGGTGACCTCCTCTATCTGCGTTGAGAAGTGGGTACTCCCACATTCTCTCGTGCATCATCCAACAATATGTCAGCCTATTTGGTGTGCTTTCTTCCCTCTCTGGAAGACTCTTCCTAAGTGGATGTCTTCATTTCCAGATCCTCTGCATGTGTCTGCTTCACATCAATCTGAGGCTCCTCAACCTTATAAGCTAAAATCTCCTCATCTACATGTAGCTCAAGCTCCCTCTCAAGGTAAACTCGCATGGCCTTCTCCTCATTGAATCTAACATCCATGTGAACCATTGTCATCCTGTTGGTCGATAAGGACACCCGATAGTTTTGAGGTGTATCAGTGTACCCCACAAATATCCCCAACTCTATTGTCATCTCAAGATTCTTCTGTGCATCTTTGGTCACATGGAAATATATCGATGACCCAAAAATCCTCAAGTGACCAACATCTGGCCTCTTACCGAAATAAGCCTCATATAGTGTCTTCATCTCAAGTATCTGATGTGGACTATGGTTATGAACATAAGCTATTATGTTGCATGCCTCAACCCACAAGTGTAGTGGTAGGCCCTGATCATGCAACATCACCCTCGTTTCCCCTATTATGCTTTTGTTCTTCCTCTCGGCCACCCCATTCTGTTGAGGGTTATGGGGTGTCATCAACTCTCGTTTAATCCCTTCCACTGAACAAAAGTTCTTAAACTCATTTGAGACATACTCACCACCGTTATCACCCTATGTAGCTTTAACCTTCTTACCCGACTCTTTCTCCACCGATGCTTTAAACTCACAAAACTTTGTGAAGGTTTGATCCTTTTCTGCATGAAAAATATCCAACATTTTCGAGAAAAGTCATGAACAATTATAACATAATACCTGTGTTTGGCAGTGGATGTTGTCGAGAATGGTCCACACACATTTTAATGGACTCACTCTAGAATAGCCTTTGCTCGATTGTCTTTATCGTGAAAGGAAGACTTGGTGTATTTTCCCAAACTACACCCCTTGCATGTATCAACTTGCTTAAGCATACCTTTGGGAAGCCTGGTAGAGATCTGCTGCAATATATTCAAAACCCCATGATGCAAGTAGCCCAATCGCATGTGCCACAACTCATCAACGTCTCAGCTCTGCACCCTTTCTGCTTTTGTGCTCAAAGCAACACACTCCTCTACCTCCAACTTATAAAGATTCTTCACTTGAATCCCTATCTTATTTATTTGACCTGTGTCTATGTGTCGAAGGAATGCCTTTCCTTTTGAGAAGATCACATCATAGCCTCTATCCTCAAGCATGGCAATGGATACCAAGTTCTTCTTCAACCCGGGCACATACATAACATTCTTCAAGGTGAGTGGAGCCCCATGCTCCCTTTGAAAAGTAATTGTGCCCAATCCAGTAACACTATACTTCCCGTCATCACCCATCTCGATATACTTTTGGAGATCTTTCTCCTCCAGACCACTAAATAACTCTTTGTCGCCAGTCATGTGGAATGAAGCTCCACTTTCTAAGTATTGTACACTTCCCATCATTGATGACACCATACATGTAATGAGGGGAAAGTCCAATTTAAATTAAGAGGCCAAAGCCTCACTCGCCTTGGACTTATTGAGTGGACAATTTGTAGCAAAATGGCCCAGATCATGACAATGAAAGCACTTAACTTTCGTCATGTCTTTATTCTTACCTCCATGACAAGAATCCGATTTGGAATGGGAAGCTTTCCCTTTCCCCTTCTTCACCTTAATCTCTAAGGCACAATTCTCTTCATCATCAGTATTTGATGAAGAGCCAGCCCTGGTGTTGCTCTTGATCTCCTACTGCATCAAATCCGACCACAGTCGTTCCTAATCCGGCAACTTCTCCCGACCATTGACAAAGTCTTGATAACTATACCAACTCTTTGGGAGTCCTAGAAGAGTAAGACTCACCATCTCATCCTCAGAAATAGTGATTCCAACACTTCCAAGTTCATCACGACACTGAGTGCACTTGGTCAAGTATTTTGGAATCGTCTCGCCTTTCATCATTTTGATTTTTCGAAGTTTTTCCTTCAATTCCAATTTCCTTTGTTAAATATTGTTCTAATACAAGTCCTTCAATGTTTTCCACATAGCATATGGAGCTTCCTTGCCATGGAGACTCGAGACAATGTGGTCTACAACTCCCTCAACGATTATCTGCCTCGCCTTCGCCACACACTTCTTTCATTTGACCAATTTATGTGCATCTGATGTTGCTAGCTTAGGAATTTCTTGATCAACGAATTCCTTCAAGCCATTATCCTCTAGCACAACCTCTAATCTATCCCTCCATGTTATTAAAATTGAGTTTCCTTCCGAGGCATACTCGAGCCGCAAATCATAGAATGCCATCTACCTATCCTGAAGTATGTATTGCAAATTCAAATTTTACCTATAACCCAAAACTCAAAACTTTGAAATATCCTCTATTATACTGATCTCAGCTTTGATACCATGTAGAAATTTCTTGTAGATTCACAAGCTCATGTAATGTACTAAAGAACAGGACAAGAATCTACTTCTACTTTCAACTAACGGAAGCCAATAGATCAATCAAAACAATATGAAAAAGAAGAAGACAAATCAATGGCACATAACACAAGATGTATATGAGGAAAGACACTTCTCAAAAACCCGTTATCTATATTGCATATATCATAAATATGAGTGAAGATACAAAAAAATTTCTCACTAGAACAATTTCGCATAAGTATGCTCAACTCTCTCAGCTCACAAGCTAGCTCTTGGCCAACACTTAGCCAATTTTGTAGCTCTCCAAGCCCCTAATATCTTTCGTAATTCCTAGGATGAATAACCTGTATTTAAAAGGAATTCATGCTTCCAAAACTACGCAATCCAAACATAGGATCAATCTCTTATGCATGCATGATATTTACACTCCAGTAAATAATACAACCGATAGTACACTATCCCTACACTCTAGTCTCAACTAGGTCATTCTCGAAATCGACATGCATGAGTTTCTGATGAGGGAATCTTTAGTTAACTAGAGTGACACTTGTGGATGCATTAGTGCACCAACTAACTGTTAACTCTCTATTAGTTCCACAAACAATTTGGAACTAATTTAACTGAACTTAACTCAGTAAACTGAGTGATCTAATTTCCAACTCAATTTAAACTCATATTGGACCCCTAAAATTTAGGGAGAACATATACATGAATACAGAAAGACTCCCAACTCAAAATTCTTAAGCTAATTAAGTTAATTAAATTTAATTAACTATTTACAAGTTTCTATGAGAATAGAATTCGATTTTTAATTCTCAGTTTAATTCAAGGACAAATTAAACTAGAATTTCTTGTTGCCATTTCTCAACACAGCAATATTTCCAGATAGAGAAAGAGAGTGAAGTGTCCTCACCTTCCAACTAGGTTTTCTCCCGAAAGGGTTTCCCAGAGAGCATATCTTGTGTCTATGTGTGTGTGAGCTTATTTTGTGTCTCTACTTTTCTGTATAATTTCCATTTACAGGTATGCACTAGTTACAGTTAAATCCACAGATCTTAAGGTTTAATAAACTGTAATAGTGTAGAATCTTAGATTTTAAATATAATATTATCATATCTATTGAGATGAATTGTCCAGTGGAATATCCACAACAGTTTACTGATCATTCTTGTAGTTAGATAAGACCAAGACTAGTGGACAGAGCAGGGCCATTGAATATGAACACTATTATCATTCTAACAATATCAATTCGAGAAAAAGAGTCAACAGAGTCGGAAACAAAAAATGTAAACTACAAAACCATTAGCAGAGAGAACCAGGTCACGTTGTGCTAGCCAGGAGGAGCATTTAATTTTTGCAGATGCTCGCGCTCACCTGTGGAAGGACCTACAGCCTCAATGTTTGACTTCTCTTAAAAAATATAACAGTTGTTAGGACTGGTACGGGGTGGGGGGGAGGTCTTCTCTCCTGGATATTGCACATCCATTGGATGAACGAAGGTGTTATTCGAGTCTCATACATGAGAGATTCGCCCAACAACAGAGACAGTGGAGGGTGAGGACAAGCTGGGAGAGATTGAAGGTGAGGTAGAGGGGTCAGGAAAGGAGAAGGATTGGATGTTTCGGGGGAATGGAACTCCAAGGTCGTGGGAGAGATGACAGAGGGAGGAATATAGGTGACTGGAGTAAGCATTGGCATCAACAATCCATCTAGTAGTGGAGCCACGGTCGCGTTCCTGGGCGAGGAGGTGGTGAGCGAGAAGGTGGCGAGTGAGGAGGTGGTGAGCGAGGAGGTGGTGAGCGAGAAGGTGGCGAGCGAGGAGGTGGTGAGCGAGGAGGTTGCAAAGAGTCCAAAAATTGAACGTAGTGTTGCCTCCACAACTTACCTCCTCTGTTTCATTTCAATGAACTGACGTTGAATGTTATTAGGGATGTGGATTTGGAAGAATTCCAATTCGAAATCTGCCTCTAATGCAGCAAGAGGTCGTCCCCATCCCTGACCATAGCCACCACACCACACATGACTACGTTCACGGAGCATTGTAGGCAGGTGGAGGTCATGGAGATTAGCAGGGCTCACAGAGCTTGTGAGAGCCAAATAAGGGAAAGTGCAGGGGGGGACTTGGAGTGGGATGACCAAAATGAGGGAAGGGATGCACCATTTAACATACATGATGTGCATTAAAACATGCAGGAGTAGTCCAATGGTTCTAAGCATGCGAAGACGTGGTAGAGGACAGGAGTTATGGAGGGGTGACAACATGGGAGATAACGTAGGTAAAAGGGAGTGCCAAGTGGAGTGGCAAGTTACTATAGGTGTCAACAGGTGGATTGACCTTGTTTGACACCCAAATTCGGGAGGATATTATTATTATTATAAAATATATTTAAAATTTAAATTAATTTATTAAAATTAACGAATATACAAATGTAATTAAATGTTTGTTTGAAAGATATATACATATATATATATATATATAATATATATATATATATATATATATATATATATATATATATATATATTAAAAAAACAAATATATAAATGTATTAAAATTTTTATTCAAATTATATTGTTATTATTATAAGATATATTGAGAATATTATATATATATATATATATATATATATATATATATATATATATATATATATATATATATATATATATATATATATAATTTGAAATGTATTATTATAGTCGTAGTCTAACTAGATTGCTTTTTTGCCCTAAAAATTATGCAAATTCTGGCTATATTTTGAAAAAATCCAGCAGGGATTTTTGTAAATCCAAGTAAAAATTGTGTGCTCTAGAAGTTTCTGATGGTGTTGAATCCATTTCCACCATCAAAAACATGATTGAAACACTGTATCTACAAGATTTTTTGAATTTTTTTTTGCCCGAATTCCAACCACTTTTGGTCGTTCTGGCAATTCCTCTGACTCCGTAGACAACTCCATTATTATACTTGTTGAAGCAAGTGTATAACGCATTAGGTTTTGCATCGACTATATATTAATCTATGTTTGACCATTTTTTTCAATCTAAATAATAGTTCAACTTTATAAATTAAATATTATTGTTATTTAATACCATTTAAATTTATTTTTCTCAAATCTAATTGGTTCTCTTCATTCACTTTTTATTTGGTAATGATGTGCAATCATGTCATTGTAGTGATATATACATCCAAATTTTAATGATCGATTGGCATAGTTATAATGTCAAGTGAATCGGCTTTAAGCATGTTGTAATATGAACGGTTGTACAACATGCCTCGTCTTCCTATCAATTTGCACTTAATGCCTTGTCAAATCAAGAAGCGACAAGGAGGTAACCACTTTATTGAGATTGAGATGATGCTCGAGTCGAAAGTTCAAAGGCGCAAAATAAAAAAGCCATGGTCGAAATCAATGTTAAAATTTAGAAAAATAGTATAGCATATGAGGAAATTAACATTAAAATTCAGGAATAAGGTAGTATGATGTATTTTGAAGAGGTGAGGGAGATTAGAGTCGAAGCTATGACCGTTTTGTAACCTAGAGTAACCAGTCGGCTCTTTTCACGGCTGCCTCTAGCATGCCTAGACCCAACCAAGCTACACCCCGGCCCCCATGGCAGAGCCAAACTCGAACCTTGGAGCCCTCTCATTCAAAGACATGGTTACGAGTCGGCCTCCAAACCAAGAATCTTTCTTCACAAAGTTGGCCTCCAACTCCGCCTTTTGTCCCCCTAGAGGAAACTCTGAAAACAGAGAAACCAGCCACACCCAGCAAAAGGAACGACCTCAAAGAAATAGAGAAAGGGAAAAAGAAAGAAACACTCTCAGCAAATGGAACGGCCTCAGCTAACCCCTCCTCCATAGACACAAACACAACAAGGAATCAAGAGCAGCAGCAAGAACAACGGACAAAAACAAAGAATAATTGCAACCCCATAGCCAAGAAAATTCTGGAACTGGAAATCCAGGACTCAGGAGTTGCAGTCTACAGAGAATACATGCAAGAACATGCAGTCATATGCAAATTTATGGGCATTTGGCCGACCGAAAAATCCCTGAATTGGTGGATACAAAGCAAATGGACACCCAAGGGGGAGATAAGACTCCAGCTAGGTTCCAAAGGATTCTTCACAGTAATCTTTGACCTCCTAGAAGACAGAGACAAAATTTTTGAAGGAGGTCCTTATTTCTTCAACTCGGCAGGCCTATACATGAGATTCTGGAAGGACAATTTCACACCAGAAAAGGAGGACTTCACAAGAGTTCCAGTCTGGGTGTGCCTCTATTCCCTACCAACTGATTACTGGGCTCCTTCGATTTTAAAAGGCATAGGAGACCAGCTGGGGGAGTATATTAAAATGTCTGAAGGAACTAGAAATGGACATTACGTTTCCTATGCCAGAATATGCGTGTACATAGATGTCTTTGGAGCCCTTCCAGATGCAATAAAATTAATTTTTAGGGATGAAGTCTAGTTACAAAATATAGACTATGAACACATCCCCTTTAGGTGCAAGAAGTGCCATGAGCACGGTCACCTCTTCAAAGACTGTCCTCTAAACAAAGCCCCTCAAATATCTGATCATGTAAGCAAAAAAAAAAAAAAAACGAAGGATACATCCAAGTCAACTCCAGGAACAAGAACAGCAAGAAAAATACTATCCCCAAAAAGCATCAACATAATGAGGCAAGTCAGAACCCTTTCAATGCCTTGAACATCACACAAGAACAATCAGATCCAAACTATCTGACAGGAGATGAAGCAGGAGAAGAGGAGCAGATCCAAGCAGACAGAGAACTAGATGACAGGGATGCAGATAACAGTAACAAAGAAAACGAGCACTCACAAGAGGACACCGAAATGGAACAAATAGCGATCGAGGAAACACCAGAGGAGAGTGCCATAGAAGAAGCATTGGAGGGGGTAGACCTCACAACCATCGCAGAGGAATGGAAGTTAAATGGAATAAAGGCTATACCAGAACACCAACTACAAAAAATTGAAGGAGCTTACCTCCTCCAAGAAGATCTAAAACTCAAGGCACTCCACCCCTCACAGGAAAGCAACGTATCAAAAGGCATCTTAGCAAACATTCTTGTAGGAGGATTCAACCTCAAAGGTCCAAGTCGAAAAAGAGGTCGAAAGACCACCAATCATCTCCTCCAAGAACTGGGTGCCAAGCTCATCAATGAAGGAAAGGTAAAAGCTTTGGCCCTAAACCCCTCTCCTTACTTATGAATTGCATTTATTAGAATATAAGAGGACTAAATAGTCCTGGAAAGAAATGAATCATGTCTAACAATCTTGATATCCTCCTAATTCAAGAAACCAAACTTGAGTTGGTTCACCCTTCTCTCCTTCAAAACACCTGCTTCAAGCCTTACAGCTTCTTAGCCAATTCGACTATAGGTTCTGCAGGAGGGATCATGACATTATGGAAAAACTCGAAGTTCGACCTCATCTCCTCTTTGGAAACTCATCATTCCATTACCATTGTCCTGAGAATCATTGGTACCAAGGATAGTATCTGTATAACCAATGTCTATGCCCCCCACAAGGTGATAGATCAAATCAAGATGCTTCAATGCATCTCCAACCTGCTTGACCCCATACATTTCCCTTTCAAAATCATAGCAGGCGATTTCAACATGATTACTAATCTGGCAAAGAAAAGGGGAGGCATCCGGAAGCTAGACAAGGACTCAGAGGCTTTCCTTTCAACCATAGAAAGCCTTAATCTCATCGACATCCCCACCAACAATGGCATTTTCACTTGGAACACCGAAGAGGAGGGGAATGACAAATTGCCTCTCGGCTAGACCATTTCCTCCTATCGAAAGAAACTTATCTAACCTCTTGGGAAACGGAGGCTCGTATCCTCCCGCAAGCAGGCTCGGATCACTGGCCCATCTCTCTTAAGATACAAATCTCCACTGGTCCTAAAAACAAGCCTTTTAGATTCGAGGCCTTTTAGTTGGATCACCTAGAATTCCTAGACAGAATGAAGCAATGGTGGACCAACCCTCCCACCAGATCCGGCAACAAAATGTACACCTTCCAACAAAAACTAAAATATATCAAAGAGGAAATCAAAAAGTGGAACAAAGAATCATTCGGCAATATCATCACACAAAACAAAACAAAAAACTGGAGCTCAAGCTGGAGCTTCTCCAGCAACACATCATTGAAGAAGGGTTCACAGACAACAACAAGCAAGAGGAACAAAAACTACAACAAAGTTGGGAGGAAAGGGCCATCCAGGAAGAGAAGTTATGGCAACAAAAATCCAGAATCAACTAGCTGAAATGTGGGGAAAAGAATACTACGTTTTTCCACAAATCTATGATACAGCACAGAAGGAACAACAGAATTCTAGCTCTGAAGAATCGAGAGGGGCATCTCATTCACTCTCTAGAGGAGATGGAAGCAGAGCTCACTCATTACTTCAGCTCTCTTCTCAAGGAGCCAAGGAATGACCAGGATCAGGATATCAAAAAAATCACCAAACACATTCCCAAGATCCTTACAGAAGAGCATAATAAAATGCTCTTAAGAAAAGTCTCCCTCTAGGAAGTGGAGGATGTTGTCATGGGTATGCCCAACGGTAAAGCCCCTGGTCCGGACGGTTTTACCATAGACTTCTATAAAGCATGCTGGCCTATCCTTAAAAATGAGGTCCATGCCCTTGTTGAAGAATCCTGCATTCAAAAGTTTGTCCTAAAAGCCCTCAACTCTACGTTCCTCACTCTGATTCCCAAGGGAAACTCAGCTAACTCCCTAGACAAGTTTCGGCCCATTTCCCTCTGCAATGTCATTTATAAAATTATCTCCAAAGTCCTAGCCAATCATCTGAAATCTATCTTGCCTCTCCTTATCTCTCATCATCAATCAAGATATGTGGAAGGAAGGCAAATTATGGATAACATCATCCTCTCTCACGAACTTATCCACTCTCTCAATGTGCAAAAGAAACCAGGCATGATGATTCAATTAGACATGTCTAAAGCCTTCGACAAGATAAGTTGGGAGTATATGAGACAAGTTCTGGCTGCTTTTGGGTTCCACAAAGAGAGTATCAAATGGATCATGGCAATGGTGTCTGGTGTGTTCTTCTCCATCCTCTTGAATGGCTCCCCCATGCCACCCTTCCATCCCTCTAGAGGTATTAGGCAGGGGGACCCTATCTCTCCTTTTCTCTTTGTCATCATGGTTGAAGGGCTTAGCCACTCTATATCTGCTGCCTTGCAAGCCAACAAGCTATCTGGTCTCTAGCCTCATGCCTCTACTCCACCCTCCATGCACCAACAATTCGCGGATGACACCCTGCTCATGGGGCTATTGACTGTCAAAGAAGCTTCTTCTTTTAAGACCATTATGTCTGACATTTTTGTGGCCTCTGGCACATCCATCAATCCAGAGAAATCTATTTTTTTCTTCTTTAACACCCCTCTGCCTATCCACGGGAATATTGATCAACAAACTAGAGAAAAGGTTAGCTAATTGGACCTTCAAATCACTCAATCTGGTTGGTCATCTTATCCTTGTGAAATTTTTCTTACAAGCAATCCCGCTCTACCTATACTCGGCTCTGGATACCCCAAAAGTGATCTCCAATAAGATCAAAAACATGCAAAGGAACTTCTTATGGAGAGGAGCAAAGAGAAAGCAAAAATGGGCTCTTGTTGCCTGGGAAAAAATATGTAGGCCTAAAAAAGATGGTGGCCTTGGACTCAGGGATACTGACCTCCTAGGGAAGGCTCTGGGAGCCAAAACTCTATGGAGATGGATTGCAAACCCCAAATCCCCTTGGGGAACCCTATGGAAGGCTAAGTACACTCCTACCCTCTCGCAGGAGCAAATCATAAGGCTTAATAGTAGCATCAAAGGTTCGGTTATCTGGAACCAAGCATGGGAGAATAGGGCTATCATCCAAAAACATAGTTTCTGGGAGATTGGAAATGGAGACAAGGCATTCTTCTAGGAAGATGCTTGGAAACAAAGGTCTGAACTTGATCAAGATCAATATCAACAAATCAAGACCGAAATGAAAAACAGAGGCAGGACCAGAGTCTGCCATTATTGGAAACCAAGCACAGTTGGGGACAACTGGAGAGAATGGTTGGATCAAGAGGACTGGGCTCCCCACATCAATCTTCAGGTTTGGTCTGTTCTCTCAACTGAACTTCAAAAAAGACAAATCCTTCATGACACCTCAGAGGACAAAATCCGATGGGGAAAAACACAGCTGGTCATTTCAATTTAAAAGAAGCATATAGATATATTGCAGAGCATGATCAAATTCAACCAGACCCTAAATGGAGATCTATCTGGGACAAAAAACATTGGCCAAAAATTTCTATTTTCCTATGGCTTGTCCTGCATAGGAAGATTCTAACCTGGGATAATCTAAGGAAAAAAGGATTTATTGGTCCCTCCAGATGCCAACTCTATCAGCAAGAGGAAGAAACTTCAAACCATCTCCTGAACAAATGTCTCTATGCGTCCAAACTTTGGGATTGGGTTTTCTTGGTCTTCAACAGTTTGGATCGGGATCCCTCCTCCATACTGATCACCATCTCGAACTGGAGACCTTCCTTCTCCTCCCATCCTTTGGTTAATAGAGCATGGAACATAATCCCAAGTTTGGTTTGTTGGGATATATGGAAGGAACGTAACACTAGAATTTTCCGAGGCATCTCAACTCTGGAGGAAATCACATTATCTAAGATCAAGAGTGCCATTTGGGAGACAGTGGCTTCCTCCCCCCTTCAAAATACCAATGGCCCTCCCAACAACTCTGATGCGAGAATTTTGTCTATGCTGGACCTCCTCTAGACTAGCATCCCCGACGTCCCTTCCTCATCCAGGAATGATAAACAGAAGGACACATGGAGGCCACCAGAGCTGGGCACCACTAAGCTTAACTACGATGGAGTGGCTAAAGGTAACCCAGGCCTGGCTGGTTTTGGAGGTGTCTTCAAGAACGCAAAAGGTGAAATATTATGGGTCTACGAGGGTAACATTGGTTCAACAACACCACTGAACTACATGCTCTGGAACATGGCATCACCATCGTGAAAAGACTAAAGCTCAGCCCTTTGATCGTTGAAGGGGACTCCACTCTAGCCACTCAGATCTGTAAAAAGCTCCAACAGGGTATCGAGGTGGCCAAAGTCTCGGATAACTGGCGCCTAAACAAAATTATGCAGAGAATCAAACACAAAATAGACAGCATGGAAGGTCTACACTTCCAGGCCATCAGAAGAAATGACAACAAGCTCGCGGATAGGTTAGCCAATGAGGGGACAGTAGGGACCCTTCAGCTGAACTCTAGGTCATGGCATGATTTGGAAGATAGCAATCTTCATCACCATTGTGCAGCCATTAATGACAAGGACAACCAGAATACCGAACAATAATTGTTCGCGTACCCTGCGTCACAACAAGGATGATTCTAAGTATTGGGAGAAGGATGGTTCTAAGGTGCACACGCCTAGACCCATCCTCAGATCGACAGATGTGTTGGACATTCCTACCACAGCCCCTCTCTCCCACGAGGTCGCCGCCATCCAGTCCCATCAGCTCTGTAAGGCTCCTTCTCCACCTCCTAACCCCTGTACTTCGCACGCTTCCCCTTCCCTCCCCTCCCCTCCACTCCATGCCCCCCAAGGTCCTCCTGCCTCTATTTATTCCCCCCTCACCCCTCTCCTTCCCGTCATTCCCTCTGCTCTCTGCCCCCCCCCCCCCCCCCGCATTTCCTTTGTTCTATAGTGATCTGAAAATGGGGCACTTAGGCTTCTTGTCTAATTTTCAAGAACCTCTCCCACTTCCAAAGCTTTAAATATTCCCAAGTCTTTATGATTAACCAATGCAGAATTAAATATGTGCTTGAAATAAGGTGTATGCTTATGTTTATTATTGACTATTTATGTGTTTTTAAGTCTATTTTCTTGAACTGATATAACAACAACTAAAGTAGTAGATATAATGCAACAATAAAACAACACACATAAGACAACAATTTAATTAGGAGTTCACCCAAAACTCTTGGGCTACGTCTCCATGAGCTCTAGTCAACTCAACTAGGCTCTCTGGGATTATGGCAAAGTCCTTTTACAAGCTCTTGGCTCAACTCCATTGTTTTACACATAAACAATGGGTTTAGACACCCTTTTATCCCTGGCCCTTGAAGCTGTCGGCTCTCTCTCTGGCTCTTGGCTCTAGCTCTCTTTGCCTCTGCTTCCTTCTTTGGCTCAACACCTCCCTCTCTGTCTTTGTCATTATGTGGTTTTTAAGCCAATCAGCATTGTCCATTTGTTTCCTCTTCTGGGCTCTCTAGCTCCCAGCCTCTGTCCGCTCAAATCCCCCTTTGAACGTTAGAAATCATTGATAAACACCTTCAGGGATGGTGGCCACCTGTTCTGTAATGGAAGGAACCATCAGTGCCTTTGAAATCCAAAAAATGGTCGTTCTCTGTTTACACAGAGAAATACTCTAAAACATGGGAAAATTCGCCCAAACGCCATCTATCAGACTTCAAATATCATTAATTCCGCTCTATTTTCCCTTCTGGTCCGTCTTTGGGCACGATCACAAGTGATTGTTGATCAACGGTTATTATTTATTTTGGGTGGCTTATGCGCCCAGGCATTACCCACCCGAAAAGGGTGGTTTTCTCTCTCCGACGCCTAGCCACGTGGAAGCCAGTGTATGGGCTCGGGTAGAGCCCAACCAATACCACTTACCGCCTACGACCTGCCCGAAATCCCACTCGTTTCGGAACTCAAAACATATACCGTTGCGTCTAAAAACCCTTTCGAGTCCATTATATCGCCCAATTCGCATTTCCTTTAGTTTTCATTTATTTAACGAAAATGCAAATTTACATTGAAAAACGCCTTTTTACGAAGCTCAAAAGATATATATTTTGGCCGATAAGACCCGTCGGGTCTTGCTTTATCGCAAGTCGCATATATATATGGCCCCGCTCCTCTATATTTTGCGATGCGACATGTCGCAATCGCATATCGAAAAGTCTCGGGGTCTTTCCATATGGCCTGGCCTATGCCAACGCCGATATTGGTGATCTCAATATAGCTCAACCTGAGGTCCCGCCTTAAGTCCCATGCCATCGCCGATGCCGATTCGCCGATTTCGGCGATTGCAGTATCGCATCGACCCGGTCCTTATGTTATATCGCATGTCTGCCTCCGACCCGATATGTCGGGGGTTTCTCCCCTTTCCGCTTAAGTCTGCTCTTTTGCCCTAGTCCGATGCGATTTCCCTTTGTAAGGGTTTTTTTTTTTGCCCATTTTAGAGGATTTTTCCTCTTTTTTCTAAAGAACATAGGGCATCTTCTTTTTGCGATAACTTCTGCATCCTAAGTCCATTTTTTCCCATTCAAGTTGCAGTAGATGCAAAATGAAAAGATCTCTGCAATGGGGCTATTTCCAGGAACTTCCTTAGACTTTCATTTTCCTCAGTGAGGAACACTTAGACTTAGGATTCTAACAAAAATCCATTTTAGATCATCTGGTTGTTCTGGCTCTCTTGTCCCTTTGTCTTCCTCATGGCCCCAAAACGTTGCTCCAACCTAACCTCCAGTCAAGGGCGTGGGCATGGTAGAGTTTCCTCCCATTGGTAATCTATGGGTCTATCCCCCGCTACTTGTGTTGAGACCTCCGCGAGGCGAGTAGCTCTGAACTTTGCGGCAACAGTCAACCCGGAAACCCAAGAGCATATCGCCAACCTTGAAGCTCAAGCCAGTGCTCTTCGCAGAGCAATATCTTCGGAGGATATTGATGCGGACTTCGCATGGATCCCAAAGTGCGCGAGAACCTTTATGCGCGCACCATTGAAACCTGGTGGCAGATGAAAACTATCATGGGTCTCGCCTTGCAGGAGCAGGAGGAGCGTTCTAAGGCACTCGAAACCAAAATAGACAGTCTCACGAAAAAGTTTGTGATCTTTGTTGAGGCAGTCCACCATTGTCGCTTCATTACTAGGGACTCTCCGCAGTATACCGTCATCAGGAAGAAATCCACGGCGAAAGTCCACTCAGTCACTGAAGGATCGCCAAGTATTAAGAAATAAATTGTTGGAGCCTCCTTAAGTTCACTGAACGCTATTGTGCCGCAGGAGGGGAGTACTCAGGAAACTCCCATCAGCCTGGATGACGACCCTGTCACTACCAATCCAGAATGAATTCTGCTAGTTCTCTTTTGTCTCTTCTCCCCCGCGGTTGTCTGACTGCAGTAGACCTCGCAGTCTCGGAAATAAAGAACCTCGGCTTTGTCTATTTAGTAGCGACTAAGTCCTTACTTCTTCTTTTTGAGTCTGTTGTAAAAAGGGTTCCTGAATGGTTCCTAGATATTCACCACTGTAACTACCATAGTATACAGAACCCAATTTTGGCAAAGTCGCATTGTAGAGGGAGCAAATCAAAAGCTAGAACAGATAGTTTAGTTGGTCTTTGTGTCGGGCTCTCTTACCCACACAACCCAACACATGTAATTACTCTTTTTTTTCAGTAATATATTCTATCTTATTAAAAAAAGTTAAAAATAAATAAATAAATAAAAAGCGATAATTATGATTATGTAGGTAGAGGATAATAGATTCTATTGTGAGCACCATCCATCTGTTTGGAGAGTACATTTTTGAATTGTTTCTCTAGCTTAATCGTGTAATTTTTAATGTCTCTTCGAAAACACGTCATCGGGTCATATTTGAATATTCACATTAAAAACACATAACGTAATTTTTGAATATTTATTCTAAATTCAAGATAATTGCATAACAATGTATTTTTTTCTGAACTTGTTGCAATATGGCACTAAAATTAATTCGGAAGAATT
Organism: Pinus tabuliformis; assembly: GCA_031772625.1. NCBI lineage: Eukaryota > Viridiplantae > Streptophyta > Pinopsida > Pinales > Pinaceae > Pinus > Pinus tabuliformis. The sequence goes on along the minus strand of CM062810.1, from coordinate 252,089,268 downwards.
TTCCTTATTTACTTTTAAAAATCAGAAAACAAATATTTCAGAATGGATACCTTTGTGATTCAAGATTAAAACAAAAACTCTTTCGGATAAATCACATCGTTGTTTGAGGATCAACGCATTTTGAACCCCTACTAAGGTTCATCATCAACAAATTACATAATTATAGTCGAGGTGCAACGATAAACTCCAAACGATCATTAAAAATATATATAGTCAAAATTACTATAGCTATTATTATTTTTGGTCTAATAATAAATGAAAAAACTAACTAAACAGATTTAATTTTTTTAAATTAATATTTGAAAGATTATAAATTATAAATAACAAATTTTAAGAAATTATATTATAATTATTTGATTTTTGGTCCAATAGTAAATGAATAAAAAATAAATAGATAAGGTTTGGGCACCTTTCTGTAACATGGGTCTTTGATTTACATCTCAGACAGAAAATTGGTCCTGAATGTTCTTTCTTAACCTGTTTAGCTTTCTAAGCATAAACAGTTGCCTTTTTCCCCCTGTTAAGCCTTGATTCTTCCCCTTGGGGACATCTTGAAGCAGTGTGTCCATTTTGGCCACACAACCAGCAAGTGATTTTGTTCCATTTATCTTGCTTGTTTGTATGCAAATGAATATTAGAGGGGTTATAATAATGGGTTTTTGGGATGTACCTGTAGTGACCCTTCTTATTTCTTTGGCTTCTATCCTTTGTAGAATACTTTCTTTTATGCTTAGGATAATTTCTTTTATTTCTATAGAAAGTCTCTTTAAACTCTTGTTTAGCTCTTTTTCTAGACTTTCTCTTCTTGACCAATGGGTCATCTATTGTCAGTCCATATTTGCTGCAAATGGACCTCTTATCAAGCAATTTGGACAATTTTTCCAAAGACTTGTTTACCTTTGAGCTGGTACAAAGACTTACCAGTGTCTTTGTAATATGGGAATAAATTTCTCCCCATGTGTAGGACTCAAATAGTAACTGGAAGACTTCTTGCAATCTAATGTAGTCAACAAATCTAGAAGGTAATGCAGCAAGATATACCTGCTTCCATAACAGGTTCTTGGAATCTTTAACTTCATAGATCCGTTGCATCCAATCTCTGTGAAAATCATTAAATTGAGACATCTTATGACATTTGAGGTTCATGAGAATAACCTCATGCTTGTTGGCAATTTCTGTCTCACTGCCACACCAATGTTCCAGAATCATTGATGTGAGTGCTCCAATCATATTGCTTATAACAATACCATCAGGATTATGAATGACATCTCCTTTCTCATCTTTGAGAACTTCGGCTTCCATAGTTTCAATGAGTTTAGGAGAAGATTCATTCTCCCACCACCTGGGGAGAGTACCTGTAAAACATTGTATGATGGTTCTGCAAGCATCTACTTCTGACTTTCCTCTGAGACACATGAGTTTGTATTCAGTATACATTAAATCAATCATTTGGCGAATTTGGCCAATGCTCATGTTATCTATGTTCCACTCTCTGTGGGAATCAGGGAAGAAAGTATGGGCTTCTGGCAATTTCCCTTTCCCTTCAATGTCAGGAGCAGAATATCTCGAGAATCTATGTTCTAGAGGCTCATAGATTGGGAATATTTGTGTTTCTTGAGTTTTCTGTTCTTTTTCTTCTATCTCTAGTTCCTTAAATAAGGAAGCAATATTTATATGTTCTGACTCTTCAGATCCTGAAGTAGTTTCTTTGGGGAACAACAGAGGAAACTTATTTATGTTTCTCATAGAATTCTCAATCTTTATATTCCTTTTTACTAGGAAAGAATTTGGAATTGGCTTCTCAACTTTTTTGATCTGCATCTTTTCAAATTTTTCATTCAAGCCAGTGAGGAGTGTCTTAGTTACATCAATATGTCCAACTAAGTTTTCTCCTACTTCTTCAATCTTATTTAATGATTCCCTAGTGTAAGAACGAGTCATGCTGGAATCAAACTGTAAATTATTCAAACAAGTATTTACACTATTCAGTGAAGACTGTATGATATCTACTTGTTTCTTTACATCTTCTGCTTTAGCCACATTCATTTCCAGACCCTTTATAGCAGTATTGGTCCAGTTTAGCTGTTCACTAGCCTTTTGAATTCTACCATCAATTCCTAAGGCATTGTCATCTTTTTGAACCAGAGGGATGGCTTTGGCTGCATTTGTTTTTTCTCCTAATATAATTCCTTTATATGGAGGAAAAGTAGTAGGAGTTTCAACTGTGGATCCATCAATTGCAGTCCATCCATGCCTATCAGTCATACTGCTAGAAGTAGCACCAGTTAAAACATTTACAGGAGCAATTTTATCTTTCCATGAGTAGAAAGATATCCAAACATTATTTACTTCCATATAATGTTTCCAGTCTGTTGCTAACTTTCTTTTCTGTTCTAGAGAATATCCTTGGTCAAATTCATCTGCTTGAGGATTTGTATACAAATCCCAGTTTAACATTTCTTTCATCCATTTAGAACTGATTTGGGATTTCAAGCATCCATCCATAAGTGCAAAAAACTTATGCATTTCCATGACTGCACGCTTCTTACAGTCAGAAGGAATCTGTTTGAATCTGCATTCTGGGATAAGTTCTGATTGCTCAAGTTTCCCTAAGCCATATCTTGGTTTTGCAGGCCTCATTAAACAAATCATTTGAGTAAGCCTAGGGTCTTCTTCTCTTATTGAATGGATCATGAGAACATGATCTGAATCTGGCTCTGGCTCATGTGGAAAAGGAATATCAGAACATTTAGGATTAGGACATGAGCTAATAGAAGTAGGAGGAGCAATGCCAGTTCGGGGATTATGATGCAGATGAATATTTTGTTCGGCTAAAGTGAGCAGATTTATGATATTTGTACAATCTGGACATTTTACTTCTAAAGAAGAAAAATTAACAAGCTGGGCTAACTCATAAAGCTGATGGTGTCTACAAGAAGAAAAGGATGACGATGAACAAGCGGTATCAACAGTGGCAGGATCTCTGTAGTACTTTGATGATTTACAAGCAGCGTCAATCCGCCGACGATCAATAGTTGATCTGCGGGGAAAAGATATGACTACATTGGAAGCATTTTCAGTGATATTGGCAGAAGTGATATTTCGGGGAATTTGTGGCCTGGAATGATTTACGACCCAATGTTCAGGGAACTGCAGATCTTCCCATTTGATTAATAGGTGCTCAATCTTTTGGTTCTTTGGGTCTGCTTTGACTACCACACTTGATTTTGAATCCCGACTGGGGGTATGACGGATGGCTGGCCATAGAGTGTTGGTATGTCTAAAACAAGCTTTGGTCTGGATGGCTATATTGTTCCTCTTTTTCTTCATATCAAAACCCATAATATGAATTTGCAGTTGTAAGATATCTTTAATAGTTTCATCAAACAAATATATGGAGAAGTTTGGGAAACAATCAAAGTATACAGGGCCATCAGACAAAGGGGCTACTATCCCACCGATTATTGAATCTGTGTATCTGTTGTGCGTTAGATCTCTAACAGTAGCAAGCACAAAAGTTTCTAATCCTTTATGGACTAAAGGATTGATGCCAACCCGAATGCAACCAAGATGCAGATAGTTTGTTTTTAATTTCTTTGCTTCTGCTTGTAATGCTTGAGGATTTAGCAATGGTATGGTCTGAATACTTTCAGAGTTCTCTTGGACCTGACTAACAGACTCTTTAATGCTAATTATAGAGGTAGCAATTAAATGGAAAGGGGCTAAATCACTATAAACTTCAGAGGGTGTTACATTTGGTAAAGGCCATCTTGCAGAAGGCTGGGATTCTTCATAAGTAAGTTCAACAGAGTTTAAGGTTCTACTTGAACTATTTTCAAACATTTCTTTAAGAGGGTTTTCTTCTGCATGGGAATCTTTCTCTTCAAGCTCTCGGAATGAAACAGACTTTTTGAATGACTCCATTCTTTCTTAAAAGAGTATAGATCTGAGTACCAACCTTTAGAACCAGATGTTACTGGCTCTGATACCAATTTCTTGCAGGGGCTTCTGTCACAAGCTTGTACTTTCTCTGTGTCTCTTCGTAACTCTCTGATAACCAACTCCTGGTGAACCAGTGATGAAACTACTCGGATCTTTCACACTCTGACGGCCTCAACAACGGCTTCCATGCCTCAAACAGCCTTGGTGTCCCTTCGATCCTTTGGCGAACTTCCTGCTAACTTTGGATGAAAGCACAGAGAAAACTACTACCATAGCAGATTTTTAAATGCACAAAGATACTCAATAGCAGAATGGCATACTCATTTTATTCCAGATTGGAGAAAAATCTTTACAGAATGCTCTCAGAGCTTTTACAGAAATAGATCCCTTACAGAGATAGACTAATCTCGCTTTTACCGGACTTTTCACAGTTCAGAAATGAACAAGTTACTACCGGAGGCTATAGACTCTGTCTTAGAATCAGACTTCACACCCAAGACTTTGACTCTTCTAATGGTTTGGCCACTTTAGGTTCTCACCAGTGCCGAGCACACTGATGCGCAGGCTTCTCAAACCAACTAAGGACTTTGAGTGATTTCTCGTGTTGCAAGCAGATCAGACTGATCGTCCGCAAATGCAGAGCAGGAGAACGCTCGACTCAAACACACACACACAAATACTCTCCAAAACACGATGCCCAACAAATGAGCCTTACCCTCCTTATATAGGATAGAGGTGGGGGGGGACAAACATTACTGTTGGTCGGACAAGAAAAGACTAAAAGCAAAGGGAATCATTGCTTTCCAGCCTTTATCAGAGCGACGTCCGCACAAATATTCGTGTCATATGGGTGGACCGAATAATTGCTTTCGGGTAACGCTAAGATATCGTCTGTAAAGCAGATTCTTGTACCTAAGCAAATCTGACAGACATTATGGCTATCTACACAGTGGATACTTTTGTACAAAAAGCCCACGAGAAAAGACTAGATGATAATATTTACATTGTGGAAGCTTTTTAAACAGTGAAGCCCACGGGAACACTGGCCACAATTAAGCCCTTGTGACTGGTATGTAATCAAAATACAGTCAGATCAAGGAATCTACCCCTTTTATAGAGTAGATCGTCACATGCCTTAGTATAAATTCTCTGGACTATCATGGGTTTTCCCAGAATGATTTGATGCTGGACCTTGGTTAGGACATACCATTCTAAGTGTTCTCTCATGTATTCCTGGAGGGAATAATTTAACATATGAAAAGGGTCCCATTCTTTAACTGTCATTTCTCTTACTGTGTTGTATATATGGTGGAAACATTCCCCAATATTATTTTCAAAGCATTTGTTACAGTATTTTCTTTCATAATTTTCATGATATATTGGGTCCATGGCTGTCCTATTGACTCCGTAATCAGTCCACCAGTTCTGAAACCATTCACATTGTAGATTTCTCTGTGATGCTGCTAGTGTACTGAATTTCAGCTTTGTGTAATGGGTTTCTTCTCTATCATCAACATTTAGAAAATCCCACCAAAGCTTTTTGTAATCTGCAAAATCATAAACTGTGTCAGGGAACATTACCTTGGGATCATTTCTGGGCCATCGGGCACATGGTTGGACTTGAGACTGGCCTGGCTTGTCCCACAAATCTCTGGTTCTGTAGATACAATAGTAGCTTTCATAGATTCCTGTGCTGCGACCTCCATGGTACCAAATGCCAGCAATGTCATGAAAATTCATTTCTAGGGCCTGCCTTGCAGTTCCAGCATCTGCTTTTGCCTTGTCATACATCATATCATGTATCCATTTTCTACCCTTTGGGTACACCTTTCTTTCTGGTACATAGTGCTGGAGATCAGTATGAGGCTGTAAATTTGCATCAAGGACTTTCGTGTTCCTTAATTGCCATGTAGGTCTCCAGTTATCTTTGTACGTATCCCAGTCTTGATCATCTGGAACGGTTCTCAAGACTTCTTGTTTTTGGTGCTGGTCCCATTCAGTAATAATCATCATGACATGTGCTTCTTTCTGTTCAATGTACTCTCTGCTGAGGAAGTCAGGAAGACAATTGTCTTCTCCTTTGATGTGTTCTACAGAAAAATCAAAATTTGCAAAGAGTGCTTGCCATCTAGCAAACTTTGCTTCTCCAGCTTTCTTGATGTCTTTGGATAGGACTTTCTTCATTGCTGATGCATCTGTCCTGAGAAGGAAAGGTTTGTTTATTAAATATACTTCGAACTTGCTTATACAATTCCATGTAGCTTTCACTTCTCTTTCAATAACAGAATAGTTCTGTTCAGCTGGATTCCATACTCCTGAGGCAAACTGTACTACTTGTTCTTCTTTATCAACTTTTTGTTTCAGGATTCCTCCCCATCCAATGTTACTGGCGTCAGATTCAACTATCTTGAAAGCTTCATCATCTGCTACATACAGTATAGGCAAAAATTTTACCTTTGCTTTGATCTCTTGCACTGCTCTAGTATGGGCATCTGACCATTCAGGGGGATTTTTGCCAAGCCGCTTATTGAGCATTTTTCTATCACTGGCGCAATCCTGATAAAAACTTCTTACATAATTCAGACATCCTAAAAATCTTTGCAGTTGTGTCTTGTCCTTCAGCATGTCCGGAAATTTGTTTGCAAATTCAATAGCATGTTGTTGCAGAGAAATCTGCCCATTGTAGATCTTATGTCCTAAGAACTTTATAGAAGTTTGGAATACTTCTATTTTCTTTTTGCTAAGAAGAAGCCCATTTTTCTGGACCAGCTTCATGAAAATATTTACATGTTTGAAGTGGTCATCAATATTTTTAGAAAAAATTAAAACATCATCAATATAAACAATAAGCCAATCAAAATATGGCTTGAAAATATCATCCATAACCTTCTGGAATTTTGAAGGAGCATTTTTGAGACCAAATGGCATGACATTCCACTCGTAGTGCCCTGCAGGAATACTGAATGCAGTTTTGAATTTATCTTCTTCATCAATGGCAACTTGCCAAAATCCTGCTTTTAAATCAAACTTTGAAAATATCTTGGCTCCTGCAATTCTTCTAATCAAATCTCCTTTATGTGGAATGGGATAAGTGTCATCGGCCAAGACTGAATTTAGAGGCTTGTAATTTATCACAAGTCTGGGGATACCTCTAATCTGTTCAGCTCTTTTGTTTACATAGAATCCATAGCAATTCCAGGGGCTATTAGATTCTCTGATCAATCCTCTGTTGAGCAGCTGTTGTATTTCTTCTTGACATAATTCTCTGTATTCTTTGCTCATGGGGATAGCTCTGCTCTTACAGGGTTTTCCTGTATATCCTTCTTTATAGGGCAGTCTGATTGTATGTTGTTTTCTGTGCCAAAAAGCATTTGGCTCTTCTGAACAGCATTTTTCTTCTAATTTTTCTTTTAGCTCTTGGATCCTTCTTTTGATTTGAGGCAGTTTTAGCTGTTCTTCTATTCTTAGTGTTCCTTTCAGATCTTTAAGATCTGACAGCAAAGATTCTGCTTTGTCCAATTTCTGCATAGCTTGGACCATTGTAGAAACTCTTGGGCTTGAAACATAAGGGAGCTCAATTCTTTTCCTAAAAACTATATTATAATTATTTTATTTTTGGTGAAATAATAAATGAATAAACTAACTAGTTAGAATTTTCTTAAAACTATATTTACACTATTTGCAAACTATATATGTAAAAGAACATATGAAGGTTTAAAAAATGAATGTTTGAAAACAAATATTTATTTAAAAAAAAAAAAAATTCCTTTCACGTTCTATCCATTATTATGAATCAAAATTCTTAAAATCTTAATTAAAAGGTATGTTAATTTTAATTTTAACTCTATTTAAAGACTTGAAAAACATTTCTTTTAATATCATTTAGTAAAAAAAAAAAATGGAATTAGTAAATGATTATTTTAAGTTATTGTGGATAAATAGCTACCATATCCCATTTTTAATGATATATATTTTTTTTATATCACATGGAAAACATAATACAAATAAATAAATAAATAACAACTTTAATAAAATTTAAAGTTAATCTTATTTTCAAGTTAATTAAGCACAAGGTTTAAAAAAAACTTCATCCAATTGCATAAATATCAAGCACATGCTTTAAAAACTTCATTTAGGTTATTGTGGATAAATAACTACTATATACCATTTTCAATGATACTTTTTATTTTTTCATATTATATGGAAAACATAACACAGATAAAAAAAAATAACAACTTTAATGAAATTTAAAGATAATCTTATTTTCAAGTTAATTAAGCACAAGATTTAAAAAAAAATAAAAAATAAAAATAAAAATCTTCATCCAATTGCATAAATATCAAGCATGTGCTTTAAAAAACTTCATTAGATTGCATAAATGTTGGTAAGTAATGGAATCTTGCAAGTCCTATGTGGCTATGGATTAATAGTAAAATTAGAGGAGATTAAGATGAATTATTTGGGTACTTCATTGATCCTTAATGATTTGCTAATAATTTTTTGATGTAGTTGTTATATTTATGCCATGATTTTTAAATGTTTTTAAATTTTTCATTTTTAAACTTTAATGGAAACCACCAAAATTAAAATCATTGTAAATAGCTCTTACTTACATAAATAAAATATTTACTATCAATTACTATCATATAATTTTATTTAATATCAATAAAAAATCAATGAAAAGTTATTAATAATAAATTCAAATAGTTATCAATTCAAATAACAAATAACTTGTAATAAAGCAATATATTCCTTGTAAAGATTGAATATATATATATATATATATATATAACCTTTCATTGATATATTCGGCTAGAACAACTACCCTTTAAATTATTTCTATTTATATTTACACAAAAAATGTAGAACCTTTTATACAAGCCTCTCAATAAAAACATTATCATTATAACAAGACATTATTATTCTAGTTGGGTAGGATTTGATTCTCCACCGCCTAAATGGAGAATTACAATTAAAAAAATACCTCAATTTATCAATCATTAAATCCTAAATTAATTGAATTATAAACCTTAACACTAACTTGAATTCAATATTTTTGCTTTAATTTATTTATATTTAAACTAAGCAACAGGTACTAGAGTTTGTTAATTTGCACTGCTGCCAACAGTGAAAGTCCATGATGTTTTCCATGTTTCATTGCTTAAGAGATATGTCCAGGATGTTGATCATGTGATTGATTAGTCTGTATTGTAGGTGGGACTAGAGCGGGAGTTACAGCCATAACCTCAGTGCATTTTGCAACGAAAATAAACTCATGTTCCAAAACCAAGCAATAGAGAAACCTAAAGTGCAATGGAAGCACTTTGGGTCTGACAAAGCTACATGGGAGATGTCTAATCAGATGCGGGCTTTGTATCCTTTATTTGCTAGTTGAGCAAAAATAATACATCGAGTTGTGTTATAAAGCTCCAATAAACAATATCATGTTCATGGTTTCAAAAGTTTGGTATGATGTAAATGCTACATATAGTTGTGTTATAAAGCTCCATGGAAAACATGTTTTCTTGGTTCTAAGTGTCATTGAACACCGAGAAAGGTCTTCCCCCAGGGGGGGGCGGGGGGGGTTGTGACTGCCCCTGGTTGATTTTCCATGTAAATAAAATAAAACCAAAATCATGGGACATGTATTCCAAGCTGAATGATGGACAAACATTATAGTGGGCATCACTTGTGGTTTAATAATGGTTATGGAAATTGGAAAACATATTAGCAAACGCAAAGAGCTAATATTTGACATTTAATTAAGAAAATAGGAGAAAAGGAAGATGAAGAGACACAATTTTCATGCAAGGGAAATTAGAGGAAAAATTAAGAAAAATGAGACATAAATAATAAAAAGGCATTAGAGAAATAGTGATAGCTTTTGTCATTTTAGCATTTGTCTCTCTTACACTCTTGTACACTTAGAGTATTTTTGGAGCACTCTAACATTCACTTGGATTTGGAAGAAGACAAGCAAAGGAAAGCAATGTGCACAAGGAGACAATTGTATCAACAATTACAACGCGCTTACTTTGTAGGTAACATATCGCATGTGTGATCTCCTTGCTGGTTTTTGGATGCATGGTATATGCATGTGGTTCCTTGGTTATGTGTTATCATTTGCATGGAGATTTGTCTGGCTAGACATTGGATTTAGCCTTGCCTTGCCATTTCCTAAATAACCATGGTGTAGTGGATTCCCCTTTTTTATTTTCTGATTGGTTCTCAGTTTCCTATGATTGTGGGTTGGGACAAATTCTCTGGAGCCCTGAAACAGCTTGGGTTCCCTGGAGGTTGTGGGTTGAGATGGGAGATATCTGAAGCCTTGTAACAACTTGGGTTCCCTAAAGGTTGTGGGTTGAGCTACTAGTTCCTCGAGCCCTGGAAAACTAGGGTAGAGACCAATATAGTTAATGTTAGTGGTTTATGGACCATATAGGTGAGATCATTGTGCTTGAGGGTTGAGGTGGTTTGGCTTCTGGAAGCCTTGGTTGGTTTTATTTTGGTTTAGCCTTATGATGCCACAAACATGCTTGGAATATGGAGCGGGGGGGTGATTTGCTGAAAGAGAGACTTGGTTCAACCCAATCTATGGTCAGGTGGTATGTGTAAGTCCCTAACTTGGTTGGCATTTTCATATGTTAATATGAGTTATTTTCCTATTGTGATCTATGAGCACTTGTACTAATTATTATGGTAATCTGATTGTTGATTTGTCATAGTTTCTATTATGGTTATATGTTGGTTATATGCATGGTTTTATGATGTGCTCTAAGTTACTATGACTCTTATTCATGATTTCATAAGTTATTGGATGGTTAATGAATGCATGGACTAACAAGTGTTGTTGTAGCTAGCTTAAGGGGGCATATGGCCTTCTTGGTGATTCTCATATGAAGTTTAGAAATTTATGGCCATATATGCATTCATGACATGTAGGTTCTATGTTTACTATTTGTTTAACGAAATGTCTATCTTGCATTAGGTATGTCTACGTCAAGATATTGCTTAAGCTTTGATTGTTTAACATAATTATATTAGTATTAAAAGGAAAAAAAAAAAACAACATAGAAAACATTTATTAACGTAATTTTGCTAATATCAGTATGTCTAGCCTATCTTCCAAATTTGTTTATGGACCATTAGACATATTCAATGTGTATGCATTATCTTTGACTGGTTTGAATGCTATAACAGTGTAAAATATGTTTAAGCACATGGTCCAAGAAATTTGAGTTTATTTTAAGATTCACGAGTTTGAAGATAAATTGTATTGCAAGACAATATAACTATACCTAATCCAATACGTTCTGCAATCCAGGATTCTCTGCCATTACTCTAAACTCTAAAGTACAACAGTCATATACCTAGTTGGTGTACAGTATGTGCAAAAAACAATGTATTCATTTTTGTTTAGTCAATTGATTTGATATTTCTCCGACAAGTCGCAACCACTTGTTTTGTTAAGGCCCGTTTAATTGAAAATCATTAAACAACTTTATGTTGCTTTGAATGGAGGGCTATGCCAAACAAATGATGTTATTTACGGTGCCAAGGCATAGTCTCAGCGCTGAAATCAAGGCTTAGTACATTGGGTGTCAGATCTGTCGTTTTTATTGTACAATTATAATGATGATAAAACTTGCAGAAGTCATCATTACCAAATAAGAAGTGAAGGAAGAAAACCAATTAGATTAGAGAAAAATAAATTTAAATGTTATTAAAAAATAATATTATAAAGTTGAACTATTGCTTAGGTTTAAAAAAATTGGTCAAACGGCAATATTTTTTGAGAGCCTTGACCTAGCCAACGCCCTCCCCCTGCGCCTGAGGCCGCTGGCCGTCTCGGCCCTCTGACTGCCGCGGAGGGCTCAAAATCTTGTCTGCAGATTGCAGAGTGTCTCATCGCGCATCCTTGTGGCTGTTGCGCCCCCGCGCTCAGTCCTGAGGCGCCCCTCAGCGATTATGGAAACTAATGGGGGCTCTTCCATTCCTCCTCCGGAGGTATTGGCGTTCCGTGCAATGGTTGAAGCATGTCCGAAGTGAGCTCCAATGGTGATTCAACAGAAGTTTATCAAGAAGATGGAAACGATTCCCTCAGTGGCCCTCCCTGAAGAAGAGACGTGCAAAGTAGCATTGAATCTGGGAGAGAGATGCCTCATCGGTCAGTTCACGGGCCTCTAGCCTTCTCCTAAGTCAATAGAAGACTGGACACAAAGAAATTGGAACCCTCTGATCAAAGAGGGCATTAAAAGCTACTTTGTAGGTAAAGGATTCTTTGTCTTTGTGTTTGAAAGCCCGGAAGACAGAAGTTTAATATTCAAAAATGGTCCATACTTCATGGGACCGCAAGGATTGTATCTGAACAAATGGTCCCCATACTTTGACCCTTCCTAGGATGTCCCTTCTGATGTCCCGGTATGGGTGAGACTCCCCCACCTACCTCTCCACTACTGGAATAAAAAATCCCTTGAGAACATCGGAAATGCGCTGGGTAAATACATCGACAAAGCTGCAAGAAAAGATCAGTGCTCATGTGCTTGCATATGCGTTGAAGTTGATCTAGAGGAGGGGTTACCGGAAGCAATCAAACTTACTGTCGTTGGATGGGTGCATGTCTAGGAACTGGACTACGAACAGCTCCCCTTCAAATGTAGACATTTTCACGGGCACGGACACTTCGCCAAGAACTGCAAGAAGAAGGCAGAAGAGCACTCAGATCAACCCAGCAGCCTCTGAGCAGGAAAACCTGGTGCATGTAGAAAGCACACCCCCAAGCAAAGAAGGAGAGAAAGAAAATCAGATCGAAGTCACACAGGGCAGTCCAACCAACCCCTCATATGTAGAAGTCACAAGGAAAAAAGTAATAGAAAGCTCAGGATCATCGGAGGATGAAACTTATGAGCGCCCCTCTAAAAGAGTTGGAAGGAAATCCCGTAAAGAAATGAGAGAAGAAGAGGTCGAAAGACTTAAAACTCAAGGGAGTCAAGCCACAATAGAAATGACCATTGGGCGAAATACCAGACCGAGACCTTCCAAGGGAGGTCCCACCCCTTCACTAAGTAAATAATGAAGCTTGTCTCTTGGAACTGCAAAGGACTGGGGAACCCCTCCAAACTAGAAGCAATCAAGGACCTTCTTAAAGCAGAACCCTCAGACATCCTCATGCTCCAAGAGACCAAGATTGAAGGGCAAGCCCTTCTAGATATCAACAAGTCAAAGTGGAATAAAAATATAGGTAAGGCAGTCAGCGCCAGGGGCACCTCCGGAGGACTGGCTACTCTTTGGTCAGATTGCACCTTCCAGCTCAATAACTTTCAAGAATCTCAGCACTGGATCTTAACATAATTGACGCATAAAGTTAGTAAGTTAAATGTCTCCCTCTTCAATCTGTATGTTCCTGTAAATTATTCTGAAAAAAAGAGATTGTTGGAACTCGCTTTCATTTTATCTAGAGCAGCATTTCCCCAATTAATATTATCATAGCAGGAGACCTAAATATTGTTCTGAAACCAAAAGAGAATAGGGGCGGCTCCTGCACCAGAGACTCCATGCTGGCCTCTGTGGAGGAGCTCGTTCAGATTTGGGATCTCTTAGACTTCCCTCCAGTCCATGGGCTTTTCACATGGTCAAACAATCATGTTGGGTCAGATCATATCTCTGCAAGTTTGGACAGGTTTCTGGTTCAAAGCACCCTTCTGATGAATAAAAAGATCATCACCATAAAAATTCTGCCCAAACTGACTTTAGATCACAAGCCAATACAGCTCCTTCTGGAAGATGAAGAAGATCTAGGCCCCATTCCCTTTCGTTTCAGCCCTCTATGGATTGAGAAAGTGGGCTTCATGGAGACTGTGAAAGCTGCCTGGGCTAAATCCTTCTCAGGCTCCTCTAGCTACATCTAGGAACAAAAGTTGAAGGCCACAAAACACGCGTTGAAGGAATGGATAAAAAAGCCAGATCCCACTCCAACCAATCAAAGAAAAGAGGCAGTTCAGAGGTTGCACTCCATGCAAACAGAAATGGAAAATAAAGACATTACAGCAGAACTCTTGGATGAGGAAGTAAAAGCTCAACGATCCACCTACCAATCCTTCCGAGCTGAAGAAGAATACTGGAGACTAAAGTCCAAAAGTCTATGGTTAAAGGCAGGGGACCGGAACACCACTTTTTTCCACAGACAATACAGAGCTAGACTATCCCGGAACCATATAGTTGAAATCAAAACTTCGGAGGGCCAAGTCTGCAAAGGTTTCAATCAGGTGAAAGGCGTTGCTGAAGCTCACTACAGGAATTTATACAATGAAGGAAACCAAGGCAATGAAGAGGAAGCCTCTGACTTCCTCTCCAACATCCCTCTCCTCGTTAATTCTGATGAAAATACAACCCTTTGCAGTCCCATTTCTGAGGAGGAAATTATCAAAGTAATCTGGTCAATGGAAGCCGATAAGGCCCCGGGGCCTGACGGATTTACAATCCATTTTTACCAATCCTGCTGGGAAGTTATCAAAACTGATCTCCTCAAGATGATAAAAGGCTTTATGAGAAAAGCTAAGATAGGAGGAGGAACCAATTCCACCTATCTAGCTTTAATCCCCAAGGAAACCAACCCTGACACCTTTGCAAGATTCAGGCCTATCTCGCTGTGTAACGCATCTTACAAAATTATAGCCAAACTCCTAGCAAATCGAATCAAGCCCCTGCTCAAAAAATTGATCTCCAGTTCTCAAGGCGAATTCGTGGAAGGCAGGTACATTATGGATAATGTCATTCAAGTACAAGAGACCATTCATTCAAGCAAACAGCGAGGGGAGAAAGGTATGTTGATTAAACTTGATATGGCGAACGCATTCGATAGAGTAAACCGCTTGTTCCTATGTAAAGTTCTTCTTTCCTTTGGCTTCTCTCAACACTTTGTCCAGCTCATAAAAGCATGTATTGAATCTCCATGGATTGCTCCCCTTATCAACGGTCGTCCAACCAATTTCTTCCAATCTCGGAGAGGTATCAGGCAGGGATGCCCTCTCTCTCCCTTCCTGTACATCCTCATGGCGGACTCCCTCAGTATAAACTAGCAGCTGAAAGAACCGCTAGCTCTCTCTCGGGCCTCAAACCCTCTAATGTTTCAGCCCCCCTGAATCACGCCCTCTTCGTGGATGATTCACTGCTCCTTGGAGGTGTTTCCTCCAGAATTGCGAAAGCCTTCGACTCTGTGCTGAGAAGTTATTGCAAGGTGTCTAGTGCTCTTGTTAATGAGAGTAAAAGCGAAATCTTCAGTTGGAATACTGAGCAGCAAGAGATCACTAATATTTCTAAGATTCTCGGGTTCAAAGGACATGCTCAATGGGACAGTTTCAGGTATCTTGGTCTTCCCATTTCCTCAGGGGTGAACAAGAGGTCCCTCTGGACTCATATCATCAGCAAAATCAAATCTAAAATCGCTGCTTGGGGAGGACACTGGTTAACAAAAGGCAGTAAAACCATTCTAATCAAAACTCAGCTGTCAGCTCTCCCTATTTATCAGGCTGCGTTTCTCCTGGCCCCCAAACATGTAACGGAACAGATCGCTACCCTCCTCAGGGATTTCTTATGGCAAGGTGGGAAAGGCAATGATAAAAAAATGCACTTAGTCAACTGGGACACGGTTAAGAGGTCGATTGTTGAGGGCGGACTGCAAATTCGGGATCCCTCCCTGGTCAACACAGCGTTGGGCGGTAAACTCTTGTGGAAAATGATCCACGACCCCACTCATCCCGTCAGTGTCATTTTACAGTCAAAATATGCAGACAATGCGGCTCTCAGGAAAATGCAATTGGAGAACTCAGCATCTTGTACGTAGGTATGGAGGCTCTGCTGCAAAAGCAGCGAATTTTTCAAAAAACTCATGTATAGAATCCCTGGTAACGGTAAGCGCACCCACCTGTGGAAAGATCGAATAATGGGAAGTGATCCTCTGGCAGAAAGCAAAGAAATTGTTGAACTCAGAAACTGGCTAGAAAGAGCGGGAGTAAACAGCGTTTATGATCTGTCAATCTGGGACAATCATGGTGATTGGGTAAGATGGGATTTCCATGGAGTCCTCGCGTATCTAAGAGACCAACTAATCTTGCTGGAGGACCTGCTTGAAGACGCTGCTCTTGTCAACAGATTCATGAAGGATAGTTGGGGATGGGGCCAGACTGGAGTTTATACATCAGCAGAGGGATATAGGGCTCTTCAGGGATCTAAGAACAACAACCAATCTCCCACCTTCTGGAAACAGGTCTGGGAGCCGTTAGCCCTCCCAAAAGTAATTTTTTTTTTTTGGACTTTGGCACACAATAAACTTTTAACAGGTGACAATCTGGTAAAAAGGAAGATCGAAGGGCCTCATAGATGTGTGCTTTGCAGATGTAATCTAGAAACTGCCCAACACCTTTTTTTGGACTGCCTCTTTGCCAAGGAGGTGTGGGGGCTTCTACTTCAAGATTTTCAGATCTCTCTCCCTCATCAAAACTCTGTCCCGGAACTTTTTGCTTCATGGAGTACCTGCTACCCCCGAAGTATCCCTCCCAAGTCCTTCTAGCGCAAAGTATGGATAGCGCTTCCCAAATTTGCTTGCTGGCAGCTGTGATTGGCTCGAAATCAGCAGATTTTCAATGATATGCAGCACTCTCCGACTCAAGTAGCAGTAAAAGCCAAGGCTCTTCTCTTGGAAGTGGCTCAGCAGCAGTATTACAAAGATGACCCTTTGCTCACGCTTGAAGAAAAGAGGTGGCTGGATCTAGAGCCACATCCCCGAAAGTACCTCTTTACACCCCTGAAAGCAAATCCGGACTGGCGAAAAAGAGAGCCAGATGACATCTTTCAAAGCTGGTGGAGGGCCCAAAATCTAACTACCATATTCTTTGATGGGGCGTCCAAAGGGAACCCCGGAGTCGCAGGTGCTGGTGGGATCATCTACTCCTCGGAGGGGTCTTTTAGTGATTCTTTTGCCTGGGGCCTTGGTCTGAAAACAAACAATCAAGTGGAGATCCTTGGGCTGCTCAAAGCTTGCCTAATTGCCAGAGAGAAAAGTGCTAAAGATATCCAAGTTTTCGGAGACTCAGAAATTTTAATCAAAAAACTAATCAAGGAGGATCTTTTCAACAATGCTGGACTCAACAAAATCATGGACAGATTGAAGAGAGTCTTACTAGGCTTTGATTCATACAAGTTTTATCACATCCTCAGAAATTCCAACAAGGAAGCAGATTGGATGGCGAATAAAGGTTGCACTCTCATGAAAGGGATCTTAATTGTAAATGGGGAAAGCTTCTTCCAAAATCTGTGAAACTGCCACATTCCAAAGGCAGCATAAGAAGGATAACAGTCATGTACGCGGGGTCGCTACGACAAAGACCCACTCTCCTTTTAGCATATAAATAAAATCCATAACCATTTTAGTTAAAAAAATAAATAAAATAAAATGGTCAAACATAGATTAATAGGTAGTCAATGCAAGACCTAATACGTTACTGCCTGCCATATATTAACACAATTATACCCTTCCAAGCGCTACATAGTAGTTAGTCTTGTCGCTTAGTTTAAATATAGCTAAATTATATTAACACAATTATACCTTTCCAAGTGCTACATAGTAGTTAGTCTTGTCGCTTAATTTAATTATAGCTAGATTACAGTGAAAATATTAAATTAAAATTACTGTTAAGGTTTAGGAGATCGGTTTCTTGACATTGTCTTTTTAGTTAGGGATTGTTGGAAGGTTGAGATAGCTCATCATCAATTTGAATAAAAAAATGACTAAATTGTAAAAGGCCAAAAACACGAAACTGATGGTACTATAGACTATTTTTAATCTCGTTAAAATATCATTTCAATCAAATTCTCAATGAATAATAACAAAAATAACACTAATAAACAATTATTTATATATATATATATATATATATATATATAAACTTGGTTAAATCAAAACAAATTTCATATATACTAATTGGGTCAACGCGTTATATGTTTAACCTAACTAATTAGGTCAGCGCGTTATTTAGTTTTTATTTGAAAGCGCGTTATTTAATTTTTTATTTGAAAGATATTATCATGAGTTATACTCGGAATATTACATGTTATATAGTCCAATTTGGAACTTGACTTTGTTTCGAGTTTGAATTTCAAAATCGATGTGTATTATAAAATTCGTTATAAATAAATAATAATAAAATATATATATATATATAATTTTATTATTATCATCATGTACAATGTGTGTACGACATTTTACAGAGTGAAATTTGGAATTCGATATTTATTCCTTGAACTTTGATTTGACTTTAAATCGAGGTTTTAACTTTGATTTGACTTTGAATCGAGGTTTCAAGTTGATATGGTCTTTTTTGAAAGGGTTAGGAACGTTCATAAATAAAAACAACTTTGGTGGTAAACCTTAAATCTTCATTTTGATGTTTTAATTTAGATGTATTTAATCTAATTGATCTCATGTTTGATTAGTTTCAGAGAATTTAACATGATTTTTCTTAATAATAAATAGTATTATTTATTTGGATATTATTAAAGTTATGAGTTTAGTTTTGTTTTTTAGAAGCGATGGTGGATTGTATGATTTTGTTAGTACAACATTAAAATAGAAAAAAAGTGGTAGCCTAAAATTAATTAAGTCATCTACTAAGTGGCAGGTTATGCAAAACACAATCAAAGCATAAGGAAATGCTATTTAAAATTTGGTTTAAAGTGGAAGAAAGAAATTTAGGATTTGGTTCACGCTAAGATAATTAGTGAAAGTAAAAGTCATTTAAAAAAATAAATCTATTAAAGTAGTGTTATTAGACTTTTTTTCCTTTTAAGAGTTCATAACAACTATCTATTTTTCATTTATAAATAGATCATAGATTCTTTAGGCAATCTCAAAATAAAGTGTGGAATAACTGAGAAATACCTTAAATGAAAATCCTTCAAGATTAATTTGACAATATTTTTCATCTATAAAATTTAACATCTTCACCAGTGTTCCTCCACAAGGCTTCTACATCTACACATAAATATGTGAGTTCATTGAATTGAAATAAACAAAAATGTCACTGAAGATGAAAATAAACCCCACATATCTAAGCATACGTTATCCATCCACTACAAATAATGTGGAATGTATATCAACCACTGCTATAAATTCTATTACTAAAATAAAAGAGTTACCTTAAATGAATTTGATTATGAAGTTAAATATATTTTTGTTGTTGATTTTGGAAATATTTAAAAATAAAATAGACATGAGCCAAATGAAAAAATTAACCTTCAATTAGATAAAAATAACTTTGGACTGTTGATTATTAAACATTCCAATAACAAATTTCGATAAGCAACGAATAAATTTCTTCCATGATTGATGTCCTTTTACTCGAGCATGACTAAAACGGCGTTGGAATGAGGAAACATTAAAAAAACATGAAACAAACAAAAACACTTTGATATCTCGACAACACAAGTATCTCTAAAATCAGGATCTACTACGTCTAAAAAGAATCCAATTTTTTTTTATTAAAATAAGTTGGCCAAAATCTCAGGTTGATGCCTATAAGAACAAGCTTACATATTAGGCAATAATTGAATTTCCACCATGCATAATATTAATATTTTTACTCTCCAACTACGTAAATTACCGTAAAATTGTAAAAAAAAATAAAATTGAATAATTTAAATGTAGATACTTACCAATGTAAGTAGGATAAAAGAACAATCCATCATCAACCAGTGGATCGCCTTTGGCTGTTGTGCGATCTCAGCAATAACTCTGTATATGGCCAAAATGTGGAGTAATGAATTAGTCAAGAGTTGGATACTACGTACAAGGCAAGTTGCAAGTTACATCGAGGGGTCGGGGATAAGAAATATCCGAGAATTTTCAGAAATGTCCGATAGAGGGGCGGAGATAAGAAATATCTGAAATTTTTCAAAAATGTCGGATAGCCATTCCAGGACATTTTAGAATATTATTTACATTTTAAAAAAAATGGGTAAAGATCAAAATTTAATTTTTTTTGACACGCAATTTTTTTTTAACAACGAGGATAATCGGTAACTGGTGAGAGTTAACCTGAGCAGGCCCAGGATCAAATCCAACTGGCTGCCACTATAAACCTAGGCTAGCAATTAACTTATGCCTCAACAAGAGCCGAGACGTCCACTCTGGGATCGCCTACTCTTCTAGCCAAGACACAACAGGCCATATACTCAACGAGATTTGAACCTCAGTCTCGTGGGTTTCACCCAGCGAAATTTACCGTTAAACCCCATATCACTGTATTTGACACGCAATTTTAAATTAGCACTTCTCCGACGTGTTTGAGGCCCCTCGACGGGCTGTGACCTGTTCAATTTTGAACATTGGGTGCCATTGCATAGTCTCAACACACTGAACTCAAGGCTTAGTACATTGTGTGTCAAATCTTTATGATCCATGATTTTTACTATACAAATGTAATGATGATAAAACCTGCCAGAAGTCATCATTTCAAATAAGAAGTGAAGGAAGAGAACCAATTAGATTAGAGAAATTAAATTTAAATGTAATAAAAAAAATAATATTAATTAATTTATAAAGTTGAATTATTGCTTAGGTTCAAAAAAAATTGGTCAAACATAGATTAATAGGCAGTTAATGCAAAACCTAATGAGTTATTCATTATCTGTCATAGATTAACACAATTATACCCTGACAAGGCTAGCCTTGTCGTTTAGTTTAAGTATAGCTAAATTACAGCGAAAATATTGAATTCAAATTAGTGTTAAAGTTTAGAATTCCATCAATTTGAATTTTACTAATTGGTAAGGCCATGATTTGTGCAATTAAAGAGCAAGGCCCTGATTTGTGCAATTAAAAAACAAAACCTTGATTTAAAAAATTATATATTTTATTTCTTAACTTTTGAGCTAAAATATTCATTAAAAAATTCTTTTAATATAATTATTAATTTATAAAAATACATCTATTTTATTTTTAAAATTTAAATTTATATTTAAAAATAATTATAATAATAATAATTACATTCATTTATTATTTAGTTTTTAAAAATGGGTATGTTTTATTTTATTAAAATTTGAATTTAGATTTTAACCCCCATATATATATATATATATAATTTTTTATTTATTAAAATTTGAATTAAAATATTCAATTTTTTTTAATATAATTATTAGTTTATAAAAAGTATTGATATGTTGATATTAAATAAGAAAAAAGATTTTATTTTGGAATGTGATGCAGTTAAAGACATTAAAAGTTATGGGAATATCTTAGCATCGATTTCTTAGGATTGTTTTTCAGCTAGTAGATTGTTAAAAGGTTAGGCCAGCTCATCATCAATTTGAATAAATAAAAATTAAATTACAAAAAGCGAAAACCAAGAAATTCATGGTCCCATAAACTAATTTTAATTATATGGATATTAAAATATCATTTCATTTAATAAAAAATAATGATTGCAAAATCAAAATTTACTATAAATTATGCAATGAGATATTCAAACTCAATTATCCAATAAGAAATTCTAGACCAATAATAACAAAATTAAATTTTAAATAAAATAAAAATAAATAAATAGATTTTATAGTTAAATTGTGTTAAATCAAAACAAAATTCATATGTTTGAGCTAACTAATCGGCTCAGCCCGTTATTTAATTTCTTATTTGAAAAACATTATTATTATCATAAGATATGTTCGGAGTATTACCTGTTATATAGTCCAATTTGGAACTTGACATTGTTTTGATTTTGAATTTAAAAATAGATGTGTATATTCAAAGTCAAATTTGGAATTCGATATTTATTCCTTTAAACTTTGATGTGACTTCAAATCGAGGTTTCAAGTTGATATGGTCTTTTTTCCCCGAAGGGTTAGGAACGTTCATAAATAAAAACAACTTTGATGGTAAACCTCAAATCTTCATTTTGATTTGTTAATTTAGATGTTTTTAATCTAATTGATCTCATGTTTGATTAGTGTTAGAGAATTTAAAGTTATAGGGAGTTTTTATATCTTTTATTTTTTAATTAATAAGTTGTTTTATTTTGTTTTAGTAATTTAATAGAGATATTGTATATAAAGGGGTTATATATTTATGTAAATAATTATATAAGTTTGTTATTGAAGTATATTCCAATTTTTTTTTTTAAATTACATGGTAAATCGGTAACTGTCAGTTCTAATTTATGAGAGACCCAGGATCAATCCTCGTAGCTGTCTCTATAACACTAGGAGTACATCCAACCACCTGCAAGTCAATATACTAAGATCCTATGATTTTAGTAAGAGTAGACTCACGTGCCGCCAAGACGGGATTGTGGAATCTGCCCCTTTAGCTTCCACCAAAGCAGGTCAGTGTACTTAATGAGATTTGAACTTCAGTCTCCCAGGCTTCGCCTAAGTAGACGTTGGAGGTTGGATGTTCGAATAGGTAATATTGCAAAACTCCAAGCAAAAATCACAACTCCCCTCCTCTCTCATGTATGTAAATAATGCAATGGTTTGGCTAACTAGCTAGCCAATTTTGGTCTTAGCATAACAACTCATTTCCTTGACTTAAATTGGAGTGAGGACATTCCAGAATCCATTCAAACTCATTGTCAAGATATGGCTACGAAGGACCTTATCACCCAAGGAGGTTGCCTAGGAGCACGCATGCCCACCTATCACTTCATCGATCAGGGTACGAAGCCAACACAAGGTCAAAAGTCATTTGAATATTACAAGCCGTATAGAAAGGTACAGGAGGATAGTAGAATTCTATCAGATTGGCAAAGTTGGAGGAAAAACTTGACAGTTTAAGCCATAAGTTTACCATTCTAGCCAAGAGATAAGCCAACATCTCCTTCTCCTCAGTTGAGGGTAGTGATCAACCAACATGGATGTCTGGAGATTCTGACCAATAGTTGTTATCAATCATTGATTTTTTGCTTGCAACGCTAAAGTCTTTTTTGTTTTCATGTGCACATTTGTCAAGGTTTGCCACAACCAACCCGTTTTTAGAAGTTTATATTAACAAGATGATTTAGTTATATGAGGTCCTAGCAACCTTAAGACTTTGAACTTATGTTACTAGTCTAGTTTCCCTTCACGCAAACCAATAACAATTTATTTTTATCTATTTAATCCTCATTTGATCTAACACGAAGTGTCTAGCTTAAAAAACAAATAACTACATATTTACATTTGAAATATACCTTATATCATTTTATAATTTAAAATTATCTTAATTCTCTCTTATAATTTGCTTAGCAATAAGACTTAAGTTGGGGTGGCAGATGCGGGGCAGGGCGAGGGGTGGGAAGGGGTCGTTTTTTTATCCTAGTTGACAAAGGGAGGATATGTATGAATGGAGTCTTGGCCACCTTACAAGAAATATGGCAAAAGGCTATGCCTTGTTTAAAGGCTTAAATATTGCTCAAAATAAAGGAATTGCATAGATCACTATAATTGGGGATTCACATAATATTATAAGGGCTTTGGTCATGGATCACATGCCCAAGGATGTGCAATTGGTTGTTGTTTTATCCCAAATTCGCAGATTAATGACTAAATTTCAATCAATTTCATTGTTTCATGTTCTAAGAAGATTTAATAAAGAGGTCGATAGCTTGGCCAACCAAGCATGAAAAAGGGAGGTGGGGTCTTTATATTTGAACTCTCACCTCGACATTGAATTTCTCTCATGAAAAATACCATGGCAAGTTGAACTCAGCTAATGGACTGGAACAAAGCAAAAGTTAGGACTAATCTTATTAATTGGGAGATGCATGTATTTCAAATGTTTTTTGTTCTTAGGCATATTTTGAAATTTTTTTGCATATAAATATAGAATTTTGGTATCAATTTAAATAAAGACTAAAGTTTTCTAGTTTCAGTACTTATGAAAAACTTAAAGCTCCCATCCATCATCAATCCAACCTCTTTGTAACTCCTCTCTTTTATTAATACAAATATACTATTTTAATTAAAAATATATATATAACTTAAACCTAAATTAATATAAATACGTATCAAACAATATATATTGAAAATATGCACATAAAATTCAGAAATTATTAAAATAAGGTATATATTATTTAATTTCAAAAAATTTATATAATATTGTTGAAGAGAGATTCCATACAGGCTGGTAGAGTATTTTTAATTAATGGAAAAACCTGTGAGCAATTTTTGAAACCGACGTTTCGGACTAGCTAGGTGAGTCCATCATCAGGGTAATGAGATCTGTATTTTGAGAAGAGAGAGTCAAGAAAATGGTTACACATAGAAATTATTTATATTTTAGAAATAGAAATATGTATAAGATTTAGTTAATATTTCCATATATATATGGAAGTCAATGTAAAGAGCCTGCCTACCTTCCAATCTTATTGATATGATTAAAAACATGATACAAAGAAGTTTATATATACACATATATAAAATAATTTGAGATAATGAATGAATGAATTAATTAATTATATATATATATATATATATATATATATATATATATATATATATATATATATATATATATATATATATATATATATATATATATCTTACAATTTTATTATACAATTGAGTAATATAAAATATATCACTATTTTCCACCGATTGAGGTGAGAGCCAGGAGGAGGAGCACGTTGGGATTCACATCGCCGCCATGTAATTAATAACAGTACAACGAGGGTGGTGGCGTGGCCACACACATAATCCTAAGCATGTGTGAGATGTCAAGGCACTTAACTCACAACGAGATAAGGTACACAGTGAATTGTGATTTGAGTTCAATTGGTCTTGTTGCAGTCAGAAAACTTCTTGTCTCCGCAAGCTCTTGGTGGCATAGGTGTCTCTCCAGGGAAATTCTTGGAAGCAGAAGTTGCGCCTAAGCTCTGGAAGTTAGGCGTGTTGCCTCCTCTCCTTCTCAGTCCTTCTTGGTATATTAAAATTGGTCGCCCCATGAGTGCAATGCTTTCTGTGATATATATGTTATATATATGGCCAGGGAGGTTGGTCCAAACACGAAATTATGGACTAAAGTTAATTGTAGCCCCCTGGTGATTCGTTGGGACGAGGTCCATCCTCTTACCTATAAATTGAAAGTCAGGAGACCTCTCGACGGGAAACCCTTGTCTGATTTTATTAACCCGACCACCTTGAAGCCTAGAAACCATGGGATATGAATATTTCTCAGTTTTTAATTGATGGTCGGATTGAACCTTCTGTTTCTAATTCTAACTCCATGCAATTTTTTAGAAAGTCAACATGTGATGGTTTAATGGATGTTATATCCTATTGTCATGGGGAATTCAAGTATTGGACCGAAAATAACCCTCAGCAAAATTGGGAGGGGTGTTTAATCCAAAATCAGGATGATAATGGGGATAGTTTCCTTTGAATGTGGTTTAATGGTTTTCTCTATCGTGTTTATGCTCCTGAAACCTCTGCAAGTTCCTTAATTAGTCTGACTTGTGGGCACGTCCACCTTGGGCGTCCTCCCCATCATTTTTCTGTTGTTGACACTATGAGACTTGCAAGCCGGATTCCTAATCTCTTGGCACATCTTAATTATCCTTACAACAATAGAAATTTGAAGCTCATGGCTCACCCTGCTACGCATCAAGGTCGTACTCCTACCGAAGGTTGGGGGAGAGATTGAGGTCGTGGTCCTGGGGGCGAGCAAACTCACACTTCTAGAGGAAAAGTTCTTGAGACTAGAACTCGTTCTGTCTTAGCTGCATCCAGAGCATATAGATCTACCACCCACCCACGGGCCCACCAGATGGTCGATGAATGGGAGGCAAAGATTGTAAATCAAGGTAATATCAATGACCATGAACTCTTAAAGGACTTGGGGGGCATGGTTTCAGACCCGGGCCACACCCGTGCTTGCTGCTCTCAATATTAGCAGTCCTTATCCACATATTAGTTGGTGAAGACCCTTCTAGTGAAGGCTTTGATGAGGACTATAGGCAGTTCAAGTCCTGCAGAAGAAATTCAGGCTATTCATGAGGAATTCTAGTTAATCCAACACTAAGTCCAACAACAAAATACTCGCATTGAGAAGCATATCCCTTGCTTGCCTCAAACTGAGTTGTCAGGCTCCAACGCCAAAAACCCTACACCAATTAAATCTTTAGATGATTAGCTTGGTCTTTTGATGAGTATGGTTCCTTACTATTTAAATATAGTTTTGAATAGATGATTAGAAGGAAGTATGGTACATCTGGTATAGGTTTCAGGTTAATAGGGGTTATAAAGATTGTCAATTTTTCTTTCTCTGTTGGACAATCTCAAACTTTTCAAATTTTGGTTGGCTTATAATGCAACCAGATGGTCAACAGACCTGGTTTCCCTATGGGTAGGTTGAGACCATCTGGCGTTGGATGTTGATTTTGTATCACCTGCTTATTTTTTAAAAGTAATGGAAAGGTCCCGGCAAGCTTACACGATATATATATATATATATATATATATATATATATATATATATTAATTTAATTGCAATAAAATTATTCAAAAAAATAAAACCTCCTAAACAAAAATTGTTCTTTTCTTTAAGGAAAGCTATCTTTTTTTAAGGTTAGGGACTTTGCATTACTTTGAAAAGAAATTATATAGACAAATATAGCTTATTGCTGATGGGAAATCAAACCGGTAGCACAAGTTCAAAGTTTTGAGGTCCTTAATACTGCTTTGAATCAGAGCACCTTTACATGAAAACTGTTATAAACAGGCTAGTTGTGTCAACCCTTTACAACTTGCGATACAACCAAACTAAATATATCACATAGTGCATAAACAAAATTCACGTGGAGCATGACAACTAGTGAAGAGGATCCTTATACATCTGCGACTGCGAAACACCTTCTTCATTCGAGGAGAAGGTGATGTTGGTTGATCTTGGCCAAAATTGTTAGTTTACGATTAATGCGGTCAATTTTATCATCCAAATTTGCAATTTGAATTGTGATTTCCTGCTGGGTGTCAACTATATCTGTGAGTATGCAACCCATGAGGATATTTGTGTGCAAGTATACATTTGTAGCTTGCATATACCAAGAAAATTATGACTGAGAGGAAGTTATCAGGAATCCATTCTCACGTGGAATTATCGACATGGGTGTCCAAGATAAAGCACTAATTGTAGCACACAGTAGCTTCCACATGTTCAATTTCCTAACGAACCAATTCAGGAGTAATCTCCTAGTAACAAGAAGAGGAGCTACAAGATTGAGTGATCCGTAGATCAAATATTAGCTGAAAATGAATGTTCCCAGAATCACCTAAAACTGGCGTCAAGTCGTAGTGTTCGTTGTCTTGATTCCAACGATGCTTGAATTGCCTCAATCCAATGTCATATGACAGAGTTATGATGTTCTGAAATTTTTCACCAACAAAAAAAAAAATTGTAGGTAGGTTGATTAGGCTGCTGACAGGGCATTTTCATATTGTTGATGTCATGATGATGTCAGCATACCAACTGGGGATACGATGGACCAATCACAACTCCCCAAGTGTCGAATTCGTACAAGTGTGTGGTGGCGTCATTTGATTGGTCTGTTGTGTTTGGGTGGCCCAATAGGAGGCTGCCATGTGGCCCAACCAGAGGTCGCCATGTGGTACCTCATTATTGATCAAAATATTTGTGTTTGGCCAGAAGACCTTGGCGGGGGTCGAACTCACGACCTGTAACACACAATATTCACGCTCTACTGGTGGTCCACATGATGGTTCTTTTTAAAATATGGTCCCAACTTATATTTAAGTTTGACTTATTCATGAATTGGGGGAGAGGGGTTGGGCATTAGCCCTGGACCTCAGTCGTGTCACTCTCTAGGGGACCCTGGTAGAAGGCTTATGCAGAGAGGGTGGGGACCAGCCCCAGCCCCCCGCCACAACACCATTCATCAGACCGAGCACGAGAAGGTAAGGTGCAAGCGGGGAGGGAGGGGACTATGCCCCAACCCTAGTCATATCACCTCCCACGTGACCGAAGCAGAGTGCTTGACAAAGAGTGCAAGGTTGTAGGCCCTGGCCCTTGGCCCTATTGAATGCACGTGATCACACGCCGAAGACAAAGGTGCTAGGGCCAGCGGGGGCGAACAATTGGCCCCAGCCCCTGATAGTATGCGCCCATGTGGCCCTAATTTTACGCTCAGGGAGTTATTGGACAAATTAAAGAGGCGACATTTTGCACTATTTTCGGTAGGACTACTACCACACCTAGGAAAATTTGTAGCTTTGTGGGCACGCAAAAGGCGGAATTTGTGGAATAAATAACAGTTTGGGTCATTTTGCAGGACAATTAGTAGAAGAAACTTGTGAGAGACATAACTTACCTATTTTTCAACCTTTTTGAGCTCAAGAAGAGCTTGGATAGGGGTTTTTGGGCATTCTTAATCCATTGGCAGGTTCAGTTTTTTATTAGAGCACTTTTGGAAGGAATTTTTGCAGGATTGAGTCTTTTAGTGCAAGAGACAATCAGAGGTTTGATGCAGGTTTGAAGGCATTTTGAGCATGTAGAGAACCTTGTAGTGGTTTTCTAGCCTTCTTATTTTATCTGCAGCAACTGCGACTTCTATGGTGCAGATCTTCTTTGTCTCTTCTCATTATTTCTTTTTTGACAAAAGATATTTTCAGTACTTCAATGTGGAATTGTTATACATTTTATGCTCGGTTTTCAGGTGGAGCATAGGTACTTGATGTGTGAGTTATTTTCATGTTGACCTTTTTTATGACTGGTTGTAGGTGGTCATACTTTTTGAGTGAGAATTCTTTGTAGGAGAATGTTTCCTTGTAGGGGAAATAAGCCACTCAGTTGTCAACAATTTGCATCTACACTTTTGCCGCTAAAATCAGTGCAACACTCTAGTTGTGTTAGCAGGCCCATAGATGTAGCATGGGAGGGGTGAACTCCATCATCAATTGTTGTTTTTCCTCTCTTCGTGTTTGCCATTTTAAGTGTCATGTGAATATGTTACTTTTTAAAAAGTTCATGTGAAAACTAACTCACCACCTTGAAGACATTATAAAACTAGTTTACATTAAGACCGATCTTGTTTATTTGCGAAGCATTAGAGGATGGTTAGTTTTTGAGAGGAGAAGTTCTCCTCCAGTTTCAAATCATCTTAGCATCAGAGTTGGTTCTCACCAAGTTGCAGGTATATGCAAGAAGCTGAAGTGGGAGAGATTGAGAGATTGAGGTCGTGGTCCTGGGGGCGAGCAAACTCACACTTCTAGAGGAAAAGTTCTTGAGACTAGAACTCGTTCTGTCTTAGCTGCATCCAGAGCATATAGATCTACCACCCACCCACGGGCCCACCAAATGGTCGATGAATGGGAGGCAAAGATTGTAAATCAAGGTAATATCAGTGACCATGAACTCTTAGAGGACTTGGGGGGCATGGTTTCGGACCCGGGCCACACCCGTGGTTGCTGCTCTCAATATTAGCAGTCCTTATCCACATATCAGTTGGTGAAGACCCTTCTAGTGAAGGATTTGATGAGGACTATAGGCAGTTCAAGTCCTGCAGAAGAAATTCAGGCTATTCATGAGGAATTCCAGCTAATCCAACACTAGATCCAACAACAAAATACTCGCATTGAGAAGCATATCCCTTGCTTGCCTCAAACTGAGTTGTCAAGCTCCAACACCAAAAACCCTACACCAATTAAATCTTTAGATGATTAGCTTGGTCTTTTGATGAGTATGGTTCCTTACTATTTAAATATAGTTTTGAATAGATGATTAGAAAGGAAGTATGGTTCATCTGGTATAGGTTTCAGGTTAATAGGGGTTATAAAGAATGTCAATTTTTCTTTCTCTGTTGGACAATATCAAACCTTTCAAATTTTGATTGGCTTATAATGCAACCAGATGATCAACAGACCCGGTTTTCCTATGGGTAGGTTGAGACCATATGGCGTTGGATGTTGACCTTGTATCATCTGCTTATTTTTTAAAAGTAATGGAAAGGTCCCGACAAGCTTACACGATATATATATATATATATATATATATATATATATATATATATATATATAGATATATTAATTTAATTGCAATAAAATTATTCAAAAAAATAAAACCTCCTAAACAAAAATTGTTCTTTTCTTTAAGGAAAGCTATCTTTTTTTAAGGTTGGGGACTTTGCATTACTTTGAAAAGAAATTATATAGACAAATATAGCTTATTGCTGATGGGAAATCAAACCGGTAGTACAAGTTCAAAGTTTTGAGGTCCTTAATACTGCTTTGAATCAGAGCACCTTTACATGAAAACTGTTATAAACAGGCTAGTTGTGTCAACCCTTTACAACTTGCGATACAACCAAACTAAATATATCACATAGTGCATAAACAAAATTCACGTGGAGCATGACAACTAGTGAAGAGGATCCTTATGCATCTGCGACTGCGGAACACCTTCCTCATTCGAGGAGAAGGTGATGTTGGTTGATCTTGGCCAAAATTGTTAGTTTACGATTAATGCGGTCAATTTTATCATCCAAATTTGCAATTTGAATTGTGATTTCCTGCTGGGTGTCAACTATATCTGTGAGTATGCAACCCATGAGGATATTTGTGTGCAAGTATACATTTGTAGCTTGCATATACCAAGAAAATTATGACTGAGAGGAAGTTCTTATATCAGGAATCCATTCTCACGTGGCATTATCGACATGGGTGTCCAGGATAAAGCACTAATTGTAGCACACAGTAGCTTCCACATGTTCAATTTCCTAACGAACCAATTCAGGAGTAATCTCCTAGTAACAAGAAGAGGAGCTACAAGATTGAGTGATCCGTAGATCAAATATTAGCTGAAAATGAATGTTCCCAGAATCACCTAAAACTGGCGTCAAGTCGTAATGTTCGTCGTCTTGATTCCAACGACGCTTGAATTGCCTCAATCCAATGTCATATGACAGAGTTATGATGTTCTGAAGTTTTTGACCAACAAAAAAAAATTGTAGCTAGGTTGATTAGGCTGCTGACAGGGCATTTTCATATTGTTGATGTCATGATGATGTCAGCATACCAACTGGGGATACGATGGACCAATCACAACTCCCCAAGTGTCGAATTCGTACAAGTGTGTGGTGGCGTCATTTGATTGGTCTGTTGTGTTTGGGTGGCCCAATAGGAGGCTGCCATGTGGCCCAACCAGAGGTCGCCATGTGGTACCTCATTATTGATCAAAATATTTGTGTTTGGCCAGAAGACCTTGGCGGGGGTCGAACTCGCGACCTGTAACACACAATATTCGCGCTCTACTGGTGGTCCACATGATGGTTCTTTTTAAAATATGGTCCCAACTTATATTTAAGTTTGACTTATTCATGAATTGGGGGAGAGGGGTTGGGCATTGGCCCTGGACCTCAGTCGTGTCACTCTCTAGGGGACCCTGGTAGAAGGCTTAAGCAGAGAGGGTGGGGACCAGCCCCAGCCCCCCGCCACAACACCATTCATCAGACCGAGCACGAGAAGGTAAGGTGCAAGCGGGGAGGGAGGGGACTATGCCCCAACCCTAGTCATATCACCTCCCACGTGACCGAAGCAGAGTGCTTGACAAAGAGTGCAAGGTTGTAGGCCCTAGCCCTTGGCCCTATTGAATGCACGTGATCACATGCCGAAGACAAAGGTGCTAGGGCCAGCAGGGGCGAACAATTGGCCCCAGCCCCTGATAGTATGCGCCCATGTGGCCCTAATTTTACGCTCAGGGAGTTATTGGACAAATTAAAGAGGCGACATTTTGCACTATTTTCGGTAGGACTACTACCACACCTAGGAAAATTTGTAGCTTTGTGGGCACGCAAAAGGCGGAATTTGTGGAACAAATAACAGTTTGGGTCATTTTGCAGGACAATTAGTAGAAGAAACTTGTGAGAGCCATAACTTACCCATTTTTCAACCTTTTTGAGCTCAAGAAGAGCTTGGATAGGGGTTTTTGGGCATTCTTAATCCATTGGCAGGTTCAGTTTTTTATTAGAGCACTTTTGGAAGGAATTTTTGCAGGATTGAGTCTTTTAGTGCAAGAGACAATCAGAGGTTTGATGCAGGTTTGAAGGCATTTTGAGCATGTAGAGAACCTTGTAGTGGTTTTCTAGCCTTCTTATTTTATCTGCAGCAACTGCGACTTCTATGGTGCAGATCTTCTTTGTCTCTTCTCATTATTTCTTTTTTGACAAAAGATATTTTCAGTACTTCAATGTGGAATTGTTATACATTTTATGCTCGGTTTTCAGGTGGAGCATAGGTACTTGATGTGTGAGTTATTTTCATGTTGACCTTTTTTACGACTGGTTGTAGGTGGTCATACTTTTTGAGTGAGAATTCTTTGTAGGAGAATGTTTCCTTGTAGGGGAAATAAGCCACTCAGTTGTCAACAATTTGCATCTACACTTTTGCCGCTAAAATCAATGCAACACTCTAGTTGTGTTAGCAGGCCCATAGATGTAGCATGGGAGGGGTGAACTCCATCATCAATTGTTGTTTTTCCTCTCTTCGTGTTTGCCATTTTAAGTGTCATGTGAATATGTTACTTTTTAAAAAGTTCATGTGAAAACTAACTCACCACCTTGAAGAGATTATAAAACTAGTTTACATTAAGACCCATCTTGTTTATTTGCAAAGCATTAGAGGATGGTTAGTTTTTGAGAGGAGAAGTTCTCCTCCAGTTTCAAATCATCTTGGTATCAGAGTTGGTTCTCACCAAGTTGCAGGTATGTGCAAGAAGCTGAAGTGGGAAAGACTCCAAGAGTTAAAGGAGATTAATTTGTCTCTTCGAATGGAGAATGTTGAGCTGAGGATATTGTTTGAAGTTGTCGAGGAGGATAAGAGGCAAATGTGCCTTCAGTTGCAACATGTGTTGGAGGAACAAGTTGGTGAGACTCCAGTCCAGAAGCAACAAAGAATTCCTACAATATGAAGCCAATTTGTGGGCATGGTCCAAACACAAGACATGGAAATTATGTGAAGAATGATGTTTGTGAGTTTTGTTAGCATATAAAAGATTTTCCTTATGTGCATGTTGGTAAAAGTGGGTGGATTGAGCCATCTTCAACTTTGTCATCAACATTTGAAACAGAAAATGCAGGTGACAAATCCAAGGAGGTAATCAACATCTCTAGTTTACTCTTTCAGTTTTTGTCGATAACACATCTTTTGCAGCCTTTGAAAAACATACTAAATTTGTATGAAGTTGTTAACTCGGATGGGTTATGAAGGAGGAGGTCTCAGAATCAATGACTAAGGTATCACTAATCCTATCGAGGTGAAGGAGCGACCATGATATGAAGGATTGGGTTATGGTCATGGAGAGTGCTCTAAAATTTTAGAGGCAAAGAAATCATCAAATGATGATATGTCACACCAAGATGGTAGTGATAATGGAAATTTGTCTCCCAAGAGAGATGAATGTTTCAAAGGACATGCAAAGTCTAGTCCTCATCGTCAAAGTCACAGCCCAAGGGACAAGTATAAGTGTCATGGGAATTTTAAAAATGTTGGTGATTTTGATTATTTATGGGACATGTATCCTTGCACATTTTGTGATGCAATTGACCATTGTGTGGCTGATTGTGAGCAATGCAAAGTGATGGTCAAGAGAATGGACCAAATTCTTGGAATAAAGCATGAAAAACCTCTCTCAAGTTTGAATACTTCCTTATTGATGGGCAAGCGAAAGTATTTTTGTACCCATTGTAACATGAATGGGCATCATAATGAAAGGTGTTGGAAACTTCATCCAGAACTTCGTCCCAAGAAGGACAAAGAGGTCATGTAATCCATTGCAAGGAAAGTGACAGGTGGAAAAGAGGAAATTGGTTTAGTTCCTAAGGCAACCTTCAAAGCAGAGCGGGTGCAGAAAGAGAACCCATAAGCCTAGGATAGGAAAATATTGGGTAGACTGTTTTGTATAGTTTGCTTGCTTTGTAAAATTGTAAATACTTGTTTTACATTCCTGTTTGGGTACTATTACCCACCATTTTGTGGGTGATATCCCTAGGATCATTTTTTTCTCCAAGATGGTCCTCAGCTGACAGGCAGCAACCCCTTGCAGCCACCAACTAGTTTGTTGTGCTATTTCTCCACCATTTGAGCCAACCATATGGTCCCTCACCCATCTTCCATGATCGTATGTTTGAAGGTGGGCCTCTCAAACCTAAAGGCATGTTGCGTCATTTGGTAATTGAGTATTGTAGTTTTCTTATCATGGACATTTATGGGCATGGATTAATGGGGGGATTTGACGGAAAAAGTGGGCTAATTTTGCACTCTTATCCCCTAGACCTCTTTTGGATATTAACCTTGCATTATAGTCCCATGGGATCTCTTTTATTGACCATTTGGCTTCAGGGATGGTATTTCACGAGAAACCTTGATTTTGGTTGCGTGGTCCCGCTCCCTTATCTGCATATATTACCCCCTTTTTACTAATTATTTCCCTATTCATCATTTCTCCCACCTGAGTCCACATTCCTCCATTGGGTCCACATATGGTTAACTTTCCCATCCCCCTTTCCCACGCCTTGGGTTAGGCTTGGAATGACGCCCCAGAGGTTGATGCAGCTAAAAAGAAAGATAAATGCATAATTGACCACATTCAACAAGAAAATGTATCACAAAGTGCAAAAGATGTCCGAACACATTTAGCACATGGGCAAAAGCCAATACATGAGCTCTACCCGATCATCATGGCCATCACCCAAGTTCCTACAAGTTCTATAAGCCTCCTTCTTCATATAGGAAGCCGTGATTGTCCCAACCCTTGGTGGGAAATGAACCACCCTCCCTCAAAAATGGGTGTTCACTACTATATCTCACACATCATGCTCTTACCCCTTGAGCCTCGGGCAATTAATCAAAGAAAAATCATAAAATTGCAAAAGGAATATAAGGAAGGGTGGAAAAATCAAGGTCAGGGCACCTCATGTACCACGATTTCTCCCTCCTATATATTATAAACCCAAGTGTGGGCTTTCCTTTTATTAGCTACGCTTATACCTCGGCATGTGGTTTAGGGTTGCCCCTTCTCATCCCCTACTTCATTTACCTATTTGTCACATGCCACCACCTTTTGAAGGATGTATTGTGAACATATTATCCCCTTTAGAAGTAGAAACCACCTAATAGGATACTTGGTTAACCCCATTTTGAGCTTAAGATACATTGACACATCCAGAAGCCCATTATGGAAGGGCAGGCCAATATGAAGTCCCCACCTATGATCCATGGTTGGTAAGCTCATTTACTCGATTTCTCTAATGACTTGTTGTACTGAAAGGCTAGGGGATGCATTGGATCTTATGCAGGATTGTAGATGGTTTCCATCTTGGGTTTGGTCTCCCTACACGAGGTCCTAATCCTTCAGAGGGCTACATTGGCACATGTAGGGTGTGTGTTAACAGCCATGGGCCTTCAAAACAATAAACAATACTCCATGTATCCCCAAGGATGTTTAGAGATGCTTGATATTCACCCGTTGGATGAGGAATATTGATCCAGGTGGATATTGGTGGCCACCCGCCAAGTCCACTTGGACCCCCACCATTGCTTCTTTCAATTTTTCAGTTTCCTTAATTGTAGCACAATTTACTATTTTTAGCAGTTTTTCGGGTGCTAAACTTTCGGAGTCGTTTTGAGGCCCTAAACGACGTTTTTTTGGAAATCTACCGCCAACGATTTTGGATATTTTATGTCTAAAATCGTCTTTTTGGTCGTAGCCCTCTGAGAGATCTTTCCAACGGGTTATCATGCGCGTCAAACAGAGATAATATGACCAAGTCGCGATCCCGGGAAGTTCGCTGTCCAACTCACCCCAACGGGGCCCATAAACTCTTGGCGTCACATCTCCTCGGGTTAGGGTTTTGTTGTTTAGGGTTTGCTCTTATTGTTCAATAATAAAGAGACCCTTGAGCCTCATTGTAAGGCAGTTCAGAGGCATGTAGCTGCCACATGTCTTCTCAGAGATAAGCTGCCATCGCCCTAGCTGGTTTATTTCCATTCCTATTTGTAAGCATATTTCAGTATTTTACATTAATGAAATGAAGTACTATTTCCGCTGCATCTTTGTGTTTATGGTTATCTCTGTAATTTGTTGCGTTCATGTTTAAATCTGGATCAAAGATGCACCTGGTTCACCTTTTCCCAACCAACCCCACAGATGTACCATACACTTGAAAGCTGACCCAAGACTTGTTGGATGATGTGGCATCACCTACACCATCATTAGGGCCCTTACAGATGATCTACATGCATATTCGACTCATTGGAGACCCATTGATCCGAATGGAAAATGGCATCAACTCATGGTATTCATCCACCCATATTATTCATCCACCCATGGAATTTACCCATGGTATTGTAAATGGCATCCGCCCGTGGTATTGTAAAATCTACCCATGGTATTCATTCACCCATGGAATTGACCCATGGTATTGTAACTGAAAAATACTATAAGTAACAAGTCACATTTTGTAAAAGGACAGATTGTCCGCCACAATGTAGCCTTTACAATTATTATCGGTTTTAATAAAAAGTTTCTTTGTGGTTTTGTTTATTGGGCATTCTCCTATTTTTCTTCTGGAAATTCAAGTTTTCAGATCTTAGGGGTCTCTCCCCCCAAGATCCATTTCACTTTTTTTTTATATCTTGGGAGCCTCCCCCCAAGATCCAGATCAATAATATCTTTTTTTTAGATCTTGGGG
Organism: Pinus tabuliformis; assembly: GCA_031772625.1. Lineage (NCBI taxonomy): Eukaryota > Viridiplantae > Streptophyta > Pinopsida > Pinales > Pinaceae > Pinus > Pinus tabuliformis. The sequence continues at coordinate 252,052,603 of CM062810.1, read as the reverse complement.
GCCTCCCCCTAAGATCCAGATCAGTGGTATCAGAGCAGGTTATGATTCCATGGGAATGAGGGTTTGATGCATATTTCAGTTTCAAATTTTTCAGCAATATTCAACAAACTTCAAGCATGTGTTACATCCTCCACAGAGCATTTTCTTGGGCCAAGCGGGAAGAATTTTTCTTTTTTCATTTTTTTTGCAGGAATGTTTTTGGGCGACGAGTTTGCAGATCAGATTTGAAACATTTGGTACAAAATTTACAAAAAAATAGATCATATTTGGATTCCATGCGAAAAAATACCAAAATTCAAAAAAAAAAATCGGCTGAATTAGAGTCCAGATGAGGGAGATATCGCTGATTTAAAATCAGTTACGTCATAGATTTTATTTTATTTTATTTTTATTTTTATTTATTTATTATTTTTTTTTTTTATGACAACTGGTGGACAGCGACTCTTCTGTCATTTTTTGAAGTTTTTGTGCAGAATTTCAGAAAAAAGGATTGTAGATCTGAGCTCCTCTTGAAAAATCACCCAATTTCAAAAAAAAAAAGGGTCTAATCGGAGTTTGGATGTGGGAGATATCGCTGATTTAAAATCAGCTATTTTTTTAGAACTTTTATGACGACAGAACTGTTGCAGCGCGAATCTGAGATTCTAGAGTGTCCAGATAAGGATTTCCATCACATGGGAAGATGCAAAATGGTCCTTCTACTTCCAAAAACAGGTTATAATAAATATTCTGAGTTATATTGACTGAGTTATGCCCATTTTAATTCTGGAGCAGCATTCGGAGTGGGTTCCCATTGGAGACGTGCCCTCCCACCCCACTTTAGTAGGTACCTGCTTCACATTCATCAGTTTCAACATAGCAGCATTCAGCTTGGGTTATTTGGAAATGTGCCCTCGCACCCCAGGCTATGTAGGCACCTGCTACTTCATCAGCAACCAACATCACGGTTATGGGTCATCCACAAACCCACACTTCATCGAAGTCCATTTGCTAGGCCGCACACTGTTAGTATAGCAGTTGGTCACAAGCATTACAGGGTATCTCTATCCTTGGATCTTCGTTCGTCATGGTTATGGGTCATCCACAAACCCACACTTTATCGAAGTTCATTTGCTAGGCTGCACACTGTCAGAATCACAGTTGGTCACAAGCATTACAGGGTATCTCTATCCTTGGATCTTCGTTCATCATGGTTATGGGTTAACCACATAAAACCCTTATCTTCAATGGTTCTTCGTATTCAACAAGGGCTTTGCAGGAGGGAATTTTACGCAATGGGGACCATTGCTTCTTAAGGAGGGAGGAATGATCCGAATGGAAAATGGCATCAACTCATGGTATTCATCCACCCATGGAATTTACCCATGGTATTGTAAATGACATATGCCCGTGGTATTGTAAAATCCACCCATGGTATTCATTCACCCATGGAATTGACCCATGGTATTGTAACTGAAAAATACTATAAGTAACAAGTCACATTTTGTAAAAGGACAGATTGTCCGCCACAATGTAGCCTTTACAATTATTATCGGTTTTAATAAAAAGTTTCTTTGTGGTTTTGTTTATTGGGCATTCTCCTATTTTTCTTCTGGCAATTCAAGTTTTCAGATCTTGGGGGTCTCTCCCCCTAAGATCCATTTCAATTTTTTTTTTAGATCTTGGGGGTCTCTCCCCCTAAGATCCATTTCAATTTTTTTTTTTAGATCTTGGGGGCCTCCCCCCAAGATCCGGATCAATGGTATCTTTTTTTAGACCTTGGGGGCCTCCCCCCAAGATCCGGATCACCCATGAGGTTATTATTGTGCCCCCACACCCACTAGGAGCACCACAGGATTTTTTTTGGAGAACAAGGGGCCAACCCCTTGCCTATCATTTTTTGAGGGTCCTATTCCTCATAATGCAACCTATGGACCTCATCAAGCCACTTGGAGGGCTTATCACCAAAAATTAGATTATTAGCACATTATTTTTTTTGGGGCTTATGTAGGCCAAGGAGGCTAATTCGAACTCCTCATTAGTGTATATATACAAGCAAGATGAGTTCATTTTCTCATCATCACTTTGGAATGGATATTTTCTCTCTCTTGAGAATTTCATACTTTTTCTAGAGGATGAATTAGAGCTTTATGGATGAATTTTGATGTGTGGATATTGGTCTATCTTATCTTGGAGCTTCTCTTTTGTTAATTGTGGATGGTTGGATATATTTTGTTACATGTAAGTACATGATTTTAATGTTATTCTTGTTTTACTTTGTCATATACATTGGATTGGGATTTCACTATTTTTAAGGCTAATTACGACATGCATTTACTGCTTTAAATTGTGGAATTTTGTGTCTATTATAACATCTCTCAATATATGGGCCATGTAATGTGAACCAAATATCCTAGGGGTAATTCTATCAATGAATTGACCTTGATAAGCCATCTCCTTTACACATCGAAGTATAAAAGATGCAAGATTGCTTCTCTTTGACCTAGAAGGTTAGCGAAGTAGTCTTGAGGCCTCCTTGACCAAGAACCAAAGGCCCTCATTCATATTCATCATAGATTCCATACTCCTAAGACTAATGCATTGATCTACCAAGAGGTGGTCACCTAAAATCACATTATTTTCACCTTTTCCAAGTCTAGCCAAGCTGGATCACCTAGGGCATCATTTTCCCAACAAACTATCCCTCTAAAAAGTTTGATCTACTAGGGTCTCCTGCATTGGTGTCTCCTCAAGGCCTCCTCCAATTTTGAATCCATTTCGATGGTGGAGTTGGGAGAAAAGCCAAACCCTAGCTCCAAGATCAAAATTTTCCCTAGAATCCCCAAGGCTAGTACCTCATAGGATCAATTCAACACCTTCAAGTGAAAATTATTTCTTTGATCCTTTCCCCCACCTTGTCTAGGGTAAGAACATCATTGATTGCCATACTCTTTCCTCCTACCCTAGACTGGGTCCACTTGGTCCCATGTGGTCCCATTCCTTTGAAAAGACAATTCTTCAAGAACCATCCAGGATACCAATTTCAACAAGGATTTTAGGGATTGGGAAACTTCTTCACAAGTCATATCCCATAAACCTAACTCTCAAATCCTCCCTTCCTTTCCCTATAATGCATTGTACCTTTCTTATAAAGCAAGAAAACTCCATCCTTCAAGCTTTTATGGGAAAGGGATTATTTGGGTCACTCATATCCATTCATTGATTTATCCTTCATCGGTGACTCCACAATATATTGGGTCTCCTCCCAACGGTGAAATTTCGTAAATAGAAGGGAGCTTTAGCTGATGTGACAATGGGCTAAATCTCCATTTATTACCCTTAGTCTAGCATTTTCCCTTTAGGTCCCTTGCTAGTTTAAGTGGTAACAAGTACTTTGTAAAGTGAAGACATGAATAATCACTCATTTGCAACAAGTATGTTTTCTTTGACATGTCATGTTGTGTTGGCTTGTTAATGAGTCCAATTGTTTGAGAACTTTTTAGTATGAACATTTGTATGTCCCCTAGTGTGTCTACAGTTGTGTCATGTACTCACCGATTCAAGTGTTTCAAGATGAAGCTTGTTTGTGAATGAAATATTTGATAAATATTACAAAGAAGATGACTATGTTTGTGTGGAAAAAGCCAAGTATGTCATTGAAAAAAGGCAACCACTGTACCTAAGAGTACAAGTGCAATTTGAGGACAGTAAAACATAGTATGAATCAGTGCATTGCAAGCATTGAGTTGCTTCTGATTTCCAAGATGGAAAAATCAATTTTGTCTTTAGCAAAGAGGGACTTCAAGATGAAGTTTGTTTGAGCCAAGAAAGATGGTTTTGGAGAGAATGTTCAGATTCCATCCATCAAAGTTTTTGTTCCTGCATGTTTAGAAGAATTGTGGCTCGATTCTTGACAAGAAGATAAGGACTTCACATAGAGGATAGGTGGAGTACCTTGATTTGAGATTGAAGGCACCAATTGAAACAGAACATAAGGATTTATGTCGAGAAAGTTTATGAGATTTTTCCTCACTTATTTTCCAAGTGGAGATAAACTTTTAGGGTCCAAAAGTTCTTAGTGGGGAGGTATGATCCATAAATCAAAATTAGGCTAAAACCAGAATATCCCAAAACCATCATCAAGTCATAAAGTTCCTTGTCCTGATTCCAGTGACGCTTGAATCGCCTCAATCCGACGTCGTATGACAAAGTTATGATGTTCTAATTTTTTTGACGAATAATTTTTTTTTTGCACGTAGGTTGACTAGGCAGTCCGTACTGCTGATGTCATGATGATGTCAACATACCAATTGGGCATACAATGGACCAAACATAGCTTTCCAAGTGTCAAATCCACATAGGTGTGTGGTGGCATCATTTGATTGGTTCATGGTGTTTGGGTCGCCCAATAGGAAGCTACCATGTGGCGCCTCGTTATTGGTCAAAATATTTTTTTTGGCTCAAAGGCCTTGGTGGGGGTCAAACTCGTGACCTGCAACACACAATCTTCACACTCTATCGTGGACCACATGATGGTTCTTAATATACTATGGTCTCAACTTATATTTAAGTTTGATTTATTCACACATTGGGGGAGAGGGGTTGGGCGTTAGCCCTAACTCCTAGTCGTGTCACCCTCCATGAGACCTTAGTGGAAGGCTTAAGTGGAGAGGGCAGGGACTAGCCCCAACCCTAGTCACAACACCATTCACCAGATCGAGCACGAGAAGGTAAGGTGCGAGCGGAGAGGGTGGGGACTAGGCCCCAACCCTAGTCATATCACCTCCCACGTGACTGAAACAGAGTGCTTAACGGAAAGGGCGAGGCTATAGGCCCTGGTCCGTGATCCCATGGCCACGATATGACCGTTACCAGGAGATTTAGCGGAGGCAGTTGGCCGTTGGCACTATTGACTGCATATGACCACATGCTGAAGAAAAAGGTGCCAGCGTCGGCAAGAGTAGACAATTGGCCCCAACCCCCAACCGTGTGCGCCCATGTGGCCCTAATTTTGCACTCAGGGGTTTATTGGACAAATTAAGAGGTGACATTTTGCAATATTTTCAGTGGAAATATCGTCGAACCCAGGAAAATTTGTCGTTTCACGAGCGCGCAAAAAGAGAAATTTGTCGAACAGATAGCAGTCTGGGTCATTTTGCAAGACAATTAGCATAAGAAACTTGGGAGAGCCATAAATTGCTCATTTTTCAGCCTTTTTGAGCTCATGAAGAGCCCAAATAGGGGTTTTTGGGCATTCTAAATCCATTGGAAGCCTTAGTTTTTTTATTGGAGCACTTTTGGAAGGACTTTTTTCAGGATTGAGTCTTTTAGTGCTAGACAATCAAAGGTTTGATGCAAGTTTGAAGGCATTTTGAGCATGGAGAGAACCTTGTAGGGATTTTCTAGCCTTTTTATTTTACTTGCAACACTTGTGACTTCTATGGTGCAACTCTTCTTTGTTTTTTTCTTTCTCATTATGTGTTTTTTTGAGAGAAGCTCTTTTCAGTACTTCAATGTGGAATTGTTGTACATTTTATGCTCGGTTTTCAGGTGGAGTATAGGGACTTGATGTGTGAGTCATTTTCATGTTGACCTTTTTTATGAATGGTTGTAGGTGGTCATACTTTTGGAGTGAGAATTATTTGCAGGAGAATGTTTCCTTGTAGGGGAAACAAGCCACTCAGTTGTTAACAATTTGCATGTACACTTTTACCATTGAAATCAATGGATCAATTTAGTTGTGTTAGTAGGCCCGGAGATGTAGCCCAGGAGGGGTGAACTCCGTCATCAATTTTTTTTTTTCCTCTCTTCATGTTTTCCATTTTAAGTTTCATGTGAATATGTTACATTTTAAAAAGTTCATGTGAAAACTAACTCACCACCTTGAAGAGATTATAAAACTTGTTTACATTAAGACCCATTTTGTTTACTTGCAAAGCGTCAGAGGACGGCTAGTTTTTGAGAGGAGAAGTTCTCCTTCAGTTTTAGATCATTGAGCTTAGGCTCGAGGCTGTGAAGAGGAGGCGACATGATGCTCCATAGAAGCAGAGGCAGTGGTTCGACGACACTTGCCACCCTATTCCCTGGAAACAACTTGCCATAGGGAATATTAACAAAAATGACAACAACCAAGGAGTTGGGATTGGGAGAAAAAGCTTTGAATACTGAGTTGGCAAAGACAACTTTCCAGTTGGAAAAAAGTAGGAGACCAAGTGGCAAGGTGGCATATGTCGATGAGAGTATCACTGTCCAAGGGGTTAGGAAGAGGTTGATTTTGTAGAGTGTTCCCATTCATGAAGGGTATGAAATTTTAGCTGAATGGTGGACAATAAAGAGTGGTTGGGAGGGCATATATGAAGGCAATGGTTCACCCAATTAGAGTTCTAGGCAGACCCAGAAAAGGTAAACCATAAGTTGGAAATGACCAGACACACTATGCAGTGAATCAAATCAAGGGCATGAAATCGATGCATATGCTCAAAAAATGAGTTCATCAATAAGACAACATAGGATACCAAGAATGGAATGATACAATGATACCAAGAAAGGAAATATAAACTCAAATGCCACAAAAACCAAAGGTAAATAAAACTCTATGATGATAAACAACAATGAAACAAAGCCTTATAGAGAAGAATGTTACCACCATTGTGGAGCGACCATCATTAAAAGGCCAAACACTTGAATGCAATAGGACTTTGATGAGGAGGAGCTATGTATAATCATGATCCCATAGAACCTCAGCGTGGTTGGCTCTGGATATTGCACATGCTTTAAACTATGGACTATTACTAATACAAAGATCCCAAATGCATAAGGATTGATAATTCAACATCCAAAATTAAGAATTAGCCTCGTGAAAAGGATAATTGAACGAAGATGAGCCAAAAGAGCCAAAAATTCGATGCTTTATGAAATCCCTAAGAACCATTTAAGTCTCCAGTGATAATCACCATGAAAAACCTCCTATATGTGCATTAATTTGCAAATCCAATGTAAATTTGCTCTGAATTATGATTCAGGCATGGTCTGTGATTGCTTTAAACTCCAACTAAGCTTGTTTGTACTCTCTTCTACCCTCATTTTTGTTGGAATGCCATTTACCCTTGTGTATATCACTTGCTATCACATTTTGAAGTGACATGCATGCATGTACTACGACAAGTGGGTGGTGCATCACACCCTCCTTTTAACTGCCTCATTATCACATCAAGGTGTTTTTTCAAGAAATGCTACTGATTTTGTTGATATATCCCTAGTTGAAATGTCTTAGAATCAATACTAATTTACAAAACATCTAAAAATATAGATTTACATATATGCATATTACTATGTTCCTCATTCTATTATTCTTGTGGAGGATTATTCTCTTGCTTCATTAGTTCCATCTCCACATCACCGGGGTCCACTGCACCAAGTTTTCTTCCCTAGCCTTCTTTGGTATCAAACCAATTAATAACCTCTATCATGATATCACACACTGTGTGTTTTGTGCCAAACTAGTGGCCACATTTCATACTATGTTCCATTCCTCTTTCAAATTTGCTATTTGCATCCTTTATTAAAGCACTATTTCCAAAACCTTTGTTTGCCCCGCATTCAAACTCACCTCTTGGTTATGGAATCAATTGGTGTAGCCACTAATTGCAGAGTCATTGTTTGAAATTAGACTTTCACGACACCTCAAAACTTGATGAAATCCCAATATCTCATATATAACACACCAATTCAGATGCCTATGCGACTCTATTTCCAATTTTGAGAATTCAAGCAACAAAGCGAAACTAAAATAAGATTTCGCGGGACAAGCTTCCATTGGATTCCAAATTGTAGAGGGAACGTCTAGAATGTGATCCACAAAAGTTAGCCATCTAATTTCTTGATCAAGGACAATATTAAGATGACTTCCAAAATTCATTATTAAAGATTTAAACCACAACAATACCAAACTCAACCCACATGGAGATATCCCACTCTCATTCCCCACTTCAAACGATGATGCCATATTACTAACTCCTCCTCCATCATTATATAAAGAAATATATACATGAATTTATTAACACTATACTATATCTAATACATTCTATTAAATTGTTTATTAATTAAAATTTTATAAATTTGAAAATGATATAATTCTCCATTTTAATATTAATTTACCAATCTCATCAAATTATAAAATAAAAAAATACTTATTTATCAATTTAAAATTTTTAATATATAATTACGATGCATTGAAATAAACCATTTTAATTTTTATTAAATTCTCTAGAATATAATTTCCTAAATTTTTATTTCTCTAATACATCACCAATAATATAGTTTGATTCTACAATCTTTTAATAAAACATCAAAATCTATAATTTTTTAATAAAACATCAAAATCTTGGATTTTATTTTTTGTTAAGTCAAATTCTATTTTTTCTTTCAAACCCATAAAGAATCTCCTTAACTATGAATCATAAATAAAAAAAATAAAGTAATGGGTAAGTAATACCCATTATTATTTTTAAATAGAACGAATACAAAAAAAAAATAATATTTATATGAACAGTTTTTATTTCAATAAAGTTAACTTTTGAAAATCACTCCATAGTCGTTGCAAGAAGTGGGCTGGCTTGACATACGACCATCTCCACTCTGACCCAACCCATTCCCAAATTTAACCACACAAAACAAACAAAAAGGATCGGAAAAAAAGAAAGGGAAAACAAAACGAAGCATATCCAAACACGTCAGACCTGGGAAAAGGTTCCGTTTCTAAATAAATCTCAATAAGAATTAATTTAAAATATACATTTTTCTGATTGTAGCTTCTTTAAAAAATCAGGGAAGTACAGAGACGGTTGATAGAGAGGGTTCTTCAGAGCACCAGAACAATACGTAAACACTAGGGGGTCTGGTCACCGTTGCAGCGCCCAAGCGCTTTCTGTTCCTCCATTCTCTGCTCCGGAGGCTCAAAATGATGGCTTCCTGACCAAATCGCGACCACTGGGACTCCAACATCAGAGATTTTGGGCCACAATTGAGCAAACTTTTTGGTTTTTAATGTCCCTGATTGAAGCCAAGGCCTAAAGTGATTAAAACTAAGGAATCGTCAATCTCGTTCCCGTAAGTGTTTTTTTTGAATTTTTCCTTGTGAGTTGATTTGCACATGGATCCCACAGATCCGATTTACCAGTAAACGTTTTTAGGGTTTTATGTTGTATTGAGGGTTTTGGGATGTTAAGATGGGTTTAAATGGCAATTTTTGAGGCGGATGATCTGACGAATTCAAATTAATGTAGCGGTGAGCCTTGAATTTTTCTGTTTGTTGATTGATGAGGGCGTTTGCATATATGCATGTAAACAGGGAATTTTCATACTGTAAGATATGATTAGATTGATGGGGATTTCTGGCAATCTGTGGTCATGAGTTCAATTCCCATTGAATGAGTCGCCGTGGCATTTCCAGCGGGGGTTTCAGATTAACACTAGATTACATATATTTACAGGTCATTAGAAGTCAATATCTGTTTGGTGTTATGTGGGCAACAATATAAAAATCCCAAGCTCACAGATAGATTTAATATATGACAGAAATATAGCCTTCATATCTATCCAGAGAATCACTTGTGCAAACTCTATAGATCGTTTCTGCTGATCATTTCGATTGTTTTCCTCCCAATATGAACATCAGATTGTCTACGCAAGTTGGTATGCAGAAGTTTACTTCTCCCACCCCGATGAAGTTATTAAGGACATACATGCCTTCTATGGCGTTTGCCATTCAGGGTCTGGATGTTTTACCCCTGCGCTTGCGAGTTGGGGGATCTGCTATGGATGATTCTAACTAGTGGGTCATCGGAAGCTTGATCCCTCTATCTTTGCAGCCCCACACATAATCCAAACGCTGTTGGACCCAGAAATTCAAGGCAACATCCCAGTGGTGTTTGGAAGGTTACTCACCTTATCTAGGCGGTGCCATGTTCTCACCATTGCTTGGGAGGTTTGCACTGACCACACGCTCAATCATCATGATCAAGCGGTCTTGTCCTATGTTGGTCCAAGTTACCAGAAACAAGAAACAACTGTGAAAATGGGAACTGATCAACAAACGGAGGCCGATTTCCAAAGGCTTTTGAGACAAGAAGTGGTCTCTTCTGCACCATGCACATTATGCACATGTAATTTATTGATGTCACAAAATGAAATTACATTCACACAATAATGTATAGTTTTTATTTTTTGGTTTGATTTTGCTTTTAAAAAACCTATGGCTGTTATTTTTCAAATGCTCTCATGGGCAGATAAACACTTAACAAACAGTGTTTTTGTACCGTTTCCATTTCCTAACTGTTTGTTGGAGAAATGGTAGCCTGATGTCAAATTTTTAGTAACAATGGGTGTCAATGACCTGGGGCATTTTCAAAATCACCCTCCCCAAAAGGATTCAAAAAAATTGCTTGAAAGCCCATCAGTCTTGCTTGCCTCTGCATGCTTTGAGGAGATGCCAGGCTCTACTGTATGATCATCAGATCTTTGAAGATAACATAAGTCCATTGCACCGAATACATTTTGCAAATCACTGTGTAGGGTTTGACTTTGCTATAGTCAACAAATGGATACATTCTACATTTTTCCTTTTCAACATGATGGTATTCTGTTATTTTTGACTGGGTCTCAATCAGCTCTGGTGCTTGCCTGACCTTAGTGCAATTTTTTCATCTTTTCTCACTTATTCTATTTGATCGGAAAATTCTGGTTTGAGGTATTAATATTCATAAGCACACATATATTAATCTTTTTTCATTTTTATGCATTGAAATCCAAAATGGCATGAATTAAAGTTTAGTCTATATGGTGCATTTCTTTAAAAAACTTGAAATTTGTTGAATTCGAATTGAATGGCAATTTTCACCATATATATATATATATATATATATATATATATATATATATATATATATCCCATGAGAAATATCTTTATATTCCATATGAGGAACACGCGCCCACACAGATACATATATATAAATTTTATTTTCCATGATAAATATTTTATATTTGATATGAAAAATATACATTTTTCAGCCCTAGAGGGATTACTTAGACAACAAGGCTCAAAGCCATTACAAGAAATACTCATTATGAGCTCAACATGTCACATGTTGGAATTGAACCTGGGTAGGGAGGATAATAACATTTCTTTCAACCATGAACCACCCAAGCCAAATCCAGTTGACATATTTTTTGGGTCAAATTGAAGTTAAAAAAATATTTGTATTTGTTTTTATTTAAATATACAAAGTTATAATTGAATTCATTTAATTGTCTTAATTGAACATAATTGTGAATCTTATCATTGCATAGGTGAAATTTTTTCAAATTTCCTTGCCCCCATATTTGAACATGAACAAAAACTAGGTAATCTTACTCTAGATTTGTTATGAGTTCATAAATCCAATTGTAGATTTTAGAATATCAGGAGTAATTTTTGCCTATCCATTCTGTTGGAACTTGGAATATATTGAGACATCCTTTATTTGGCAACTGTTACAGGCTTGGGTAGTCTTAATGTGCTGAAGGCAGAGCTGTTCTTACTGAATATTATTGCAAGTGGAATATACCAGGAATAAAGACAAGGGTTAAGAATGGCTGCTGCTCTTGTTGAGAGGGCAACCAGTGACATGTTGGTTAGCCCTGATTGGGCAATGAACATTGAGATTTGTGATGTTCTTAATAATGATCCAGGGTAAGCAGCTTATGCTTTCATTTTAGTTTATTTTGTAGCAGCATCTATAATTCATTATCCTGAGTCTTTTCTATATTTATCTTTATATATATATGCTTACGTGAAGTGTTATTTTTCCCTTAGCAAATATGTACAGCTTCTAGGCATGCTCTTGTATATATTAAGGCTAATTGTTAAATTTAGATAACAATGGTATGTTCTATGTTTAGCACAAGTACTTCAATGTTCCTTTAGCAGCCTAATGACAATTTCAATTTAGTTTTCCAATAGCAATCACATTAACCATTAATCACATTGATAGTAACAGTAGATAGAACATGAAACAAAATGTAGAAGACAAGCCAAGACAAGAGGACACCAGATTTGGCGGATGCCAGGGAAAAACCCCAATGTGGGGAAAACCCTTTGATCAAATCTTCTTATTATTATATCAAATGTTCAGCACAGAGAAAGACAGTACAAAAAGTCAAAATTGACTTGCCAATAGAAGATCAAAACAGCCCTGTCAAAGTTCTGCAATACTGTCCCAGTCAACAACAGTCAAATCAGCCCTAATCAGAAAGTCAAAGATGGTCAACGCAGCAGTCAAACTTCTCCTTTGAAGCTTGGTCAAAGGTAGTCAAACTCGGCCTCCAACAGCAATCAAAGTCAGCCCAAAACAGTCATAAAATCTGTGGTCAAACTTGGTCAACCTGCAGTCAACTCAGGTCTAAGTCCTCCTTTTGCCAAGGTTCTTGTGCCTAGAAATGCGGCCAGCTGAGACAGAAATCCACCCTGAAAATCGAAGTCAAAGGATGCCCAGAAGTCAAAGTCAATGCTGGTCAAACTGCAGAATTTTCTGAGATTTTTAGCCCTGTAATTCAACCTCCTTGTGCCACATGTGTGAGAGAGAGAAAATGCCCAATGTTGTACGAACCAATGAGAGAAGGAGAGAGAGTGTGTGAGTGATGATGATGCCAAATGAGGTGAAAGGTCACTTGTATTTATACAAGTCGTTGAGGGTGAAGAGTCATGTCCATTGGGCTTCATGAGCCTACATGATGATGTGGCCGACCTGAACAATTTGCATGTGTGGGCATAAATTCAAAATCACACTTATGCTTGTCCACATGAGATGATCTTTATATCAATTTTGGTCCCCCCGAAAAGAGGAATTTAATGCAATCATCTTCTCCATCAAATGAACTGTCAGTTGCCAATTTTAACACTAATTGCCCTAGTTGCCAATTTTAACACTAATTCTATGCAACTTGTTTTAAACCCTTTTTTTTTCAATTGCATTTACAAGATGCACAATGCATTGTTTTATTGGAAATATTTTTGTATTCCATATGAGGAATATTCATGTTTTGGTCCTCAAGGGACTATTCAAACAGCAAGGCTGAAGCCATACAAGAAATACTTGTTATGAGCTTCTTAACATGTCACATGCAGGAGTTGAAGCTAGGTGGGGAGCATAACAACGTTTCTCCCAACCACCCGAGCTAAACCCAATTGACACAACACACAAACTTACAAAAAATCTATAAGGATATTCTTTGGAAGACTTAAGTTTGTTTCATTATTATTTGGGTCATGCATGCAAACAAAAGGCCTTGATACTTAATCACTAGGAAAAATGACTTTTGCTCATTTATCTTGTTTACCTGATTTTGCTAAGGCCTTTTTCATTATAAGTCAGCTGTCATGTTTTTTCGATTTTCGCTTATAAATTGACATTCAGAGGGCCATGGTGGGATTGATGTATGATTTTGTGTTGGCCAATTTTACTTCGATTGAACAGACAAGCAAAGGATGTCATTAAATCAATCAAGAAGCGCATCGGAAATAAGAACGCCAAGATCCAGATTCTTGCACTGACTGTGAGTATTTAAGAAAAATTAAAATGTTTAGGTATAGTGTATTACAAGTAACTTTTCCTTGAATTAGGGACAAGTTTTGTTTGAATTAGGGACAACTTTTGATGATATATCACTTTACTTATTTAAGAAGATTTATTCATTCCATACATAACTTATAGTGCATGCTTGGTTATCTTTGTAGCTGTTAGAGACTCTTATAAAAAATTGTGGCGATAATGTTCATCAACAAGTAGCTGAACGAGATGTACTGCATGAAATGGTCAAGATCGTAAAGAAAAGGGTTGGTAAATATGCTTATGTAAATGTACTAATATTCAATTTGTAACTATCTTGTTTTTATCATTTGTGGGTCACTGCATATCTTTCTCCCTTCTCGCCGTAGTTTTCACTGTTTGTCCTTCTTATATTTACAGCCAGATTTAAATGTAAGAGAAAAAATATTGGTCCTGTTAGATACGTGGCAGGAAGCCTTTGGGGGTCCAAAGGGAAAATATCCACAATATTACTCTGCATACAACGATTTACTGGTAAGAACTTATAGTCTCTTTATTCTTCCTTTTTTCCACGTTACTTCAGTGTGAGTTGACTTTAGGATTTGTGTATGCTAAAATGCAATGTCCTTTTATGTCAGCAGTAGTTCCAGTTTGATACGTTTATTTTCACTTGTAACCTTGTTGCATATTTTAATGGTTATTAGATGTCAGTGCAATAAATTTATGCACTTCGGGATTTGCCTATGCATTTACTAAACTAAACTACGCGGGATACCTTTAAATGAGTTTTTCTAAAGTTGCATGTGTGGCAAGATACCCACTTTAACAAATATGTTATGTTTCGAAATATAGATAGCTCATTCTGTGTACAAGTACAGTTTCTTTATTGATATTAAATTGTATTGACAATGAACATTGAATAATGGTAACAAACTTTGACCATACAGATTACAAATAGTGACTAGTTGTAAGTAAACACACATGAATACATTGATAAGACTAGATTCATATCAGCGTTGCAGAACTTGGACTTAGATTCATATCAGCGTTGCAGAACTTGGTCTTGGAAACAGTGTTGCGAAAATCACAATTTTTTTAATATTGTGATTTTTTCTGCATAACTATCCGATACAAAAAAAATGTGAACATTTTTGAAAAATGAAAAAATCGTGAACTTTTTTGAAAATTGAAAAAGAAAAGTTTTGTTTTGTTTGTTTGTTTTGTTTTGTTTTTAAATAATTTTGCCAATTTTTTCCGATTTTATCCTGATTTTTATGATGTTTTCTTTTTTTGGACCCTCACCGATTTAATCCTGATTGCTATTATTGCAACATTGCTCAGAAATTACAGCAAAATTTGTGAACAACACAAAAAATGCATAAATTTGAATTTTTTCTAAACTAAATTAAAATATAAACTTAAAACAATACCATGGATAAAAACACCAATTTCCCCCTCTTTGGCACACTGAATCAAAGTTTCCCTGTTGGAAATAAAAGTTGCAAGTGAAAATGGGCAAAGCAGCCCTAAAAAGTGACTTACAAAGTTGCCCCTTCCAACAGTATTTTGAAAAAAAATGGGAAAAAGGTGGCATACGTGCATTCTTTTTGAATAACTCTGAGTCAGCTATTTCTTTCCAGGCCAACCTTTTGTTTTTATATGAGTACTGGTTTAATTGGCAAGTCCTGCAACATTCTGTTATAGCAAGAAGTAGGATTGATTATCTCGAGCATTTCTTATTGTGAACAGTCAAAGAACAGTGAATGCTGATTCTTTAAGATGTGTTTAGAATGCAGATTAATTGAAATTTAAAATGAAAATTTCACTACAAGAAAGGTGATTTTAACACTTCAAGGGTCATTGATATCATCTTTATTATATTGGATTTAGTGAGAATCGCTATTTTAGAGTATTGGCCGATTTATATGATCAACATTAAACTTTAAGATAGTTATTTCCTTACGGATGTTGCATTTGCAAATGCCTAACACGGTATAAATGATGAGCCATGAGAGTAAATTTGGAAGTTTATGGGCTGATTTTTATGATTAACACTAAACTGGAAGATAGTTATTTCCCTACTGGTTTTACTTTTGCAACTACCTAACAAGATAAAATGCTGAACCAGGATTCTAAGTTTTAAGCATTATCATAGGAAATGATTGGTCATTATATCGGATTCAGTAGTGGGTAGTCTGGGCTGTTAGGTTTTTCTGGACTTGCAGGGAATCGGTGAAACCTAACACAAATGTGAGTAATGGTAGCATCGAAAGAATTGTCTATTGTCGATGGTAAAATTGCACTGAACTCTTGACTTCAAAGCAAGCAATTGTGGTTAGGGATTCATACAAAATAATGTGGCCAGGAGCAATGCACTTGAAATACACGAGTAATTCTCTCCAAGGTTTTCTTTACATAGTGGGGATTCTTCTCCATTTTCCTAACTTATTCTTGTATATGGAGAAAATTTAAAGGATTCCAAAGAAAGGGCCATTGCAATTGTTTGTTATATTGCATATATTCTTTTTTCTGAGAAAACCTCGTGGCGAAACCCAAGAGATGTTTCCTCATTCATTGATGGCATCCCTAGTAAAAATATTGCCATAGACTAGTGCACCTAACCCAGGGGGGATTCAAATTGGGCTCCTGTGGGCTCCTGTTGGCACAGAACTAGCCGCACCCCTAACAACGTTTGTGACAACTGATGGAGAATTAAATTGCATATATTATGACAAGTATGCAGCAGATTATTATTGGATATGGACTCTTTATTAGTTCTTCATTGCATATCAAACCTGAATTCATGTAACACCTTGC
This sequence comes from Pinus tabuliformis, assembly GCA_031772625.1. NCBI lineage: Eukaryota > Viridiplantae > Streptophyta > Pinopsida > Pinales > Pinaceae > Pinus > Pinus tabuliformis. Next base: position 252,036,224 of record CM062810.1, on the reverse strand, counting down.
TATAGTTTTATGAGATGTTTGTAGATGCTTGCCAATTAATGTGCCACTGATTTCAGGTAATTGCTCGATTTTTTTTCTAAACTTGGTGGATCACAAGGGGCTTTCTTTCTTTCAACGTTTTGTTTTTCTGTGGCAGAGTTTGGAGTCTTAATTTTTTTTTTTTTTTTTTTACTTACAGAGTACACTTGCTGTTTTCTTTGACTTAAATACTTGTGACTTGTTTGATGCAAATGGATATTCTAGTATATTTGCACGATATGTTGAAGTAAAGTACATGTTTGACATCTATTGAAGTTACTACCTAGCAAAAATCTGATTTATTTTTTTGATAACAGCGTGCAGGAGTAGAATTTCCACCACGTCCAGAGAGTTCTGCTCCAATATTCACACCTCCGCAGACACAACCGATAACTTATCCGTCTCAGACCTATGGATCTCCAGACTATGAAAATGAAGCAGTTGAGGCATCCCTGGCATCTGATCTTCCTGGTCTTAGGTGTGTTTGGAAAATTAATGCCATGAGATTATGTGTTGGCACAGTTTTAGGCATCTTTAGTTTCCCAGTTTGTCTTTGCTGGTGATTGTGGGCATCCTTTTAGTCACTTTATTGTCTTTGCATTGCCTTTAACTTCAAGTTCTTTTGTGTTATTGTATTCTCTGTTTATACACCCTTTCTGTTTTGGCTGTTCATCAATGCTAATTGTGTCATGGTTAGTTCATTTGAGTGCCCCCCATTAGTTTGGAGCAGTGTTGTAAACATCCCGATTTATCCCAATTTGGCGATTTTTTGGCCTAGCTGACGGTTGCTGATTTTTATCAAATATTTTGGTGGTATCTTGATTTTGATGTTTGCTGATTTTTACCAATATTTTCGTGATTTTTATGTTTTTTTGGTTTTCCGGACCCTTGCCGATTTTATCCTGATGCTGATCTTTGCAACATTGGAAGTTGATGCTTTGAGAGTGTCCTTGAAAATTCTCAAATTCTAACTTGCAGACGATAAAAAAAGCAATGTTTGCTTCAGGCTAAGTTGTTTATGGCAACATGAAACTCTCTTTTGAAAAATATAATTTCAATTTTTTCATTGTTGTATGTGTTGCAATTATTAACTTTAATGTTTAATCTTACTGAACTCTGTTGCTATCTGTAAAGGTGGGTGTATGATTGATAGACAATGCTGCCAAATCAGTTACCCCAAATTCAGGGAAGAAATTTGCAACAATTATATGCAAATCTAATAGTTCGTTTATTTTACTTTTGAGCTGAATGTTTTTCTTTGCTTTCATGACAGTATCTGGAGCAATTTTACTCTGAATTAGAGTGTTTTGTCCATTTTAAAAGTGTTGTGTGAAATAAAGATGCCTATTTAATGAGACCTCCACTGTCAACTGCAGTTAATATTCTTAAGTCTTATAATGATTGATATTAGAAATTGGCTGTTGTGAACGAATGTATTTGAGATTATTAGCCATTCGTTTATACTATATGACATACCCACATACCTTTGCGCATCCTGGTTTTGAAAATTGTGCAGTTGTTCCTGCACCTGCAACCACATAACCTGGTTACTTAGAGTTGAACAGTTATATATTAGACATAATGAAAGTTGGGAGTTGATGAAATATAAGTTGCTATTGTATTTGAAGGTAAAATCTAAAGGTTTCTAATTATGTACATGTTTATGCAGCTTGACAGAAATTCAGAATGCTCGTGATATTATTGATGTTTTAATGCAGATGCTAAATGCTTTGGATCCCCACAGTAAGGAGGTATGTTAGCGCTCTTATATGAATACATTTCTACCTTTTTTTTGCTTCTGCACATATTTGCTGTTTAAGTAATGCTACAGTGGAGGATAATTTGGATGAAACTCAGCAGATTTCAATGGAACTAAATGTTTGTCATTATATCTGTGTAAACTTCATTCTTTGTCATATTGTTTGGTTGAAGATTGGTGCCAGTAGTGTGCATATTTGATCTGCGGTTTTCAAAGATTAGAGGTATGGGTTTCATCTGTAATTTATGTTTGTCTTTGTTGGTTGTTGAGCATTCAAGACATAATTTTTTGTCTAAACCTTTTTGATAATATCTTTACTCACAAACAATAAACAAGTGAATGGTGAAGATTGAACAGGTCATAATTAATTCTGACCACTGCGAGGAGAGGCATGTTCTTTTTTGTATATAATGCTGGATGGCTTGACTGCATTTTACCGTGAGTTTGTTAGTTTTTTAGAGTGCATGCACATACAAGTGAAACACAACAGTGGAGAGAATATGAGACATTATGTTTTATTAATGCTGCAGTGATAATATAACTGAGGGCTAGCCTGAGATAGGCTGTCCACATTCAGACTTACACACTACATTCTTCCATGTACATCCTCCCACTTCACATATTTATGGTACCCTTAGGATGTGAATTTTGGTTTGTGTGGCAACCCCATCCCACTACTGTGTCCAGTGGGACAGGCTGTGTGTGAAGATCCAACTCCTTTGGTTCTGCTAGAGGAATGGGGTACTTGTTACTCTTTTTTGTCTTTCTCTCTCTCTCCATATATATATATACTAATGCCATCTAAACATTGTTTACCAACATTTAAGAATAACTGGGGCTAATCTTATTTAATTTTTTTAAACTATATTTATATATATATATATATATATATATATATATAATAGTATTATTAATTGTAATTTTCCAACCTGCGATTACTGATCCCCGCCATTAGACCCAATGGACCCTACATCCACGTCACCACCTGTGGTTAGTTACACATCTGTCGATCCGATGACTCTCCTCTCTTGGTACCCTGATCTATGGTTTGCGCCGCTGTGACTTGCATGTCCGATAACCCAGGCTGACACCGATGCAGTCAGGGCTAGGGCTCATGGTTCCGGCCTCACATCTAGCGATCCACATCTCCTCTACCAAATTTGACAGACCAGGAGAACTGCGCCTCCCCGCCACATTTTCCAATGACGTTATGGGTAAGGGGCATCACAACATGGTTCTTGTGGGCCTTCCGCTGCCCTCTCCTCCTTTGATTGGTCCACAAGGGATAGTCCAAGACACTGCCCCTGTCAAGTCGCCCTCCCATACCCAACCACGATAAAGCGTGATCTAAGCGAGCCAATTGGGGCCTGCCAAATCTTGGTCTTCCTTCCAGCCAATTGCATTGGTGTATCTGTTTTGGTTATAAGTTAGGTCTTCGTGCAACTCCATTGCATCGCCGTCAAGCATGGGCTCCTTCCGGGTTTGGTTGCAGAGCTCTGAATTCGACATGATTTAGGCCAATGTCCCTACGTGGCCTTTATGAGTTGCTAACCCCTTACATGGCCTTTATGAACTGCTAGCCCCTTACGGGCGTTACCCTCCTGAGCTTACTACCAAACAACTCCTCCTGAATCTACAGGGGTTGTTAAATATGAAAAGGATCTTGAGGAGATTGGTGTCCCTCTTTGATCAGCAGGTCAAGGCGTACACTTAGTCCTACGATGTCATATCTAGTAGCACTGTGAAGCTTGTCGAAGACCTGCAAGACTATTGAAAATGCAAGGCTGTGAGAGCCTCTACTGCAAGATCAAGGGAATCCAGAGAGTAACCTCTCCACCCTTAACCAACACATAGTGGATCCACCCACGCAGGGAATCCAGAACTCACTGTAAATCAACAACAAGAAGGTTTCAGAGGCTCTCCCTCCAGGATTCCAAGGACACACTCCTCCACCCTCAACACTGAGGGAATCCAGAGAAAACCATCTTCACCCTCTGGCTTTACAGAGACTAGAGAGGCATTGCTCCTCACCAAGGAGAAACCACCTGTCTACTAATCTTACCAACATAAACCATTCACTGTCCTTCTCTCTTCTTGCTGAATGCTGAATCCTGTATGGCTGAACGAGTGAGTGAGTATTCTGTCTCTCCTGTGTCCATGATAGTGAGCATGTCTCTTTCTCTTTTCACTGATGTCTTCTCTTCTGCACTTGGATTGATTTCTGACCTTGCGGCCAGCACAGTCAGCTTCATTAATTTAGTTCTCCTTGCCTTGTAAGTGTTTCTCAAGACAGCATGGTCTGCGTACTTCCTTGCAGCCCAAATTAATTCCCTGACCAGTCCATTAAGGCTCACCAACCAACCCTTAATGGCTGTCCCAAAACAGTTCAGGTTTCTGCACAAGAAACCCATTGACATCCCAAGCAAGCAACCTCCTCTCAACTCTGTAATCTGTGTCCCTTGACTCAGTACCCCTTTAAATTTTATTTTTGTAAAATTGTTTACAATGCATTTTACAAGAGAACCATGGTTGGGTCTGTCACAATTTAACTACATAGTGTAAGCTTGAATGCACATACAAGTGAAACACGGCAGTGGAGAGAAATGAGACATTATGTTTTCTTAATACTCTAGTAATAATATAACTGAGGGCTAGCCTGAGATAGGCTGTCCACGTTCAGGCTTACACTATATATTCTTCCATGTACATCCTGCCACTTTACAGATTTATGGTACCTTTAGGATTTTAATGTTGGTTTAACCACCTAGCTCTAAATTTATCATTTAATGCTATATTAGTCACATGTTATTAACCTCTAAAATACATATAACCTAACCACTAACATTAATGGTTGTCCCATGTTACAAACACCAGTGTCATATTGATCACATGTTATCCACCACTAAAATTTATGCAACATAACCACTAACATTAGTATTGGTCACATGTTACAAATGCTAATGTTATATTGATCACATGTTATTAACCACTAAACTTTATATAACCTAATCACTAACATAATAGTGGTCACATGTTACAAACACTAACTCATGGTTATATATTAGCGTAATATTGGAGCCTCTTGTTTGCTTGTCCGACACACCCCTTCAAAAGAGAGTTCCAATAAACCAGCAAAAGCTCTCAACAATTGACTTATAAGTTATTACAATTCCTGCTTCAACACCAAAAACATAAACTTGGCATCAACCTCTACTCTCCACCTGCACTCCCTAGATTTTGTTGTTGGTGTCCACCTATTTTGCCATATTTGAAACTAGAATATGCAGTCTATTGGTGCTATGAACTCATCTAGGCAACCATCATTGAACATTCCATCATAAGTTCATTCTGCTAGGAGGTTTGCTGAAGAGGCTACATTTCAAGCTACTAGTTATCCAAGCCAAGAGGTTAGCTAACCATTCATCCAAAACTTGGTTTGAAGATCGCATATGGGTTAACTCCTATCCTATAAGTCATTTGGGTAACCAACCTCTGTGCTTTCCAGTTCTCTAGAAGAGCAACTTGAAACCATGACATCTTTGGTTTATTTGCTTCTGTTGGGTATAGATTCCCTTTATTGGATAAATCATAACTGTATGCCTTTTGATTAAAATAAGCAATGTATGGGTTCTTGCCTAGTCATCAGGATAATTAGGACAAGTAACCCTTGTGTGTATATTAAGATAAAGGAGAGAGTTAACGTAGAGGCGCTTCTGTATCTATTTCTGGAGATAATGATAGAGGAGAGTGATTACAAGCTTTGGATGATTAATAATTGGCTGAAATTGAGATTCTTTCTATAACTTCGAATTCTTTGTGTTTAATTCCTCTGTCAAATGTAGTTCCTATGAATCTTGTTTTGTTGATGATGCATAGTTCTGAACAATGTTACCAAACTCGGAATTGACAATAACTTGACGAGGCAAAAGAGTGAAGAGTATTAATTGGATTGGGAAAAAATCGGTGAATTCAACAAATAAAGTTATACACATATTGAATTAAAAAAACATTTTTCATTTATATTCAATAAAGCCATGTCCAAACAATGTATAATATCAATAGACGTCCAAAATATCATGATTGAATAAGTATCTCATGTTATGAGTCCAAACATGATCCAAAGTACTGAGTCCTGACTCTACAAAATATTGCATACTAATCAGTAAAAAAACAATAACTTAGACTCTAAGAGTGAGAACTAGAAGCGATTCCTCTCACTCCTTCACTTGCTTGACCCTCAATTCTCCAAGTCATCTAGGCTTAAAAGAGGAGCCTCCTTTGATTGGACCCAATCTGCTGTATTTGTAGTTTGCAGATCTATCTCTTCAAGATCGATTGGTGAATGATCCAAACCTATCATTATCATGAGACATGGAAATGTGAATTAAAGTTTGAACTTTGTGCAAATCAAATTATGAAACCTCTAAATTCAAATACAATTACGCATGACTATGCCAAGCCTTTTGTTCCTCAAGGTTTAGTGTCTCAACTCTCACCTAGTATTTGCTTGTTGTGAAGTCGTAAATTGTAATGGACAAATACAAGGTCATCTAAGTGCTTTTGTGTCAATCGGTTGCGCTTCTTAGAATGTATTTTCTCAAACATGCTCCCGTTGTGTTCACAACTTGAAGCACTGCATGATTGATTTAAGATTCAAATGGCGAATCTCTTCAAACTGGTGTATCACTACCAAAGTTTTGCCACCAAAGACCTAGCAAGTGGCAAGGGTTCGTGAGTAGTAAGTAGTAAGTACAAAGCAAAGATGATAACTAGTAAATACTAAAAGGAAAACAAAATTTAATAAAACATTTAAAATACAGAATAAAGTTTAAACAAATTTTAAGAATTGATGAAGCCTTCAAGCCTCAAAGGGTACCTGACAATATCTTAGTCCTTTCTCGTATAGCATTGGTATAGGCAAATAATTTGGCCGGCGCCCTATAATCTTCTAGTTGGGCAAGGACATGACTTTGAACTTCTTGATCAGGGAAGCACCTTTCAATGCATGTCATATGTCCTCTGCCAACCTCCCCAACCTCATGTAAGGGGCAATGCAATTGCCTATCCCAACGTGCATCAATAATGTCCCAAAGAGGCATATACTTGGCCTCCTCATCCCCATATCTTCTTTTGATGGCCTCCTTTGCGAGATCCATCGCCTCATAAATGTAACCCATAGTAAGTTTGCCACCATCGACCATCCTGAAAGTTCAAGCTTTCAAATTCAATGAAATATGAAACTTTAAAAATGAAAAAGTTAAAAGACTTGAAGTACTTGAGAACTTTGATGAGGGACTTTGTCACAACAATAATCTCTTCATTAAACACAAGTGCAACACTTTCAATGCCTTCAAGAGCCTTGGAATGTTTAGATGCCATCCACTCAGGTCTTAAGAACATCCTCTTCATATTTATCTTTTGCTCAACCACATATTGCAAAGATATGAAATTTGTTGCAAATCTGGGCAATGCGGGTCGAACAATTTCTTTACCTTCTGTGTATTTTCTCATGGTGTTTAGGAAAATTGTGTAATTCTACAGGTATTTGGTTATGGATTTTGCCTTCTCCACAACCTCATGTATCCAATGAAGTTTACCAATGTCCTCAAGCATTAAATCTATGCAATGGGCAACACAAGAGGTCCATAAATTAGTGGGGTGCCTAATCTCAAAAAGTCTACTAGCAACCATATAATTAGTTGCATTGTCGGTGACAATTTGTACATGTTCTTCTCCCACTTCTTGAACAACTTCCTCCATTATTTCACAAATAAGTTGGGTAGTCTTAACCTTGTTTGAGACATCCACTGATTTGAGAAACATTGTGTTTGTTGGACTAGATACAAGGAAATTTATTAAAGTTCTATTCCTTTGATTTGTCCCTCCATCACTCATGATGGTGCATCCTCTTTCTACCCATGATGAATGAAACTTAGATAGCACAAGCATGGCATCTTCAACACTCTCTAACACCACATTTGTCCTAAGGCTCTCAGATGAAGGGGCTTTGAACATTGGACCTGCAATAGCAACTGCATCAATCATAGCTTGCCAATAAGGATTTCTAGCACAGTGGAAAGGTATGTCAGAATAGTACCAAAAGTTAGCAATGGCCTTCCTTGCTTGACTACAGTGTCACAAGGTTCATCGAACCTAAAGGTTGAGGTCTGAAATTCGGCGAATTTCAAAAAAAAATCTTAAAGTTCGATTAGGTTCGCGCAGGTTCGACTTTATCTTAGTTCCTGGCACCAGTTAAATTACATTGATGTTTAACCTTAAATTACTTTAACGTTATTTGACATCGACATTTAAATTAAATTGCTTTAACCTTACAAAACATTATTTAATAAAAAATATCGATATTTAAATTAAATTAAACATCGATATACTTCAAGTTAAATTACATACATTGATGTTTAACCTTAAATTATGTTAACGTTATTTGAGATCGACATTTAAATTAAATTGCTTTAACCTTACAAAACATTATTTAACCAATTTCAATTAAATTAAATTATGGTATGCAGTATTAGACGTGATTTATTATTATCAAGACTATAATTATTAATAATTATTACCTTGGTAGCCTGCAACGGTTAAGGCTGGGACCCACATTACAAACGACGACCTGCCGCAAGCCGATAGGGAGATGTGGGGGGATTAAAGTTAATGTCACAGGTCACGCTTGAAAAACAACAAATTAAATCTCATATTAAATTATATACAAACCTTATGGCAATGCCTTTAAGACTTTAATACAGGCCATTTGAATTCCCTAATGCATCATTTCAAATCTTTTAATTTCAAATTACTGGAACTTAGAAAAGAAATACATTGGACTGGGCCGCTCAGAGTCTTAAATATTTTACGAGAATTATTTTTAATATATTTTAAATTATATTTCATTAACGAAATTAGGGTATTGTTATTTTAAATATTATAAATTAATATAACTTATATTTCCGGAAAATTATAAATTTATTGGTATAGTATATGAAAAATTATAAATATATATTAATTAAATGAATATAAAAGATTTATGTAATTTTAATTATTTTATATATATTTTTAAAATTATATATATCAACGAACCTAATGGCAAACCTCATACGAACCTCATCAAAAAATTCGAACTCGAATCGAACTTAATTGTACTCGAATTCGAATTCGAATCCAGACCATGTGACATTACTTGACTATGTATATTTTTTTCCAACTAGTGGCATCCAAAGCAAGTTAGGAACCGGGTTTTGTGTGGGGAGCAAAAGAAGTGTTTAAGTTTCCACCTCAGGTGTTGAATGTAGGAGGATTCATTTGGCCTTGAGTTTGACTTGGACTTTGAGACACCAGTGGGACATTTGGGCCCGACATTGAGGATTCAACAAAGGGAGATGACAAGGGGGTATTGGAAGAAGAATGGCCAGTCTCAAAAGTTCCTATTTCTACATTTCTTTGCTTTCTTGGCGTTATGCTGACTCAACATATCAAGGGCCAAGATTGCTTGGTGTTTGACATCTTGGTCAACCTTGTTGTAGAGACTTATACCATGGCCGGGTATCTGTGCAAGGTGGTACTTGAATCTATAAATGCCTCCAGTACATTTCACTTCGCAAAATTTATAGAGGAGCTTGGGGTCTCCGGGAGTCTGGTCACAATAAGCCCATGCAAAGTCCTTCTCCCTCGACATTATCGCTGTTTTGGACTTGTGTTTAATTTGTGGTTCCTGTAGGTTGTAATAGACACAAAAAATAAAAAATAAAAAATGATCCAGATATCTGAAAAATTAAATGAAATCAATGCGAACCTGCAAACTTTCTTAATCATAATGAAGACATTAAAAGATACATTTATATTTATTTTTTGTTTTAACTTTTAAATCTCAATATAAAATATTTATGTCCCCTAACCTGTTCCAAATTTATGTAGCAGTAAACTGTAAAATGCATTTATTGATATTCAACATTGACATGATGCATGTAATGTATTTGTACATAACCTCATTGTTTTTATTTTACAATTCAGAAACATTGAATGTTTAGCTCTTAGGCCTAATTTTGTTTTTAGGTAAAAATATAATACTACGCAACATCATATTACATACTTGTGATGTGATGCAACAAAAATATAGAGGGTCTCATGACTTCATACGTTTTATTCTTTCATTTCATCTGATTGTAAATGAAAATGTATCTGTGATGTTCTCAGATTGATTTGGTAAGTAAGCAAAATGAATTGTTTCACTTCCGAGTGGGACATCCATACTAAACTTTACAGTGACAAGAAGATATGCATCACAACGCGATGACAATGATCAAATATCAAGGTTACAGATATGTCTTTTTGTGGAATATAGGTCAGTGGATAGGAAGGTGTAAATGTGAATCATTATAAAGTACTGGACATGTGAGATTGAGGTCGCTAATATAATTTTTCCTAGAATAACAAAAAAAACTTTGCATAAAAAGATAGGAAACATCAAATTTGGCATCATAGAACCAACAAAGGCACAAATAGATTAAAGGCATACCAAGGAGGATGAATCCAAACTAAGTCTCCAACCTCTATCTCAAGATTGCCACTTGTCTGTGAACTGAAAATGGTTGTTAAAACTTCTTTGTGTGAGCTACATTAAATAAGAATCGCAGATTTAATGTCACTGTTACTGTGACCTTGACAAATTATTGTGACAATGGCGTCGTTGTAGTTGATCCACGACGTCTTCGGATAGGAGGGCAATAAGAGAAGTGAAGCTGAACTCCAGTCTCCAAGCGTGATAGCGGCAAGAGAAAATCAATAAGTGAACTTGAAGGGGGTGATGACAAGAAGAAAAGGCAAAAAAAAGTTAGAGCAAAATTTTTACCTAATATTTTCGAGTGGATTGCGCGAGTTGTCTGCAAATCGCCGAGTCGGGAGTCAAAGTTGCGTTGACCACGAGTCAAACTTAGTCAACACGAGTTCGTCTCGTGGAGACATAGATTTGCTTGTTTGGTTGCTGATCCGAGATCGAATCGCAAGCACTCGCAAGTGATTGGCGACTCTTGTTTCACTGGTTTTGAATGGATTGTTAGTTAATGGTTACTGTTCAATCCCTGCAGGATGTTTTGCTATTATCTGATGATGGGATGTTGAGTTTGAAAGATCATGATAATGTTGATGATTATGATACCCGATTAAGTCTAATAGATGTTTAGTTAGCATTAAGAGGGTTTTGGCAGACACTTATCTATGTTCAAGTGGATGCCTATAGTTCTTGTACAGTTCACATATATGAGTAGTTAAGATTGGTTGATGTACTTATATTAAAAGGTCTATACATGGATTAAACTAGATATTTTGCAGTCATATAAAATTCTAAAGACCTAAGGCTGTTTGTTATTTTTGCGCCAAGAGGTGCTTTATAGCCTAGTATGGTAGCGATGTTGTAATGCGTTATGTAATGTAATGTTATGCTGATTGGTCAAATTATTCAAAATAAAAATAAAATTAAAAAATAATAATTATATATTAGTTTGAGTTAGTCATTTGATGGATTTACTGATTGTGGTTTACAAGCCCATTGTATTTGTCCATTGTATTTGTTACGATGAAGCCTATTTAAAGGCTTGAGGAAATCCATTATGTAAGAGTACCAACTTAGATCCATCTTAACTCCAGATTTGATCCCTCTTGGCACTTGGTAGATTTGGATATAAGATGGATCTAGGCTGGTAATATTGTTATCTCAGCTTACCTGAGTCATTTGAAAAAAATTGAAAACCCAAAGCTGTTGCTGAAATTAGCAGCTAACAAATTCAATGTTTTGTGAGTCTTTGGCTCTTCAAACCTTTAGGGTTGGGGATTTCTATCTTCACAAATCATATATTGCTGTTGGGAGGCAACCTTGGTTTTTCCCATCTCTTGGGGGTAAAAAATTGCTCTTTTTTTCTTATTACATCTATTGAGTTTACAGCAGGCTCAATATCAAAATCAATGTGATCGCAACTGAACCAGAAAACCCTCTGAACTGGCAATCGATCAGAATCAGAGTGGAACCATAAAAAAACCGGTCAACCAAAAATACATAAAATATTCAAATATTAAAGAAAAATATATATATTCATGTGCATCTTTATGGATCCAAACCATTTATACTCGGGAGGCTATCTATGGAAGAACTTCTGGCATATTTTTAAAGGATTTTGGCACAATTTTTGAAGTTATTTTTGACATCATTCTTATAGAATTTTGGAGCATATCTTTAATTTATTCTTGTAGAAGTTTGGAGCAGATCTTGAAGTTATGCTTGTAGAAGTTTGAAGCATATCTTGAAGTTATTCTTGTAGAATTTTGGAGCAGATCTTTAAGTTATTCTCGTATAAGTTTGGAGCAAATATTGAAGTGATTCTTATAGAAGTTTGGAGCAGATCCTGATGTCAAAACCTTGTAGAAGTCTTGAAGCAAATTCGAGTTACATTATTGAGGCAGATCAACAGTGTTTTTTGAGGCAAGGTTTCTACGGAAGATCTGAGCTACTAAAAGCACAACCCATGGTCTGTTTTAAGGCATATCTAAAGCAACTGATAGAAGGTATGAATTGGAATCTATTTTGTTGCCTTGGAGGTCAAAGTTACAGTGGCATATTTTTGGAGTAGATATGAAGTTGAATATGTTTAGGTAGAGATAACAATGATTGTATTGTTGTATTTAGGTCATTATCCTTGGTATGGGAGCCCAAGAAATAACTATTTTATCTTTTATTGTTGAGGGTGGCAGGGTGGTGCTAGGGAAAGAAGTTGTAGCTTCCTTCGTGAGGTTGTTGCCTCCTTCCGGTGGGAGCTAATAAATCTTGGGGTTGTAGCCCTTCCAGTTGTAGCTGGTAAATTGGAAGTTGTAGATTCCCTTGCAATATAAATATATTGTTCATATATATCTTGTGTTCATTTGATGTGATGTTATTGGTTAATTGTTTTGATGCTTAAATTGTTGAAATTTATGAAACATTGATTCACCCCCTCTCAATATTTCCAACAATTGGTATCAGAGCCAGTTACCTTCTAACAGTCTAATCACTGGAGGGAAGATCGTGAGCAGATATGGGAATTGAATTTTTTGTGCTTCATTGCATGGAATGGAATCTTTGATGATTTTATTCAAAGATTAAATTTGAAGTCAATGGTGATGTTACCGCTTAAACTAGCAGGGGTCCTAGGAGGGGATCCTATAGAGTAACTACTAGGTCGAGGGCAATGATTGAGTGATAGCCCATTGTCACCTCGACTAAGGCTCCTTGCTCTTTATGGGCTTTTACCGATGGGAGGAGACTCGATATATGAGGAATCACGATGATGAATATATCTATGGAAGAATGAAAGGTGATTCCTAAGGCCTATTCATAAGAGAGACTCAATTGTATGGATTTCTTGCTTGGGAAGCAAGGTGGTATGCTCTCTAGGGAAGGGCTAAAGGGATTCTTGAGGCTAGGGTTTGGGGATGTATCTTGAAGAGATGTTCTCTAAGCCTGAAATCCTTATGGAGACTTGGTTTTTATGTCATCTTTGTGGGATTGGAGTTATAAAGTTAGGGGACCACATGGGACCAAGTGGACCCAAAATTGGGTCAAGCAAGTGGAATTGGTCACTCAAGGAGGATTAATGGGCAAATCTTCTTGGAGCAGAATGCAATGATTCAAATGAGGTCACTAGCTAAGGGAAATCTAGGGCAAGAAACAATGCTGGAGCTAGGGCTTGCCATATCTCAAGATCCCACTGTCGGATTTGCTTCAAATTTGGAGGTCCTCTAGAACAAACTTCAATGCATTTGTGGAACAAAACTCAAAGTTTTTGGATGGCTAGATTGTGAGATAATTGATGCCCTAGATGAGAAGAATAAGTATTGAAAATGATCACCAATGGAGGATTAGTGCCTTGTCCTTTGGGAGAGAAGGAGTCAAGGAGAATTTGTAGTTTGAAATAGATTCACTTGGTCAAGGATGCCTTGAAACAACTTCACATGGGATTAGGGCATGAGAGAAGCAACTTCAAGGTCCTTACACTTCGATTTGCAATATTTGATGACTTATCAAGATAATTTTTGACACTTATTATTATCTCTAGGAACATTCACTCATTTATACATGGCCCATGACACGATGCAATGCTATAAAAGATCAAATTCCCACAATTTCGCATAAGAAAAGCAGTAAATTTCAGCCCATTATAGCGAAAATCCCAGCAATATGCATGTGACAAAGTTAAATAACAAGAATAGCATTAAACGAGCACTTACATGTAAGAAAGAGTATATCCAATCATCAAGATATGCTAATAGAGAAGCTCCAAGACAAAATGAAACAAATCCAAACACCAAAATTCATCCATTCATCCAAACTCGTACTCCAAGAAGGATAGCGAAATTCTCACGAGGGGAGATAACCCAAGTGATCATGATGAAAATGAATCATCTCACATCTATTTATACACTAATGAATTCGATTTAACTAAATTGGCCTAATTGAGCCCCTAAAATAAAATAATGTGCATAATAACAATACTTTTGGTGACAAGTCCACCAAATAGCTCATTAGTACATGAATAAGCATCTCAAGAGGACCAAATGATCAATAAAGTGAGTCGTTGGACCTTTGAGGAGGCCTAATGAAGTCCAAGGGGTGCCATGATGTACAAATGGACTCCCAACATAGTGGACAAGGGGTTGGTCCCTTGTTTTCCAAGCAAGGACTTGTGGTTCTCCCAAGGGGGTGTGGGGGCACAAGAACATCCTCATGGGTCTCCAAGTGGATCAAAAATATGCTTGTAGACCATCTGTAAGGGGCTAGGATGGTGATGGAAGACCTCTTTCCGCAGGGGGTGACATCCTCTAGACCCTGGAACGTTTGCCAAGTGTATGGTGCAAGTGTAGAGCCATCTAGGCATGGTGAACCAGGTGCATCATCCTCATCCAAAAAGGTGGAACACAAACAATCAATGATTGGTGCTGGGGATCCATGAAGTGATATTTGCTATGGTGGAGGCCCATGGCTCTCATTGCTCACCTTACAAGTGCCAATGTGGCCCTCTATAGGGCTACGCCTTGTATAGGGAGACCAAACCACAAATGAAGACCCACTTGCAATCTTGCATAAGATCCAATGCATCCCCTTGTCTTCCAATACAACAAATCATTGGAATACTCAAGTAATAAGTCTTACAAGTCATGGGATCAATGGGGGCACTTCATGGTGGCATGCCCTTCCATAGTGGGCTTTGACATGTACAAGTCTCTCCAAGCTCAATAGAGGGTTAACCAAGGATTCTATTAGGTGTTTTCAACCTTTAAGGGGGGTGACATGTCCATGGTACATCCTTTAAGTGGTAGGTGGAAAATGATATATAATGGAATGGAGTGGGGATCAGGGGAATCAGCTAGACCACATGTCAAGGTTAAAGGGTAGCTATAATAAAGGAAACCCACACCTGGGTATGTGAGATAGGAGGGAGCAAATCGTGGTACATGAGTTACCCCGACCTTTGTTTTTCCACCCTTATTCATATGCCTTTTGCCTTTTATTGCTTTTTCTTCATAATTGCTTGGGGCTCAAGGGGATGAGAGCATGATACCCCCTTAAGGTGGGGTCGTTCATTGCCCACCAAGGGTTGGGACAATCATGGGTTCCTTAATGATAGAGGGGGCTCATCTAGGGCCCATAGGAACTAAGGTGATGGCCATGGATAAGGGGTAGATCTCATGTTTGGATTTCACCCACGCACTAAATATGTATGTCTCAACTGTACATTTCTTGTTGAGAGTGGCCAAATTATGCTTTTTCTTTTCTTTTTAGCTGCATCAACCTTCAGGGCATCATTCCAGTCCCGACCCAAAGTGTGGACAAGGGGAGGGGGAGGCTAATTGTTAATTTTAGCCAACAATGGTATGTTCTATGCTTTAGAGCAATTTTACTTCAATTTCTTTATTAGCCCAGTATCAATATTTAGATTAGCAATCACATCAACATGATAGTAAAATGCAGATAGAACATAAACAAAAGAGTTGAAGACAAGCCAAGGCAAGAGGATGCAAGATGTGGTACCAGCCAAGGACAAATCCCAATGTGGGGAAACCCTTGATCAAATCTTCTTTTAGTCTTCAATAGTTTAGCAGAGAGAGTACAATTTACAAATTTGATAATTTATAACAGCAACAAAAGAGCTTTATCAGAAAAGTCAATGCTGGTCAACATGACAGATTTGATCCTCAGCAAATCAGTGAACTTTAGTCAACTTCAGCCTCCAAACAGCAAGATAAAACAACCCTCAAAATAGTCAAATTCAGCCCAGTCAAAGTCTGGTCAAACAACCCACCTGCGGTTAGCCCTAGTTGCAATCAACATTGGTCAATCTTCAACGTTTGGCCTCGATTTTTGTGCCCATAAATGCGGCTTGCCCAAACAAAGATAGCCCTCACAAAAATGCAGTCAAAGGAGGTCAACACATGCTAGTCAATTCTTGGTCAAATTGTCCAGAAATTCGACCTCTTGAAATTTTGACCTCTTGAAATTTCGCTCTCAAATTTTGGACGTGTGAGAGAGAGAGAGAGGCTTAGAAATCCATACCCAATCAATGAGTAGAGAGAGAGAAGTGTGAAGATGAGTGTGTCCAAATGAGGCTAAGTCACCTTCTATTTATATGCAACATTGAGGATGAATAGACATGACTGTTGGACTTCTGAGCCTACATAAGTTTGTTGGCCGATTTTGACAATTTGACCATAATCAAAATAAATTCATAACTTCATTTGTACATGTTAGAATTAGACTATCTTTAGATCAATCCTACATCTCTCGGAGAGAGGAACTCAAGAAAAATATTAGTAGTCATAAATAAGATGACCCATGTGGAGTTTGGCCCTAGTTGCCAATTTTAACACTAACCCTATTTGGACTCGGACTATCTTTAGATCAATCCAACACCTCTTAGAGAGAGGAACCCAAGAAAAATATTAGTTGTCATAAATAAGATGACCCATGTGGAGTTTGGCCTTAGTTGCCAATTTTAACACTAACCCTATTTGGACCCAGTGGACACATGTGGACCTGGATGGAAAAATAGATGAATGGGGCTAAAATGGGTGGAACAGGAAGTGGGACTACACAACCAAAATTGGGATTTCCCATGTAGTGCCAACGGAAAAGCCAAATGGTCAGTAAAAGAGATCTCACTAGACTAGGATACAAGGGTAACCATGAAATTGGACATTGGAGACAAAAATAGAAGCCTAACCCACTCCTTCCGCCGAATCCCCCACCAATTCATGCCCAATTCATGCCCATGACAAGTAAGGAAAATTACTCAATTATACCAATAAAAAGTCCGTGGTAAGACAGAGGATGCAAGCGTTATCCGGAATGATTGGGCGTAAAGTGTCTGTAGGTGGCTTTTCAAGTCCGCCTTCAAATCCCATACCTTTGGGGTTGGGAGGCCCACCTTCAATCATACATTCATAATAGATGGGCGAGGGACCGCATGGCTGGCTCAGGTGGCAGAGAAATTGGCACATCGAGCTATATGGGGGCTGTTGGCTGCCGGCTGAGGACCATCTTAGGAGAAAAAATTCTCCTGTGCATACTACCCACAAGTGGTGGGTAACCTCTGACTCACTGTGTTGGTGTCAACGTTGATATTTCTCGCACTAGGGTTCAAGTCTTTCCAATGACAAGCTCGTGTTGGTGCTTCTGCTTCTATTCGTGCTTGTGGGCATCTTTGGCAGAATAGATCCCCCTCATTGGAGACCTCGTAGCCAAACGATTTTGAGTTAAATCGTGTTAGTTGTGATTTTTCCCATCTAGGGGTAAGGTGTGCTAGCCACATCATGGTCAGAGAAATCTAGTTTAGAAAAATTAAATTTGAAATGAATTTATTTGCCAAACTTCAATGAATTTATTCGGCTACTCATTAAATGAGCCAGACTTTGAATTTCATCATTTAAATGTGGTGAACATGGTATGATTAGTATCATCGAAGATTTGATTATTGTTTTAATCTCATATTTTGCCACTGTCCATTGTTGTGTCCAGTGTTGTCACCAAGTTATTTATATATATATATATATATTTCCACTGTCCATTGTTGTGTCCAGTGTTGTCACTAGTTATATTTTATATATATATATATATATATTCTGTTTTTATTTTTATTTTTGTTTTTTTGAGGGGTGGTTTCTACAGTGTGTGTGTCACGCATATATATATATATATATATATAATTTTTTTATTTATTTGAGGGGTGGTTTCGACAGTTATTCTTGAAACCCCATCCCCTGTCCCCACACCTTAATGGAGTGTAAGAAAGATAGAACACTATTTGTGATTTAAAGAATTAATTGGAGAATATAAAAAACAACAGTGAGAATATAAGCAACGACCAACAGATGGACTCTATGTGGACGTCAAATGCTAGGATGATCAAGGAGCAGGTCATTGGCTTCATAGGAAAACAAAAAGGACACCGGGTAGAGTCCAACAGCATGAAGAAGAAATATGAATTCGTTTGTGCATTGTTAATAGTCTATGATTTATTTTGTTTTCTTTACAAAGTAACTGTCCTTCAAATCTGTCCTTCAAATCAGTTATCTTTATTTTACCAAATTTCCCTAAATGAGGTACTGGGAGGGGATCTCTCTAACATCCAACTGCTTTTCATATCAAGTGTTTTTGGGATTTAATTAAATTGTCATCAACAAAGTGGAATATACAGTATCCTCTGCTGGATCATCACGTTGTTTCAAATCCTTTTGTACTGTCTGATTGAATCTAAAATCAAATGTGATGTAACTAATATTGTTCCTAATTGTTATTGAGGAATTCACTTTTTGTCATAGAGTGGAATCCTTGTGTGTCTTCCCCTAATCCTGTCATTTTATATATTACCATTAAAGCATGGAAAACTGCCTTGATTAAACGCTTGTCAATTTTCTTTGATAAGATTGAAAGACCTGTATAGTTATCTGTAATCGTAGGAAGCAAGGAGTACTTAGATTTGTTTGTATGTGCAGGGAATAAAGCAGGAAGTGATAATAGATCTTGTAGAACAATGTCGTTCTTACAAGCAGCGGGTGATGCATCTTGTGAATACAACTTCGTATGTTCTGTTGCTCAACATTTTTTTCAAGTCCTTGGTTTTCTATTGTTGATAGAAATTTATACTTGTGTGTTATGACTGTCTAAAACTTAGTATATTTTTTGTTAGGAATAATGCCTTGTTAATATACTAGATTCTTTCCATGTTTATTAAGATGATCAGATTTTATTAATTCATTCTTTCGTTGTTATCACTCTTGTCAAAATTCATTGCAGGGATGAGGGGCTTCTTTGTCAGGGTCTTACATTGAATGATGACCTGCAGCGTGTACTTGGAAAGCATGATGCAATTGTTGCAGGAGCTCCTGTTACATGGGAAAAGACATTAGCTCCTTCACCTTCTCTTGTTAATGTCAACAACGAGGAAGATGAGACAGAGGATGATTTGGTTCAACTGTCTCGGAGGTAGCTCATTTGCCATTGCTGAATGCGTACATATGCTTTCTGTTTAATAGTTTGCTTTTTTATCATAGTTTTCAGAAATCACACCAAATCATGCTTTGCTAGGAGGTGTGCTCTCATACATGCCAGCATTTAGGGAAGCTGCAAGTGCTTTCTACTTTTACTTTTTTTCTGTAATTTGAATGTATCTTTTGCAGTTGGCAGGCTTCTTATTCAAATCCAAAAAATGTTTTTGTTTCTGTGATTTCTAGGTCTTCAAGAGTGAATACACAATCTCAAGATAAAGCTAGTAGCAATGTGAGGAATCAGCCTGCTGCTCCACTCCCATTGTTACCTCCACCACCAGGACTGAAAAAGGTCAATACTCCATCTAACAAGCCTGAGCAAACACTGGATTTTCTCAGTGGTGATGCTTACGAGTCACCAACTACTGCAACTCCACCAGCAGCTAGCCCACCCAGTGGGCAATACATGCAGACCTCACCAGGTTCCATTTCCCAACAGGCTCCATATCCATTTAATTCACAACCAAGTGCTCAAGATGTCTTGACAACACAGCCAACATATTCTTCATCCCAAGTGCTACAACAACCATATCATCCAAATGGAAGTAACTCTTTGGCGATTTCTTCAACACAGCAGCATGAATATCAAAAGTTTCAACCTGAAGGCCAGGAATCACGTCTGAACAATGCTGGCCACGCTTTACAATGGTCAAATCCAGCAGGGCAGTCCCATAAGCCACAGCAGTCAATTCTCGTACATGATGCACAGTCAGTCAATTTGAATGTGCCTGCACAGAAAAGTCCTGGAAGTCTTCCACCTGCTCCTTGGGATGTTCAATCTCCACAGAATGTACCGCAAGTAGCAGACAGTCAGCAAGAGCCTCTTGTATATGGCAGCAATCTCAAACCAGTGATTCCACCCCCTCCAGCATTTTACAACCAGAGACAACAATTTTTCCAGCAGCATCACTCTTCAGGTCCTGGCCAGTTTATGCATGGTTATTCTGAAACTGCACATGATGATCTGATAGGAAGGGCTCAAAACCTGTCACTCCATGATGGCACATACAACACATCATATGGAACTCCCTCATATTCACAGCATTCTTCAACTTCCACTAGACAAGTTAAGCCTGAAGATAAGCTGTTTGAAGACTTGGTAAACTTGGCCAAGGCGAAAGATAAGATTTCATCTGGTAAAAGTGGAAGTTTGTAAAATATAGAGTTTGTTGCATGGGATGGTCGGTATTTATGTTGTTGTGTAGCTTGTTACACGAGATGATTTAGGCGTAGGCATTGTTTTAGAGAATCTACTGTATAGGCTTTTGTTCCATCGAGGTTAATTGCTCGCCATGTGCTCATATTTATCTTAGCACTACTGTTTGATTTATTTTGTGATTTATGTTTCATGAATTTACATGCCCAAATCTTTGTAGATTTGTATATTGTTAAGTAGGATGGCCTTTACCTTCCAGGGAAAACAGTGCAAATTCCAAAATTCTGTTAAATATATTGTAGCTATTGGATAAAGCTAGTGGTGCTAGAGTGCCTATGAAAGAGGAATAAACTATTTTAGAGAAGCTTTTCTGAATATACAAGTATTATGAGCATCATCTCTTCTGAAAATTGTTTACACTTGCTGCATCGTGGTTAATAAGTTGTTTACAGTTATTTATTTATTTATGTAAATTGATGACCATTGACGAGTGATTTTTATAATACACTGTTTTTTACTATTTAGTGTAATGCTTACATGCTGGAGAGGAACGATCCATTTAAAGTTGCAGTGATGCCTTTGGATGACTGGCAGTTCATTATATGGATGTTATCGATCTTCGCATTACACGAATGCACCTGTGACGGCAGGACACCATGTGTGATGTTTTGCAGTGTTCCCCAAAATTGGAACTACGTGCACAGAGAAACGTTTTGCATGTTTGGGTGGGGGACGGATACTTAGATGGCCTCCCATCCACCCCCCCCCCCCCTAACAGATTTCTCCCTTGGAAAAGGTAAAAAAAACCTAAACCAAAGTCTATACCCTAATTCACCTTGCCATCCATTTCACATTTGCCATTACTCTTTAGAGTTGCCACTGAGTTGAGGTAAAGTGCTAGCTGGGTGTGAAGCTGAGGTTTTAAGGAGCTGAGTATTGGAGCTGAGTGTCAAGGAAGCTGCCCAAGCTGTCTGACATTTGCAAATATGTTTGTATCATATACGTACTAGAAATTGCAGTGGTGATTGATGAAGTCCAATTAGTCTTTAGATGTATCAATTTGGTTTATGTTTTCACATGTTCAATTTTTTCTTCATGATTTTAGAGACAGGGTCACCTATGCCAGGATCCCAAATGGTCCCATCCCTCATTATGCCCTCGAAATTTGAAACACTTAAAAAAGTCACGCTAGGAGGTACTTTTAGATATTTTTTAGTCACGCCAGTTAGTTTTTAGATGTATCAACTTGATTTATGTTTTCATATCTTCAAATTTTTTGTTCATAATTTTCAGGACAGGGTCACCTATACCAGGAAAATCCCAATGGCTCCGTTCCTCATGATGCAGCCTAAAAATTTTGGAGGTGTCTCCAGACGTCCCTTGGACCCATTTCCCTGCTCTCACTGTCTATGCCCTGGAAATTTGGTACACTGCAAAATAGTCACTCTGGGAGATACTTCTAGTTAATTCAGACCAAAAGTAAAATCCCTCCAAGTTTTTTTGTCTTCTACAATGTAATAATCTTCAGCACAGTTTATACAGTGGAACAAGCAAAGGCATGTCAGATATTATTGTATAGTTCAATTTATATAATGATTGGATATGTACTTCCGTATGGAGTCTTGTTTGGCAGGTTCAGTTGATTGACACTTTTACATAAATTTGCTTCCGTTTTGGGTATGTTTACCTCTTAAAAAGGTCATTCAGATAGGAAATAATGTTTCTATTCTGACTGTCCATTCTGTTGAAACATTTTTCATGTGCAGTGAGGTCTATTGGAGCAAATTTATATTTTTGAGCGGAGTCCAATTCTACATGCCCGTTTAAATAAAATAGGAAACGCGATTTTGGCTAATATTGAAAAATTACATGTGAACCATGGATCCATTACGTATTCTGTGTTTAATCTTTTCCAAATCAATAATTTAACTATGTTTATCATGCAATGGTATGAAAACATGCATAAACCGAGCGTTGTGATTGTCTCCTTGAATGGAGGCAGATCACTATATCTACAATTTTCAGGCCACTGCTCCATTTGTGTCCATTGATCCCACATGGGCTTGTATGTTGGACTTACATCTTGTCAACTACGTGCCCCACTGGTGCAGAGGACCACAGAGCTCTATCATCTGTATCCGAGTTACTCAGAACTTCAGCACTCCGTGAATTTTGTTAACGGTCATGGCTAACCACTTTGCTAACAACAATTCCTGAACAATCGAATGAACCAGCTCCACCGAGTGGCAATTAATATAATTAAAACAAGATTAGCGAATCTTTTCTCTATTTGAGTTGGCCTAATGGCTTGTTTTGGGCGCGGTTTTTATTGGATGACCACCACAACATTTAGTTGAATTTCAAGGACACAAGAAAAATTGATGGCTGATTGTCGCCAATATTCAATTCCTCGAATAATGAACCACTGCTCTCATTCACTCTCACAGGATTCCAACCCTTTGTTCAATCCACAGGCTTCTGAGTGAGGTTGGCAAATTCAGTTTTTGGAGGCCTTCCCGTGGGTACTTTCTCGAGTTTGATGGCTCATTGGAAAGTAGACATGTGGGGCTACTTGACCTAGGTTCCAGAATTCAAAATGGACTCCTATAAGTCAGTCAAAACCGGACCTGAACTGGCGCGACGCTTCTGCCTCTGGTGGCTTTTGAGCAATGGCAAACACATATGGTAGCAAATTCGAAATTTAGAGGTCTAGATCATCAGAAGAATATGCAGTTAGGATAAAATATTTACAATATTGAGGAGATATATTGATTGATCTTGTTTAGATACATAACTTCTCATAGATACACAATTTATTGGATATCGATCTACAGGATTTCACCATTACATTACAGCAAAATGATTTTCATCAATTGAAGCAAACAATTCCTTGACATAGGATGATGACAGATACACCATGAAACTCCACTTGATCAATTACAGGATTTCACCATGACATTACAGGAAAATGATTTTCATCAATTGAAGCAAACAATTCGTTGACATAGGATGATGACAGATACACCATGAAACTCCACTTGATCAATTATGAAAAGGAAAAACTAAAAAACAGAAATTGTTCTTCCCCCAATGGCCTGATCTACATTCAGTCTCTCTCAAAAAAATGTGTTCCTCATCTTTTTTAATACTCCTATCTAATCAAATTTCTCAAACAAACCAATCCCTAATTAATTGGCCTAACACACACCTAAGCTAACAAACTTAATCATTTCACTGCTAATCTGGGCACTCCAACTTTTTACAAACATATAATAATTAAAGTAAATTTAAGAGGTCCAACCCTCTTTAGTAAATAATTTTGACATCTAGGCACTCCAACAACTTTTTGCAAACATATAATAATTAAAGTAAATTTAAGAGGTCCAACCCTCTTTAGTAAATAATTTTCACTGGCCAGGTCCAAGGGAATCGGTCTCATTTGATGCCCTTGCATAAAAAATGAGGTCTCGTCTACAAATAATACCGTTTTATTTGATTGGCAAGGTAGTTGTGTTACTCGTACAACCTAACCCTTCTTATTCACTATTCCACCAAGTTTTTGGGATCGGGGACATGGGAATTGGGAGATGCACAAGGCGCAAGGTAGTGCACTGGATCCATGTCAAACTAAGTCACATGACACGAGGACACAAGACATGGAGTACACAAAAATAAGTATCTGGCACGCAACACAACAACCCCCTAAAACACGACAATGAGGAAGTCTTGGAAGTCCTCGGTTCGACTCCCTTTGAGTCTCAATTTCGTTTATGGAAATCCTCCCTCCTTGGTCTTTCCTTGTTAAGTATTGTTCTGACCACAATATCCCACCAGCTTCGCTCCGCAAATTATCGGCAACCCCTTATACCTCAGCGATTTGAAGCACTGACCCTCTAGGCTCTGCGCAATCCCGACACCGGCAAAATTCTGCACCTCTTGGCCACATCGTCAATCCTTCCTGGCTGAGAAAGATGACCGAGCATTGCGTAGGTCAGGGCCGCTCCTCTTTGCCACTGCGCTGATCCTCCTCCTAGCTCGAATTGACGATGCAGGCACTCTGCGTCACCCCTTCCTTGATGCTTTCTGTTAAGAACAATTTCTGTCATTCGGGACAACTGTTTTTTGCTGCTACTGCTCTGCTTGGTTGATGCCTTCAGTTATCCTGTGATCTGCAACCACACTCTGCGACCATGTTGGAATTTCTAAGTTTTAACCCGTTAGAAATTCTTCTTGTACTATATGGTTTATTTTTTCCTACTTGTTTAATTACTTAGCAAGTTATTTACCATGTAAACACTGAAAATAAACACAAGTACAGTATCAACATCTACAGATCATCAATTGAAAGAAAAAAAGCACATAAGTGACACTGTTATTTTTGGACCAATGTCCCCAGAAAAACCCAATGCGGGAAAATCGGTGTAGCGATTTAGAGGGTTTTATTATTATGAAGTTTCAGAATACAACTTGGGTGCCATTTCTGGCGCCCAACATAAAATTCCCTTGGCAGTGTTCCCTCTCAGTCGGAGACAGATATTCCGGCTAAAACACCGGATGAACGATCCCACAACAATAATGCAGCTTCTGCTGCTTTGTGTCACTCTAATAGGGACTGCGTCAACTTATCCGACGCTCCAACTCTCAGTCTATGCCACAAAATGCTCCCAGCGCTGCCTCTAGGCCATGCGTCAGCCTCTCTGGGCTTTGCGTTAGCTTCTGGAGCCTTTGCGTCAGACCTTGGACCCTTTGCGTCTCACACGCTGGCCCTCTCCGACTCTGTGTAGCCCCTGGCTGCCTTTGCGTCGCCTCTAGCTGGCTCTGCGCTGATCCCCCTAGTATTAACTCTGCCTCTCTACTATGCATTCACTGCCTCTCAGCTGCAACTGAGATCACTCACTCAATTTCCTTAGCAAACTCTGCCGCAGAAAATCGAGTTCTTGATCTCTCTTGGTGTTTTCTCCAATTGACCCTCAACCTCTTCTTATACTTTTCTCGTTGGTCCATCAATCGCTGAGATTAAATATCTAATCAACGACTGAGATTAAATTTGGCTTGATTCGTGACTTTTGGACCATTCTATCCCAGTTTTATATTAATACCCATTAATATTTTTTTCCTAAGTTTAGACTTAGGAACTCTATTAAAAATATTAATTATTTTAATCTCTCCCAAACTGGTTAGATTCTACCCCAAACACTATCTGGGTCTTGGAGATCTCATGTGCTTTAGCCTCTCCACCAATTTTCGTGGCTAGAGCACATCCAATGCTACCCCAAATCAACACTCCTTCTTAGCGATCACTGTGCTCTAGTAATACTCCTCACTGAGTATCACCTTGATCATCCAACATCGATCCGTGTGCTGATGCTAGGCCTCCCCGCCCAACATCCTTTGCAACGCTGCATCCTCTACTGCTGCCCATGGCCCTGCCACTGCCATTGCCACTGCTACTGTTGTATCTGTACGACATCTCTTTCTGCATCCGTGCTGTTGCCCATGGCCCTGTGACTGCCACTGCCACTTCTACATCTGCACTGCGCCCCCTCTCATCATGCTGCATTGTGCTACCCATACCACATCCACTACTAACCGTTGCACTGCAACTCAATTACTAAGAAGTAAGTAACTGATCCTCGCAACTCTGTCATCTCTGTCACGCTAGAAACACCCCTGATGCTGAAGCTCCCTCTGTCGCTGACAAGTGCTCCCTCCACTGACCTCTGCGCCGCTGCAAAAACTCCATGCATCTCGCACTATTACCTTACGCTGTCTGGCGACTCTTGCACTATAACACTTTCTGTCGCTTCATCCGCATCCATCTCTACCCACATCCGCCAGTCCTGCTACTCTTCGGGGCTCTCGTAGCAAGTTATAATCTAAGAGATTGGGTACCTCAAGGAACCTGCCCCCCATCGTCTGTAGTCTGGCTGACTACAGCTCGATGTCTCCCCACTTCTTCTCAAGTGGTGCATGAACACTCATAGAACAATCGTCATCTATTGCCACTTCTTTCTCTACCCTCGCTGGCGCCGCCTTGGTCTCATAAGCCTCTCCCTTACTCTTCTTCCTTAAACACTGGTTCGCATAGTGACCCAGTTCCCCACAACAGAAACATTTGACCTTGGAGAGGTCCTTCTTTCTCCTCCTGCTTTCCCGTAGATGCGAGAACTGCATCTTCTTCTTCCTCCTCTTTGATTCTGGCCCCTTTTCCGCTACTCCCCGCCTTGGTCACCCGTCTGATCTCTTCTTGACGAAGAGCCGCCCACAGTTCCTCTCAATATGGAAGGCTCGACCTACCCAGTATGCTCTGGAGAAATACCTCCCAATCCTCTGAGACTGTGTTCAATGCAGTTCTCACCGTCAGTTCCTGATCCGGCGTGGCCCCTATGGAAGTTCGCTGATCACGGATCTCCTTCAACCCACCCAGGAAGACATCTATCTTCTCTCCCTTCTGCATATGGCATGACCACAATTGCTTTTCAAGTAACTTCTTCCTCTGCATGGAAATATGTTGGTACAATTTCTTCAGGGCCTCCCGCATCTCATTTGCCATGTCCTTCTCGGCAATATGCGGCATCACATGATCCTTGACCCCATCAAGGATGATGCACTTTTCCCTAGCCATTGCTTCCTCATACTTTTCATTTTCAGTTGGGTCAACTTGCATCTCTATCGTTTTGAAGGCGAAGTGCTTGATGCGATCCCTGTCAAGAATGGACAAGATCATGGTCTTCCAGACTACGAAGTTGGAAGCTCTATCCAGTCTATCCTGATCTCTCAGCCCATTCACTTCCATCTTGCTTCTCTTCTTTCGACTCCTCTGAGTCTATTTACTTCCCTCCTGGAAGTCCTCGGTTCGACTCCCTCTGAGTCTCGATTTTGTTTCTAGCAATCCTTCCTCCTTGGTCTTGCCTTGTTAAGCATTGTTTTGACCACAATACCCCACCAGCTTCGCTCCGCAAATTATCCGCAGCGCCTTATACCTCATCAACCTGAAAAACTGAGCCTCTAGGCTTTGCGCAATCCCGACGCCAACAAGATTCTGCACCTCCTGGCCACAACGTCAATCCTATCTGGCTGAGAAAGATGACTAGGCATTGCGTAGGTCAGGTCTAAGACTGTGTTCAATGCTCGAGTGATGGTAGCTTATCTCTAAGAAGAGATGTGATGGCTACATGCCTTCTAAACTGTGTTATAATGAGGTTTGGATGCCTTTTTATCACGAATAAACATTGAGAAACCCTAAACATCCAAAATCATGACCCTAGGACATGAAGCGCCAAATGCTATGGGCCTTGATGGGGTTATTTGGACTGTCAAACTCCCAAGGTCATAACTTTTTCATACAATCTCTATTTGGCATGCAGGATAACCTGTTAGAAAGGTTTATCCGAGGACAACAAAATTTGATCACAGATGTTAATAAAATACTTCCATATAGCCATTTTCCAAAAAAATGTTGTTTAGGGCCTCAAAATGGTTCCAAAAATTCAGGATTCGAAAAACTACCAAAAATATAAAACTAACGAAATAGGAAATTGTGTTGAAATTAGGAAATTGAAAGGAAATAATGTTGCTGGTCCAAGTGGAATAGGTAGGTGGCCACCAATACCCACCTGGATCAGTCCTACCCCCTTACGAAGTAATGGTCCCCATTTCATTGAGTGCCTCCATGAGATGGGGAAACTTCTAGCTAACTTGGTCCCTAGTGAACCACTTGCCTTGGGTGTAGGTGTTTGTTCAACTTTGACAACCCGATACAACTGGATCTGTTAGGATATTCTGACACATAGGAAATAGTTAAGTATAACTTGGTCTAGTATAGAGTTAGGTAAAGTGTGTTTCTTTACTATGTACTTTTGTAACTTACAATCCGACGGTCACGATATGTTCTAGACATGAAGTGTCCGACGGTTCATTCTCTCCACGTATTACTGACACTTGATCCATGGCTTAACACTCAATTGGTCCATGATATCTATTTAAAGAGCATGGAGAGTCATTTGTAAGGTGACTATTCACGAGCGAAGCTTATGTAAATTTTCTTTCTTTTACATTAATAAATTGTCTGAAATGGCCGCGTTGGCTAATGCCGTGGATTGTTTCCCTCTTTGAGGGTTTAACAACGTCAAGAATACTGGTGTATTGATCTGTGATTTGTTTGAGTGGTGACCTTTGGTTTTCTATCTGAGGAACTTACCCTGTAAATTCCTACATGGTATCAGAGCTATTTGAGGGCCGCATTCGTTGGTGATCCAAATCCGAAGCCAATACAACTGC
Source organism: Pinus tabuliformis (assembly GCA_031772625.1). Taxonomy (NCBI): domain Eukaryota; kingdom Viridiplantae; phylum Streptophyta; class Pinopsida; order Pinales; family Pinaceae; genus Pinus; species Pinus tabuliformis. The sequence goes on along the minus strand of CM062810.1, from coordinate 252,007,434 downwards.
ATCCCACTGTTGTTTCCTAGATCTACTGTTTTTGACTGCTTTTAGGCTGAGAGGACTGCTTTATTGTGTTAGGAGCATCTTATTCCAGTGAGGAACCCTTTCGTTTCAAGTGAAAAGGTTTCTGGTAGCCCTAGCTACGTCATTTTTAAGATCTAGAGGTATAAAATATTTATATGCAGTTTTAGTTATTTATCTCTCTGTTTATTTCGGTTTATTTATCTTTCTGTTTTTTATTACCGGATCTATACTTTTCATTTCTGCGTATGCTCTTTGCCCTGGGACTATGTGCGATCTGGGCAAATTAGAAACAAAAAGGAAGGATTTTTCTCATACATATGCTCTTTTTTGCCATGCCTTAGTGTGATTTCGGAAAATCAGAAACATTGAGGAAAATATTTAGTTTTCAGCAAAAGCTAACTTCAAGCCATAAGGTTTGGGTTTCTTTTGCATGTCCGTGTTGGGTTGTGTGGTTTTTTGTTTTGTAAGCAAAAATAGATTTTTCAAGTAAGCACGCACTCCAAATTTTCAATGACTAAAAAAAAGAAAAAAAACCCTTCATTTTTTCCAAAAATTACCAACCTTTTAAACTAGCTCACTTGGTTTAGAGTTACTTTATGAGAATAGAAGTCTTGGGTTCAAGTCTTTCTTTTTGTTGAGTTACTTTTTCAAAAAACGCATGTAGCTTATGTTTTAAAGTTGCTTTATGTAAAAGTGTTCTCACCCATTATAAAAAATGAATCACTTATAATTCTAAAGTCATTAATTTATTGGGTAGTTCATAAAGTACCATTGTAAAAGTGACTTTCACTTGTTTATAAAAGTGGGTCACATAAAATATTTTTTTAAAGTGAGCCTAATTAGATTAAGTTTGGAAAAGTGCCGGGGTTTTTTTTTTTTTTTTTTGTTCTTAATATAACATTATCATTCACCTCTGCACATTCACGTGCTTCATCCGCATATTCAACAATTTTTCTTCAAAAAGCCATAACTTCAAGCGGAAGCCGTTTTTTTTTAATCGGTCTAATTTTTCGAGATATTTCTATTGGAACACTTAGTTTCAGCGTCTACAACTTCAGTTTATGTTAAAATGGAAAGTGCATGCCAAGTTATTCTTGATAGCACCAATTATTTCCAATGGGTGTCCTACATTGAGGATTTACTTAGAAGTAAAGGTCTTTATAGAATAGCCTTAAGCAAAGAGTCTAAACCTAAAGATGCAGATAAGCAAGCAATGAATCAATGAAGCAACTTGATAAAAATTTTGGAATTAAAAATGAAATTAGAGCCCATCAAATCGAAAATGAGTTGCTTACATTGGACCCAATAATTTTAATTCCATTGAATATTTTTTGTCCAAGTTCAAGGCCCTTAGACTTCTCTTGGAATGTGTTAAGGTTAAGAAAGAAGATGGTAGGCTTATTTATTCCATTCTTACTAAGTTGGGTCCAACCTATTCTGTGTTTGTTTCCACCTTCCATTCTACTAGAGAAACCTTTATTTCTCAAGGACAAGACTACAAATCCCCCTCTTTTGATGTATTTTGTGATTCTTTAATAAAAGAACAAGAAAAACTCTTACATCTTGGTCTTTTTAATCTTGGAAACTCTTCTAAGAAAGCCTTAACTTCATAGCAACAACCAAGTTCAAAGAATCCTAAGAAGCAACATCCTAAACCAACCAAGGGTCCTAAGTACTTTCAGTCTCAAAATGAAAAATCAATTCAACAAAATGATAAGGCAAATAAAAACAAAGGGAAGAAGACTGATAGACATTGCAACTTTTGTAATTGAGATGGCCAGTAAATGCTTTAAGAATATGGAAGCCTTGGAAGCAACAATGAAGAAGCATAACATCCATTTGGATCACTCTTCAACTTCAACTTCATCTTCATGAATAATACTTTCTGCATGTGGTTTTCAAGCATCTCGATCTGGTTATGCACTAAATATATTTTCTTCTTCTCATTCTCATGAGTGGCTCATTGATTCTGGAGCTTCTTATCACATGGAAAAAAACAAAGCCATGTTTTCTTCTTTAAATGATTGTAACACCAAAAATATATATGTTGGTGTTGTAGGGATTGGAACTATTCATCTAGACAATGGTCAATTTAATGATGTATTATGCGTTCCAACCTTATCCTGTAACCTTCTATCTGTATATTAGATAACTCATTCAGGTGAAGGTAAAACTGTTGAATTTTCACCTCACGATGTTGTAACTAAGGACCTAAGAGATACTAGACATATTTTAGCTACTGGAATTGTTGATGATTCTACAAGGTTGTATAAGTTTAACAACTTTGGGTCATCAACTCTTTCCTCGGTATTTATTGCTCATAATGATGAAGTGAGAAAACTTTTGCATGAGCAATTTGGTCACTTAAATATCGCTCCCTTCAAAATCCATGTAAAGAAAATACGGTGACAGGTCTTCCTATGGTATCTTGTAGAGATGGTGTTTGTTTTGTATGTGTACTTGGAAAACATCACCGGGATAGTTTTGAAAAATGTTCCTCTTGGCATGCCTTGCCTCGTTATAGCTTGTGGATATTCTAAAGATGTCAAAGGATATAGACTTCTTCCACCTAAATCCAAAAATGTTATGATTTAAAGAGATGTAAAGTTTACCGAAAATATATCTGCCTATGAGCCTAGTTTGGCGGATGTGCCACCTCTCTCCATCCATTCTACTTTTGAAAATATTTCTTCAGATGGTGACAACGAGGATGACAATCCTCCCCCACCTTCTGAGGATCCTCCTTCAGCTCTTTAGCTTCCAAAATGCGTTTGTGCTACTTGGGATGCAACAGGTGATCTTGCAGGTGATCCTACAGATCATCGACGTACATGTTCTCAGTTCGATAGAGCCTCTTCTTTACTGGCTCAAGATTTAGAAAATTATGATCCTGATATCCTTGTAGAAGCTTCAAGCCATCCAAATTGGGACGCAACTATGAATGAAGAATATCGTTCGTTATTGGTAAATGATACATGGGATCTAGTTCCTCTTCCAAAGGGACGAAAAATTGTTAGATGTAAATGGGTTTATAAAACCAAGTTTGGACGAGATGGAAAAGTTGATAAACATAAATCTTGTCTTGTTGCTAAGGGTTTTTCACAAGTTTACGACATTAACTATACTGAAACCTTCTCCCTTGTTGCCAAAATGAACTCTATCCGCCTTGTTCTTTCCCTTGTTGCCTCTTTCAAATGGGAAGTCCATGAGATGGATGTTAAATTTGCCTTCTTGCATGGAGACTTGCATGAAGAAATATATATGGAACATCCTCCTGGCTTTATACAAATAGACTCCAGCCTTGTATGTCGGCTTAAGAAATCCATTTATGGTCTCCAGCAAGCCCCTCGGTCTTAGTATGCCAAAATGGATACATTTCTTTTAGATACTGGCTTTTTTAGGTGTCATTCTGACAATACTGTCTACACCAAGAAAGAGGGTAAGTCTCTTATCATTATTGTTCTTTATGTTTATGATCTTATCCTTACTGGTAGTGATCCCAACCTTATCAACCATGTGAAGTCCAGCCTTAAAAAGCAGTTTGAAATGACAGACTTAGGACACTGCATTATTTTCTTGGTCTTCAAGGCTTGTAATCCAAGGAACGTATTTCCCTTTCCCAGTCCAAGTATGTCTGTGATATTCTACGCCACTTTCACATGGAAGACTATAAACCAGCCCCTTCTCCCTTTCAGTCTAGATCCGAACTTTTAGTCACGTGTATTTTCCTTGAATTTGATGCTACATTATACCGTCAACTTGTAGGAAAACTTTTGTATTTGACCCATACCCATCCTGACCTTTCCTTTTCTGTTGGCCTTATTGCTCGGTTTATGAAAAAACCACATGAAATTCATTGGAAAGTAGCTAAAAGAATACTTCGCTATGTTTGAGTTACAATTTAGTTTGGGATTCATTACAGTGCAAAAGCATCTCCTCTATTGGTTGGTTTCACTGATTCCGATTGGGCGAGTGACCCTGATGACCGAAAGTCTACTGCAGGTTATGTCTTCACTCTTGGTTATGGACCTATTACATGGGATTGCAAGAAAAAAAGTGCAATTTCTCTTTCTTCAGTAGAAGTAGAGTACCCTGGTGCCGTAGGAGCTAGTAAGGAAGCCATGTGGCTTCGTCAGATCCTGTCATAGTTTGGATTTCAGCAGAAACCTCTGAAAAAACTTTGGTGTGATAATCAAAGTGTCATTCAACTATGCAAAGATCCAGTCTAACACCAGTGCAACAAACACATTAAACTACACACGCACTTCATCAGAAATCTCATTCATGACCATGTTCTTGAAGTGCAATATTGTTCAACCGATGATCAAGTTGCAAACATCTTTACAAAGGCTCTCACAGAGGCGAAGTTTACTAAACTTAGATTTATGGTTGGAGTTAAGGAAGTTGTCACTAAGGGGGGATAGTCTCTAATGCTTCCTTCCTTCTCTTATTGTGTCATATTTGTACATCCTTCAATCCTATCCCAAGTTGTTCTTAGGGGGGGATGTTAGGATATTCCGACACATAGGAAATAGTTAAGTATAACTTGGTCTAGTATAGAGTTAGGTAAAGTGTGTTTCTTTACTATGTACTTATGTAACTTACAATCCGATGGTCACGATATATTCTAGACATGAAGTGATCCGACGGTTCATTCTCTCCTCGGTATTATCGACACTTGATCCATGGCTTAACGCCCGATTGGTCCATGATCTCTATTTAAAGAGCATGGAGGGTCATTTGCAAAGTGACCATTCATGAGATAAGCTTATGTAAATTTTCTTTCTTTTACATTAATAAATTTCCTGAAGTGGTCGTGTTGGCTCAGGTCATGGGTTGTTTCCCTCTTTGAGAGTTTTAACCACGTCAATAATACTAGTGTATTGATCTATGATCTGTTTGTGAGCAGTGTCCTTTAGTGTTCTATCTGAGGAACTTACCCTGTAAATTCCTACATGATCCTCTATTAGTGAGTGTTCTTAATTTGTGTGTCCATGATTCGATTAGTTGTGGAATGTTCAATGCAATCTAGATTGAGATCTGTTGGTGTTAGCTGCTCAACAATGTCTGATGTGCCGAATAATGTTGGAAAGTATGGCCAAAGACATTTCACATTAAATATTGGGTATAGACCAAAGAATGGGGGAGGGGGGGTACTTAGCTCAAAAACATCGTCACCCCTTATCACCAACTTGAAACTTATGTGGCGCCCGATGTTGATCATGATCTTCTTTGTACTTGGAATTGGATTTATCTAGGATATCATGAACCTATTGGTGGATGTGTTGAATGTGTTCAATAAACCAAGTGGCTTTATTAGCTTTAGACTGGACATGTGCAGATTCTGCCTGTGTAGTTTCAAGAGGCATTGCAACATCAATGGGGCACAATGATTGAAATCTCTAGCCCACTCAAAAGGGGTTGTGTCCGTTCGAGTTATGGAGAGCTCTTTTATAGTTGTGTTTCACATAGGGAAGACTCTCATCCCATGTTCATGGATGCTTGAGGATATACATGCATAATATGTGCAATATCATCCTATTTAAGACCTTTGTTTGGCCATTAGTTTGGGGATGGAATGCAGTCGACTTGATGAGATTTGTGTCCAACAATAACCAAACATTTGACCAAAAATATGCTCAGAAATCTCCTATCTCGATTTAATATAATGGCCTATGGGATCCAAAAATGTACCCACACTTGTTCGAAGAAGAATTTGGCAATTTTTTTTTGTTATTGTGCTTTTCTTGCAGGCAACCAATATAACCATCTTAAATGTAACACCCTCCTCCCAAATCTACCCAAGTAACCGACCAACCGGGGTAAACATCCGACGAGAGGCTACTATGGTTGGATTCGACCTCCAGTGTGACCTTAAGGAAATGGAATCGATGAAAACACAACAAACAAACCTTTCACATCAGCTCTAGGACCCCTGCGAACCATGCCAACACTTCAAGCAACTTTCCCCGGGTCCCACTGAAACTTCTGATCAGTTGCCCTCTGGATGCTCTCATGCTATAGGCTTGCCCATGTCCAGGGACCTCTGGACGCTCTCACAGGCCTACATGCCAGCGTCCAGGGACCAATTTGTCAAGTTCTGTGCCAACCTCCCTGAAATTTGAGCCACTTTTTCCGGCCCAGAGCCCAGGTCACTGTCCAGAGTGGAATGATATCTTAAGAGCAATAAAATAACAGGGAAACAATGAAGTATAAACAATTAGTTAGACAACCCCTTAACCAGACCCTTACTAGCCATGATAGGAATTTCGTCAAACATATTGCAAACATGTAGTCTACACGTGTAAACATCAAAATTAAACATAGGGATCTCATACTTACCCGAGAATCGCTAGGAATCACTAAGAACCATTGTTCCCTCATAGATATATTGTCTATTCTCTTACAAGTAAAAACATACTGAGAGCCATACATCGCTGTTGTCATAAAACATACATATAACCAGCATAGTAACAACAAAAATACCATAAATATATCAGCCATAAAATCCACATATAAACCAATACATTTACACATGAGAACCAACGGAGTGAATTTATAATTAATGAATGCAAAAACCAACTAGATATGGGACTACCACGTTCCACTTGACCATAGATTGGCTGAGCTAAGTCTCTCTTCAGCCAATCACCCCCGTGCCATATTCCAAGCATGAATGTGGGACTCATAACCAACCGAAAAGAACCACATAAGCATGGATGCTACTAGAGTTCCCCACTTACACTGTGATCCGGGTCCGGGTGTGATAAAGGACCTTTCCAAGACCTTTTACTTTCGTGATGTGTTAAATTGCATTTTTAAAAGAACATAAATGAATACATTTGCATGCTGTAAAGAAGAGGAACATGACATTCAACAACACATGAAAACATAAGCCATTGATAACAGAGTTCGTCCAGGAGGGACTACGTCTCCGGGCCCCGATGTCAAGATGGTGTAGGCCACTGCATTAAGTGCTGTCAATAGTGATGATGTACATAAGAGGTGACATCGCTATCATACGAGGAAAATGTTCTCACGCAGGAGCGGCTCCAAGAGATGTTCCGCTGCAGGAACTCATTCAAAAAGGACTCCTATCAATATGACCTAAACTCATGCATGATGATAATGAGCATCCCACCAATCATGGCATAAAAAGGGATCTCAATACAAACATACATGGTGAAACATGAGTATCCCATTAACATAACAACAAAGGGATCTCAAACAAGACATGACGAATCATGAAAACAAGCACATCTCACAAATGATTCTGCATCACATCAGGCATGAATCATGAAACAAATAGAAAACAAGATCCCTCATCAAAAAACAAACAGGTATCTTAGCAGCACAATGCATCTCATAGCAAAAATAAGTACATGAACATAATACATATACCTGACATCGTGAGGCCATTTGAAGAAAAGGATGTCAATCTCGCGGCGTCGAATCTCATGGAAATGATTGTTTGCACATGAATGCTGACACCTGCACTCCACTTTGGAAAGTGGCCAAAAATGAAATGGAAAATGGAAAATTTGAATGCACCATCATATTTGTGGCGTCGAATAGTGAAAAATCGACTGTCAAATTTTTGAATTCTAAGAAAATGAAAATCTAGGGCTCAAGGAATATTTTAGATTCCCCCTAGATTCCTCAAAGATTCCCTCCTTCGAGTTCTCTCAAATCGGCCACTCAGATAAGGAAACTGACTTCACTATCGGGTTCATGTTGCCGAGAGGTGTAGGATCAACATAAGGTTTGTCCAATTTGGACACCGCAAAAATTTCACCCTCCTGAGAATTTCACTCAATCATGGTTCCACCTGCAATAAATTAATTAAAAAATCCTCAATCTGCGTGTGCGCTCCTAGTTCCTCCATGCCTGTGGGTGCACTAAAAAATGAGGTTTATATTAAATTTCTGGGCGGAGTTTTTCAAAAATCCCGTTTGGGCGGATTGGTATGAGATCTGAATTTGGTGGAGGAGGTTGGGTGGTCAAACCCCGACTCCTCCATATTAAGACAACCTTCATTTAAAAAAACCATAAACATTTTGTTTTGGGGGGTTGGGTCCGCATTCGGTGGCCCGCCCACATAACCTCCATAGCACATGTTTTTAAATGGGTGCATTGGTTTATGTGGTTGTGCATTTATATTTCTTGGCATGTTGTTTTGGTGTACCATGGGGCCGCCGTGTGGGTGGGGCCTGCCCTCCCGCCGGCCGTGGGTTCAACTCCCACCAACCTCGTTATATACGATGGCATTGATGTGTAAAGGTTGGGTTTGGGCCAGGTCCACCGGAGGTGGCCCGCGCCCAACCCGTGTTAAGTTATAACATGGTTAACAGATAGTTGGAGGGTTTGGCGGGGTCATGGCCGCCAACCCAACATTTAAATAGTGTGGTATGCGGTTGGGCCAGCGCGGGTCATGGCCCGTCGGCGTTTTAATTATTAATTTTTGTTATGTAGTTTTGGGGTGGTGGCCCACCACCTCATATATATATATATATATATATATATATATATATATATATATATATATTATTTAACAACAAATTGGCCATTTTTTAAAATTTGAAAAATGACCGAAGGAGACAAATTAAATAGGCCACAAATTTTCCTGGAATCTAGCCCAGGTTGGTCGGAATCCGGTGGCTGGATTTTTTCCAAATTGCTGCCTCCTTAAGCCTGCCCAGTCAGCAAAAGTCAACCAAAACTTTGACTGGCTCGTTCTCCCTCATACGAGCTCGGATTGACGAACCGTTCACACCGTTACGATAAGGATGACAAGATCTACACTCTGGTCCTAGTTTGAAAGCATTCTGATTACTTTGATTTTTGAGCTTCCATAAGCCCTCTTTGTGCTATGTGTCTCTAGAGCCACCTGGATCAATCCTCCCCATTGAGGAGCTTTTGGTCCTCCAAAAGCATGAAAAATAATTTGCAACTTCTCTGTACCTTGTTTGCATCACAAGCGTTCTGAAAAGGTCTCGCTTCCATTTCCTTCACCTTTGTTCTTCGAAGCCTTCAGCGATAAGCCAACACTTGCAACCTCTACAACCTGTAGTACATTGTTTTTGCAAATTACATGCTTGACTTCCATGACCAACTAATTACCCAAACATCCCACACTTGCCATGATTTTATGACACATACTCGGTGGTCAAGTTTACATTAGGATGGACCCAAATACGAAAACAAGGCCAACATATCATTGTTGCTTCAACAAGTGATGGAAAACACATCATCACTGCAACACATGATTTACAAAAATAAGGCCAAACACTATTGTTTCTTTGACAAGTGATGGAAACATGACATCACTTTCATAGTTTAAAATGCAACACAAAAAAAGATCAGACATCTTGTTGCTTAGCAAATGATGGAAACACATCATCACTTTTACATTTTAAAATGCAACAAACACGACCATGACAAGCTAACATATCTACAAACCATTTTTCACTTATCAAGGTGAATGGGTCGCCTCCTTGTGGTGCATTCGATGGTCGAACAACTGCTTCACCTGGTTCATGCACTGACATTTTGTCTTTAAGGCGCTTCTTTGGATGGAGCCTCCAACATGTGGCTCTTTGATGGCCACTTTTGTCGCCATGACTGCAATACATCTTCTTCCTCCAAATCTGCTTAACATGTTTCTTTACATGCTATTGAGAGGGTCGTTCATGCCTCCTCCTTTTGTGTGCTGCTATTGTTGGACACCTAATCCTAAGTGGGTTAGTGTGGAAGTCGAATGGACAAAAGGAGTCCAAGAGACCTTGGGATCTGAAACCCAAGAGTCACATATTTGTACTATAAATGTATATCTATTGTTAATAAAAAATGAACTCACATGATTTATCTTTCACATTGTTTGCTGTCCATGTGTGTTTAACATGGTATCAGAGCCAGGTTGTGTGGCCTGTGTAGTTTTGTGCAACTGGTCTGAGCACTGGCCTTTGTCATTCTGACTTGAGCACTGTCCTCAATGCCTCTGTCCTCTGAAGGATTAATTTGGTGAATGATTACTTGGTCCAGAGCGGAAGGCAGAAGAATGCCTCTGTTGAATCGACATACCACCCGGTAACATAAATGTTTTTGATGCTCCCTGAAATACGTTTGCTGCTTTGAGTATTTGTACAAATGAATGCAGTTTTTCAAATGTAATGGTATTGAATGCTGCCGTTTTTCAAATGAATGCTGCTCCCTCTGCCGTATTCTGTCATTATTCTTTGTAATGAAAAATATATGTCTCATCGATTCTCGAAGCATCGAATCTGTGTGTACAAACTATTTTGTTGTTGCGTTAAAAGGGGCATGACTATTACTTTCAATGGTGTGTACACCCTGCTCTGCGAAATTTAAGCAATTAAATGGGTCGATTCAGCGATTGAAATTGTTGTTGATTTGAGTTTTGAACGCTGGTGGAAACAAATCACGGCTATTGTTGAATGGTGGTGGAAATAAATTGTTGGTTGACACGCTGTTGAAGAACGCATCATTTCCAAACGCATCTGCATAACGCTCACTGTCAGAGACTCTCGATTGTTTGAGTAAAGTGCAGACCTTGTGTAGAGGAGTTACTCCATGGTGAACGCTGCTTTGATATGACCCCATTGTTGGTTGACACGCTGTTGAAGAACGCATCATTTCCAAACGCATCTGCATAACGCTCACTGTCAGAGACTCTTGATTGTTTGAGTAAAGTGCAGACCTTGTGTAGAGGAGTTACTCCATGGTGAACGCTGCACTGTCACCTATTCTATTGAAACGGGTATCCTAGCGAAAAACGCGCTGGAAGGCAACAACCGTTCAAATCTAATGTTACAACCGTGCACATGATAAGCTTTTCTTTAGTCCAATCCACGGGGTTGCATGAACGAACTGTAATGCGTTGCCTCATCTCATTCATGTATTCGGACTGTGCTACGCTGATACGAAGGACGTGAGGAACCCACATAGCCTTCTTAAGCTCTATCTGGTATGCCTTCTGATCCGCTTCCTCAGATCTAATAGCTAGCTCATCTGCTGTATGCCGAAGGATTTGCTCTGCTTGGTCATTGAAAACAGAAAGCCAGGCTTCAGCGAAATGGTGTGTGCGCCCTGAATAAGTTTTGAAGCTGCCTCTTCTAAGAAGAATTTCGAGTAGAATTGAAATATTGGGGGAGCGGTCGACTCATTTCATTGCTGCGTGGAGTTGTTTGAAAGCCATCCAAATATTTCTATCAGCACTATCGAAGCCACGAAGCCATCGACATTGGTTGTGAGGGTTGTCGCAGTCATTGTGTTGTAGGGTCGAAAGACCATTCTCAGCAGTGAAGTTAATGCGTTTACCGGAGTTGTATCTGCATCGGCCCAACTGCATAGAGGCGCGGATATACAGTCAGCGGATATTATATTTGAGCCTTCGATTACAGGGCGGAGCTGCACATCCATCGGCCTGCGAAAGTTGGAACCGGCGACACATCAAATGCTGCATACAAGAGTATTGCCGTTGATTGGATGAGCTATTGTGATTATACCGGAAGCAGCATCGAGACAGCGCTATATAGCTGGCAATCTATAATCATTGAACCTGTGCGTTGATACAATTTCCGCCTGTAACCTTAGCTGAGCGATTGATATATATACACGAGATGCCGTAGGAATGCGTGAAAAAGGTCCTTCTTGAGCTGTGCGAACAGAACGCAATGATGGCATTATATCGAACCAGACCGAAGCATCCATTAATCTACCTTCCCCTTTCTCTCATTTTTCACAGCGCAGAGACTTCTTTTTAAACAAAGGGATTCAGTATTCCAGAGATTATCATTCTATCAGACCCGTCGTAGGTGGACCGAGAACAGCTGGAGCATCAGGTATAACTGTTTATAACTCTCGGCCATATCTCTATTGTATGCAGCCATTGAAGATTCGTTAATGATATGCTGCTGTTGGCATAAAAAGGGCGTTCGATACATATATACGTGTCCATGGTAAATTAAGCTCATATACATATACGAGTTATGTTTATAATAAGGGCCATCCCATAACCAGCGCAATATCAATTGAAGAGAGAATATACTATGGTATATATATAGCGTAGATATATCTGCAAGTCCGCCTATTGAATATCGCTTCACGAAAGTCACTGTTGTAATAAGCATTTTGTTGCTTTGTTTTTATAAATCATCATGGAGTAAGCTTTTATGCGCACGGTTGTAGAGGATCCTGGTAGAAGTGGCCTGGGAGGATGCGTGGATCTATAATATCCTTGGAGGAGTATGCCAATTGTATTGTTTGATGCAAGGAGTGTTGTTGACTATTTGCATTAAACAGAGATTAGATTTAGAGATTTGATATGACAGTATTGACACATTATTCTTTGTAAATGCCTATGATAAAGCATCTATTGAGTTGGTACTGCTGACATTGTTGATCTATAGACATGTATTGATGAAGTGAAGTATGATTTCACATTCTAGGGTTTCAGAGAGCTTGACATTCCTTGATTCCACTGCTGCATAAAGATTTTGGTGAGCTGATTGTAATATTTTATACTGCACACTGATCATTTGCTGACATTTATAAAGGATATAGAAATTATTTTTCTGCATTAAGACAGATGGCCAGAATCAGTGAAGTATTAGAGTTCATGAAAACTCTTATACAATCTACTGTTGATGATACATTACAAATCAGCAAAGGATCTCTCTCAGAAATTCAGACATGCTTATATAATGCACAGGAAAATATTGAGTTTTTGCAGCTTGAAACAAAGCTACAGCAAGAAGAGCTACATCAAAATAGACACCATTCTGAACCTGTTTTTGTTCAGAACATTGATACAACCACCCATCAGCAGCAAGTCATTAATGTTATTGTTCATTCCAATAAAGCAACAGTTGTACATGCAGATGCAGAAACTCAGTCTGCACTTCCCAAGCCCATCATCAGACCTTGGGAACAGCTTGTCCACAACAAGCACAGAATTGGTCTTGGATATGACAAGGACTTGTCCTTTCATATTCCAGACTATGCCAAGCCCATTCAGTTTCAGAGTGCTGGATTCATTCATGACAGTTCACCTGCTCCTTATGACAGTTCAGCTTCAGCTGTTCCTGATTCTGCCCCTCTTCCACAGCAACAACAACAACAACAACAACAGATCGTCAAATGAAAACAATGTGACCGAGTTGGCCATCTGAAAGATCACTGTTTTGATCTTCATCCATGTGAGCACTGTCATAAAACCAGCCATTCTTCACACAGATGCTTCAGAAACAAACGTCTTGCAAGAACAAAGATTCATCTTGGATGGATCGCTTCTTGGCAATGGGCATCAACAGCCAAGAAGATATTCCAAACACATATCAGAACTTGTCCCAGAGTATTGAACGGTCTTGCAGTTGAGTTTTCTCCATCTTCTCACCTTGTACCTGACAGGGGGGGAAATGATGGTCATTTACAAGCTTCAAAGTCACATCAAGCGAGCCTGAGCCACAACCTGCCACACCAGTTTCAGAGTTGCAGCCAGTGACAAAGATGCCCGTGAACAGATTGAGAACACTTCCTCTAGCAGAAGACTGCAGCTTCTTGCCAGTTTTGGAAGAGTTCCAGGAATTGCATTAAGCATTCCAGAGTTGTTGGTTATCCTTAAACCATCACAGGTGGAGACTTCCCTTTTCAGGTTGAAGTTTTACCTTTTATGTGGGGTGAGACCTCCCTTTTATGGTTGAAGGTTTCCCTCTTTAAAACAATAGGAGCACTTCCTCTAGCAGAAGACTCCAGCTTCTTGCTAGTTTTGGAAGAGTTCCGGGAACTGCACTAAGCGTTCCAGTGTTGGTGGTCATCCTTAAACCACTGCCCTTTATACCAACATTTCATAGAGCACATTGAGCCTAGTGCTGCCATGCATTTTTTGCACATTTTGTATTACAGCTCTCTTCTTGGACTCATACATAACCCTTCGGATTAAGGGGGGGAATGTTGGACACCTAATCCTAAGTGGGTTAGTGTGGAAGTCGAATGGACAAAAGGAGTCCAAGAGACCTTGGGATCTGAAACCCAAGAGTCACATATTTGTACTATAAATGTATATCTATTGTTAATAAAAAATGAACTCACATGATTTATCTTTCACATTGTTTGCTGTCCATGTGTGTTTAACAGCTATTCTTTTCGAACACTTAGAAAATGTATGTTTATGTAATCCACAAAAGGTACATGTTTTTCGATGCCATGGTTTACGTTCATAATTAAAAACATGATTATAATCGAAATGAACATTTGAATATAGAAACTAGTTATACCTTTCCTTGCCATCTCTGGTGTAAGTATGGCGATGAGAGCTTGCCTCGGCTCTTTCCTTGCGATGGAAACTGCCATGGTATGATGGGGATGTGTTCCCATCATTCTCTTTCCTCGACAATTTCGACAATGTCTCGGAAGAATCTGACACCTTCGAGCATTCTCCCTCAGTGTATCTCAAGCCTGCAAATTGAGGTCTCTGCACAACCTCCAATGGTTGAGTTATGCCTTGGTTATTAACACCAAGTTCTTTTTCCTCCTTGTGTCTCGTCCTGGTAAAGAGCCTCGTGTTTGTCCTTGTAATTGGGATCTCCACATCTCCAACATAAATCATACTATGTGAAGACGAAACTGAAAGGAAATCAACATCTTTTACCTCCTCTATCGATTTGGAAATAACTGATTAGGGCTTTTCATCATCTATTATTGGTGGTTCGGTGGCTATCTCAGCGCATTCCCCAACTTCCTTTCTGACATACCCAAGTCCCGCCTGACGGGGTAATTCTTCTACTTTGATGGGGCTGACAATGCCTTGGCCGTTAATGCCCAAGCCTTTTCCTTCATAACCCATTTTCTTCAATAGTTTGGAGCCAATTCCTGTCGTATGATTTTCAAAAATAGTGAAATCATCATCAGGAAACATACATGAAGATGGAGAACTACTTTTTACCTCACATGGTCGTGCTGCAGATTTTCAAAGGCCTCGTCCTTAGCTTGCAGCTGTCGTAGCAAACTCTGTTTCTCCTCTTTATCTTCTTGTAGAAGCATCTTCAATTCAGCGTTATTTGTTTGAAGACTTTGGTTGTTGTGCTTTAGTTCTTCCAAGGCCTCTTATGTGGCTTGCAACTGAAGCTGCAATCGCTCCTTTTCCTCTGTCTCTCTTTGTAGAGCTTCGTACATTATTTCCACCCTTTCGGAAATTTTGAGCATGTATCGTACATCGTTTTTTCATCCTCTGTCGCTGCATGTTCCATTGTTCACACTTGCAATTCACATCCGCGCAAAGACTGCTCCGATACCACTTGATCTGGGTTTGTAAGTGACAAAGGACCCTTCCAAGACCTTTACTTCCGTGATGTGTTAAATTGCATTTTTAAAAGAACATAAATGAATACATCTGCATGCTGTAAAGAAGAGGAACATGATATTCATCAACACATGAAAACATAAGCCGTTGATAACGGAGTTCGTCAAGGAGGGACTATGTCTCCGAGCCCCAATGTCAAGATAGTGTAGGTTGCTGCATTAAGTGCTGTCAATAGTGATGATGTACATAAGAGGTGACATCGCTATCATACGAGGAAAATGCCCTCACGCAGGAGTGGCTCCAAGATATGTTCCGCTGCAGGAACTCTCATTAAAAAAGGACTCCTATCAGTATGACCTAATCTCATGCATGATGATAATGAGAATCCCGCCAATCATGGCATAAAAAGGGATCTCAATACAAACATACATGGTGACACATGAGTATCCCATTAACATAACAACAAAGGGAACTCAAACAAGACATGATGAATCATGACAACAAGTACATCTCACAAATGATTCCGCATCACATTAGGTAGGAATCATGAAACAAATAGAAAACAAGATCCCTCATCAAACAACAAACATGGATCTAAGCAGCACAATGCATCTCATAGCAAAAAGAAGTACATGAACATAGTACACTCACATCTTGAGGCCATTTGAAGAAAAGGATGTCAAACTATTGAAGCTGGTCGCACCATCAATCTCGTGGCATCGAATCTCATGGAATCACTGTTCGCACATGAACGCTAACACCTGCACTCCACTTTGGAAAGTGGCCGAAAAATGAAATGAGCAAATGGAAAATCTGAATGCACCATCATATTTGTGGCATTGAATAGTACAAAATCCACTGTCAAATATCTGAATTCTGAGAAAGTGAAAATCTGGGGCTCAAGGAATCTTTTAGATTCCCCCTAGATTCCTCAAAGATTCCCTCCTCCAGGTCCTTTGCAAATCAGCTGCTCAGATAAGGAAAATGATTGCGCCATTGGTTTCGTGTCACCGAGAGGTGTAGGATCGACATAAAGTTTGTCCAATTTTAACACTGCAAAAATTTCACCCTCCCGAGAATTTCGCTCAATCATGGTTCCCCTTGCAATAAATTAATTAAAAAATCCTCGCTCCGCATGCACGCTCCTGGTTCCTCCATGCCTGTGGGTGCACTAAAAAATGAGGCTTATATTAAATTTCTGGGCAAATTTTTTCAAAAAATCCCGTTTGGGCAGATTGGTATGAGATCCGAATTTGGTGGAGGAGGTCGGGTGGTCAAACCCTGACTCCTCCATATTAAGACAACCTTCATTTAAAAAAACCGTAAACATTTTGTTTTAGGGGGTCGGGTCCGCATTGGTCGGCCCGCCCCCATAACCTCCATAGCACATGTATTTAAATGGGCGCGTTGGTTTATGTGGTTGCGCATTTATATTTCTTGGCGCGTTGTTTTGGTGTACCGTGGGGCCACTGCGTGGGCGGGGCCGGCCCTCCTACCGGCCGTGGGTTCAACTCCCATCGGCCTCGTTATATGTGATGGAATTGATGTGTAAAGGTTGGGTGTGGGCTGGGTCCACCGGAGGTGGTCTGCGCCCACCCCGTGTTAAGTTATAACATGGTTAACGAATAGTTGGAGGAGGGTTTGGCGGGGTCATGGCCACCAACCCAACATTTAAATAGTGTGGTGTGTGGTTGGGCTGACGGGGGTCATGGTCCGTCGGCCTTTTAAATTAATTTTTTGTTATGTAGTTTTGGGGTGGCAGGGGTGGTGGCCCGCCTCCTCATATACATATATATATATATATATATATATATATATATATATATATATATATATATATATATATATATATATATATATATATATATATATATATATATATATTTGTTTTATTTAACAACAAATTAGCCATTTTTGAAAATTCAAAAAATGACCGAAGGAGACAAATTAAATAGGCCAAAAATTTTCCCAGAATCTGGCCCAGGTTGGTTAGAATCCGGTCGCTGGATTTTGTCCAAATTGCTGCTTCCTTAAGCCTCCCTAGTCAACAAAAGTCAACCAAAACTTTGACTCGCTCGTTCTCCCTCATACGAGCTCAGATTGACGAACCGTTCACACCGTTGTGATCAGGACGATGAGATATACGCTCTGGTCCTAGTTCGAAAGCATTCTGATCATTTTATTTTTCGAGCTTCTGTAAGCCCTCTTTGTCTTGTGTGTGTCTCTAGAGCCACCTGGATCACACCGCGAGGAATTTTAGTGCCTCCTAGTGTCTCAAGATTTACCGTAATCCATAGTCCAATCCAAGGTTCATTAGCCCCTACACCAAGACCCACCCTCTAGACTTTACCGTACATCCCATCTCAGGACTACTAGGCCCAACAGAGAGCAACCCACCTCTTGGATTTACCATATATCCCGCCATTCACCGACAAGGATTCTTAGGCCCACCAAGACACACAATCCTAGCTTTATCGCAACCCACAGTCTAGCTCAGGTGTTACTAGGCTAGTGGATTTATCGTGATCCATAGTCTGGTTCAGGGACTGCTAGGCCATGTGTTTGTCATTTCAGAGATCCACCCCGCTCAGCTTCGAATCCATCCGGTAATCCAGCTCAACCGAAGTATGAGAACCCGTCTCATCAAGGCTATCTAGAAATGGCAAGGCTAGGCTAAAAACATTGTCACACCTCGCAAAACCCTTGCCATGACAGAAAACAACCACATGCAACACCATGCATGCCAAATATAGCAAGGATAATACACATGCAAATTGATACCTGCAAAGAATCCTACTGTAGCTGTTTGATCCTACCTTTCCATGTTTGATCTTTTCTTCCTCTTGCCTTCTTTTCCTTTCTTGCTCCAATGCCAAAGTGCTCCAAGAAAACTCTAAGTGTCCAAGAGTGTGAGGGAGAGAGAGAATAATAAGAGAGCTCCAAAAATGATCTGACAAAGCAGATCCTCATAAGCCTTTTTATTAACGAGGCCTCTATTTTCTTCATTTTCCATTATTTTCCTTCAATTTCCTCCTCACATGTAGCCGATGACCTTTCACCTCCTCTTTCTCCTAATTTCCATTATTTTCATAAATAAATGTGCCAAAAATGCCATTTTTCCTTCCCAAAGCCTTAGCCATTTCCTTTGCCAATTTGCTTGGCCATAAACAACCAAATGAACACCCCCTAGGATGCCTTGCCAAACATTCAGCTTGGAATAAGTATCCCATCAACCGTGGTTATTATTTTATAATTTTTATTACATGGAATTTTCACCGGGGATGTTACAGAACCCTCCCCCTTGGGGTACACCATCCTCGGTGTTCAATCATACATATACCTCAACAAACCCCCGAAAAGAAAATATATTGCTCATGGAGATTTATAACATATCTCGATGCAGTATTTACAATGATCACCTTGCTGAGTGCCAACCCACATGACAACATAACAACATGATAGCATAGTAACATGACAATATAGCAACATGAAAATCATAATGACATGACACCCATACTGCTTATTGGAGCTTTATAACATAACTCATGGCAGTATTTACATCCATATACATATGCAAATATAGCAATATCAGAAAATCATACACCAAAACATATACCAAGGCACCATATCAAAATATATACCAAAACACCATATCAAAACCTATATCAAAACACCATATCAAAATTGCTTTGCCTCAACTGGAAAACAAGGAAGGATACATGGCCTGCATCTGATTGCCATCTCCTATGTAGCTTCATCGGGCCCAAAGTGCTTCCACTGCACTTTAACCTGCTCGATTGCTAGGTTCCAGAGCATAAACACATTTTTCTGCAATATACACTGAGGCTCCGACTAGAATTCTCCATTTGGTTCCACCTATAATACAAACCCGTCAATCACATGATCAAAATCCTTAGCATACTTCTTAAGCAACGATACATCGAAAACATCATAGACTTTCACTATCGGAGGTAGTGCAAGTCGCTTGGTTACTGGCCCAATCCTATCAATAATACTAAAGGGTCCACAAAACTGTGGTTCCAACTTGGCACATGATCCAATTCGTAAGGAGCTCTTTTTTGGTTTGATGTGCAAGTAGACTTGTTCTCCAACCTGAAACTCCTTGAACAACCTGTTTCGATCTACATAGCTCTTCTTCCTATCCTGTGCTGCCTTTAAATTCTTCTTGATCACCTAAATTTCTTGTTCCATGTCTGGTCCAATCAACACCCCATTCACTGGATCAGTCCAACTGATAGGATTATTGCAACTCCGCCCATACAATGCCTCAAAAAGACTCATCCTCAATGACTCCTGATAACCATTGTTGTATGCGAACTCAACCAAGGGAAGATATTCCTCCCATTTCCACTGCTGATGCATCACATACATCCTCAACATGTCCTCCAATATCCTATTGAACTTCTCTGTCTGTCCATTTTCCTACGGATGATAAGTTGTACTGAAGGCCAACTCGGTGCCCAAACTTGCAAACAACTTCTTCCAAAAATTGGAAGTGAACTTTGCATCCCTGTCTGACACAATCTTCTTTGGAACACCATGCAACTTGACCACATGTCTGATGAATACCTATGCCACATCTCTAGATGAGAATGTAGACTTCACTGGAATGAAGAGTGCAAATTTTGTCAACCTGTCCACAACAACCATGATGGAATCATGTTGTCTCACTGTCTTCGGAAACCCTGTGATGAATTCCATGGAAATTACCTCCCATTTCCACTCTGGAATTGCAATCGGTTGTAGTATTCCACCTGGATATTTACACTCTGCCTTTACTCACTAACAATCAAAACACCTAGCCACAAACTCTGCTACATCCCTCTTCATATTTGGCCAATAATAAAATTTATTCATCGCACTTAGTGTCTTCTGATAACCTGGGTGACCTGAATAAGGTTTCGCATGAAACTCTCTCAAGATAACCTTCTTGAGCTCACTGCTATTCGACACATATATCCTGTCCTAAATCCAACCAATCCATCTGTTATAAGGAAATAGTCCACATCCTATGCACCTGCACCTGTACTTGTACATGTACCCATACTACCACTTGTACATGCACATGCACTATCACCTGTACCTGTACCTATACTGCCACCTATACCTGTACTAGTACGCTGTTGCAACCTGTGCACAATCTCCATATACCAGACATCCTGCTGACCTACCTGCAATATCCTATCCTGTAAGTCTGTCCCATAGGATCTCATAGCTACTAAGTGATTTACCTGTACCCGCCTGCTAAAAGAATCTACCACCCTGTTCTCTTTACCTTTGATGTACTTGATCTCGAAATCAAACTCACTGATCGTGGCCAACCTGCTAGCATGTCAGGCGTTCAAATTCGAATGGTCAAACAAATACACCTCAACCCAATATGATAACTCATCAATACAAGCCTCTCGCCAAGAATATAGTCCCTCCACATCTCCAATGCATGTATGATTGTTGCTAACTCAAGATCATGTGTTGGGTAGTTCTGTTCATGCTCGCTTAGTTTCCATGACTCATAGCATACCACCTGTCCATCCTGCATAAGGAATCCACCAAGTCCTCTCTTGCAAGCATCTGCACATACTACAAACTCTTTTTCCAGATTTGCAATTTGTAGCATTGGTGCATGTGTCAACAACTACTTAAGCTGCTCAAAACTAGCCTCACACTCCTTTGTCCATTCAAACTTCTTACTGTTGGGTTGTGTTATATTCTTTCCACGACTAGCCCACGTAGTTAACTGGGGGGTGGGGGGGGGGAGCCCCCTTCGTTGCGCAGATTGTGTAGCGGGGGGGGAGGGGGGTCATAGGGGGTTTGAGGCGTACCCGTAACCCCACTTTATGGGGTTTGGGGCAACGCCCCAAATTTTTTTGGTTTTGGACCTTTTGTTAGGTTGGGCAGACCCACCTATGGTTTTGTGCAAGATTTTCGCACATGTTTTTTGGATGCAATGGTTTTCGGTCCATGGTATTGGATGCTTCAGCGTGTATAAATATGTATTATAACATTGAAATGAACATAATGAAAAATCAAGCTGGTAGTCCCGCTTTTGGGATCCAGGGGAAAATCTCTGTGCATATGTGTTTTATGTGTTATGCTCTCGCATTGTTTATTTTATGTGTTTTAGAATTCGTATGCAGGTAATTTCTGTACGGGGTTAAAACCTACATTTGGTATCAGAGCTGTTTTGGCTTCAAGGGGACGCCTTTGTTGCTGATGGGTTTCACTCGGGCCTGTGGTAGACCCTGTTCAGTGGGAGATCTGCGAGATCGATTTTAGTGGTGAAAGAAAATGGCGAGCAGTGGAAAGATAGAGATCGAGAAATTTAATGGTCAGAGTTTTGAGTTGTGGAAACTCAAGATGGAGGATCTGTTGGTGGATAAAGATCAGTGGATTGCGGTAGATCTGGGTACTAAACCAACGGGAGTGTCCGATGAAGAATGGAAGAAGTTGGATCGGAAGGCAAAGAGCACAATATGATTGTGTGTCTCAGATTCAATATTGCTGAACGTATCAGGGGAAGCTACAACAAAGACTTTGTGGGACAAGTTAGGGACTTTGTACCAATCTAAGTCTCTGGTGAATAAACTTTTCCTGCGGAAAAAGTTGTATAACCTAAGGATGAAAGATGGAGACTCGGTGACAGAGCATCTGAACGCATTTAATACTGTGGTAAGTCAGTTAGCATCTGTTGATATTAAAATTTTAGATGAAGATAAGTGCATCCGTTTGTTGTGTTCTCTACTAGATTCATGGGATAGTATGGTTATTGTAATAGGTAGCAATGCAACTGCCTTACATTTTGATGAAATAGTCTCATCCTTTCTGACGGAGGAGATGAGACGGAAAAATATGGAGAGCTAGAATGGTGATGCCTTGTCTGTACGAGGATGGTTCCAGAACAGAAACAAAAATAAGTCACGAGTGGGAGATCTAAATCTAGAGGGAGATCTAAATCTCCAGGAAAACCTGTAAAAGTGGTGTGCTGGAAATGCGGAAAGGAAGGGCACTACAAAAGGAACTGTAAATCTAAAGCTCCTAACAAAGGAAAGGGATTTGATGATGCTCCTTCTGTAGAGGCGAAAACCACCTCAGATGAAGGTGGGGATGTGTACTTGGCTTCTTCAAGTACACATGTAGATCATGAGGCATGGTTGATTGACTTGGGTGCATCCTTTCACTTCGCTCCCCATAGAGAGTGGTTCTGCGAGTATGAGAAATACGATGGTGGTGATGTATTCTTAGGGGATGATAGGAAGGCTAGAATCATTGGTCGTGGAAAAGTAAAGTTGAAGCTGCAAGGTGGAAGGGTTAGAACACTTCCGGGTGTTCTGCATATTCTTGCATTAGCCAGAAATCTAATTTCTGTTAGCAAGTTGGATGATGCAGGTGTAAAAATAGTGTTCGAGAAGGATACCTACAAAATGGTTCAGGGAGCATTGGTATTGATGCGGGGAGTTCGAATTGGAACTCTGTACAAGCTACAAGGTAGCACTGTTGTTGATGGGTGCAACAGTTCCATGGTTCCTGAAAGTGGTGTAGAAAATCTAGTGGTCTCTGGAGAAAAGATCATGCTGTGGCATCAAAGGCTTGGACATATTGGAGAGAAGGGCCTTCGAATACTTCATGGTAAAGGTATGGTAGAAGGTATGAGTAATAGCTCTCTGGATTTTGATTTCTGTGAAAATTGTGTATATGGGACGCAGAATCGGGTGAGTTTCCCCTCTGGTAGTAAGAGGGCGAAACAAATATTAGAACTTGTGCACATTGATGTGTTTGGACCTGTGAAGGTCCCATCACTGGGTAAGTCTATGTACTATGTATCATTTATATATGACTTCTCAAGGAATACATGGATATATTTCCTTAAGAAGAAATATGAAGCCTTTGACAGGTTTAAAAAATTTAAGGCTCTCGTGGAAAATCAGACAGAGAAGAAGATAAAGGTGCTGAGGACAGATAATGGTGGAGAGTTTTGCAACAAGGAATTTGAAGAATTCTATAAGAAGTGTGGTATAACATGACAGAAGACTACTCCATATACACCTCAGCAAAATGGAGTTGCAGAAAGAATGAATAAGACGTTGATGGAAAGGGCAAGAAGCATGCTCAGTGGCGCTGGGTTAGGATATGAATTTTGGGCAAAGGTAGTGGATACTGCATGTTACCTGGTCAACAGGTCACCTTCATCAGTGTTGGAGGATAAGACTCCACAAGAGGTATGGACTCGTAAGAAACCCTCTCTTTCACATCTGAGGGTATTTGGATGTGATGTCTATGTACATGTTCCAGAGGAGAAACGAACCAAGTTGGGTAGTAAATCTGAAAAGTGCATCTTTATTGGGTATAAGGATGGTTTAAAGGGTTATAAGCTTTGGAACCCAGTCACACAGAAGGTTGTGTACAACCGAGATGTGGTTTTCAGAGAGGTAAAAGATGTTATTAAACATGAAGTCCAACCAAAGGAACCTGAGAAAATAGAGTTTGAGCTAAAGGAGGAAGAATCAGACTCTACAGCAGAGGAGGAATCAGAAGATGAAGAGCCAAAAACTTCGGCTGTGAGAAGATCAGTTCGAGAAAGAAGGCAACCAGAAAGGTATAGTCCATCTGCTTTTTGTTCAAATTTTGCTTTATCTATTATTGACGATGATCCCAAAACTGTGAAGAAAGCAGTAGATTTAGAGGATGAAAAACTCTGGAAAGAGGCCATGGTTGATGTAATGGCATCTTTGCACAAAAATGAGGCTTGGGATCTGGTGGAGTTGCCGGCTGGAAGGAAACCCATTGGCAGCAAATGGGTGTTCAAAAAGAAGACAAATGAAGAAGGAAAAGTGGAGAAATACAAAGCTCGGTTGGTAGCAAAAGGTTATTCCCAGGTACCGGAATTGATTTTGGTGATATTTTTTCTCCTGTTGCCAAGGTAACTTCTATTACATTACGTTTATCTGTTGCTGCTACTTTTGATTTTGAGGTAGAACAGATGGATGTGAAGACAACATTTCTTCACGGGGATCTGGAAGAGGAAATCTACATGAAGCAACCTGAAGGCTTTGCGGTGAAGGGTAAGAAAGAACTGGTATGCAAGTTAAAGAAGTCTCTGTATGGGTTAAAATAGTCACCAAGGATGTGGTATCAGAAATTTGATACATTTATACGGGACTTGGCTTCACTAGAAGCAAAGCAGATCACTGCGTGCATTTTAAATTAATTGGTGACCGTGTTATTTATCTGGTCTTGTATGTGGATGATATGTTGCTAGTTGGAAATGACAAAGAAATTATCCAAGATTTGAAGACCCAATTGTCCTCCAAATTAGACATTAAAGATCTTGGTGCTGCAAACTATATTTTGGGCATGGAAATTAAAAGAGATTGGGCAAAGAGGAAGCTCTGGTTAAATGAGAGGAAGTATGTCGAGACAATACTGCAGAGGTTTAATATGCAGGATAGTAAACCGGTTAAGGTTCCTATTCCTGTAGGTGTAAGGTTATCTGCTGAACAGTGTCCCAAGACACAAGAAGAGGAAGAAGACATGTCCCCTGTTCCATATGCAAGTGCAGTCGGTAGCCTGATGTATGTAATGGTATGTACAAGACCAGACATTGCACATGCAGTGGGAGTATTGAACAGGTTTATGTCAAAACCAGGAAAGGAGCATTGGACAGTAGTGAAGCGGGTTTTCAGGTATTTGCGTGGCACTAGTGATTATGGTTTGTGCTACCAAAGAAGACCAGGATTGGACAGAGTGTTGGATATTCATGGCTTTGTTGATGCAGACTGGGCCGGAGATCTGGATCAGAGAAGATCTACAAGTGGGTATGTGTTTAACCTATTTGGAGGTCAGTCAGTTGGATGAGTAAGAAACAATCTGTAGTGGCACTATCAACTACAGAGGCAGAATACATGGCAGCCACTCATGCAAGCAAGGAAGCAGTTTGGTTGCAGATGATTGTGTTCAAGTATGGGGTTAGTACAGGGAGCTATAAGGATAGACCATGACAGCCAAAGTGAAGTTTT
This sequence comes from Pinus tabuliformis, assembly GCA_031772625.1. Taxonomy (NCBI): domain Eukaryota; kingdom Viridiplantae; phylum Streptophyta; class Pinopsida; order Pinales; family Pinaceae; genus Pinus; species Pinus tabuliformis. The sequence continues at coordinate 251,982,063 of CM062810.1, read as the reverse complement.
CTTGGAAAAGAACCCCACATATCATTCAAAGACAAAGCACATTAATGTTCAGTATCAGTTTGTGAGGGATATAATAGAAGACAAAAAGGTGTTGCTGGTAAAGGTGGACACTTTGGAGAATACTGCAGATGCATTGACAAAATTTGTGAGCTCTGAGAAGTTCTCTTGGTGTAGAGAGACAATGGGCATTTCAGGGCTGGAAAAATGACTAAGCTCTCTTGTGGTCCCCTGTGGAAAGAAAACAACATGTGGGAGAATGTTGGGTTGTGTTATATTCTTTCCACAACTAGCCCACATAGTTAACTGGGGGGTTGGGGGGGGGGGGGGGGCAGAGCCCTCCTTCGTTGCGCAGATTGTGTAGCAGGGGGGGAGGGTCATAGGGGGTTTGAGGCATACCCGTAACCCCACTTTATGGGGTCCAGGGCAGTTCCCCAGAAAATTTTGGTTTTGGACCTTATGTTAGGTTGGGCGGACCCACCTATGGTTTTGTGCAGGATTTTCGCACATGTTTTTTGGACGCGATGGTTTTCGGTCCATGGTATTGGATGCTTCGACATGTATAAATATGTATTATAACATTGAAAGGAACATAATGAAAAATCAAGCTGGTAGTCTCGGTTTTGGGATCCATGGGAAAATCTCTGTGTATATGTGTTTTATGTGTTATTCTCTCGCATTGTTTATTTTATGTGTTTTATAATTCGTATGCAGGTAATTTCTGTACGGGGTTAAAACCTACACTTACCTTTCCTCTGCAATGATGTGATAAGATAAGCAATTTGCGAGAAGTTCCTGATCAACCTCCTATAATAGTATGCCAACCCCATGAAAGATCTCACATCATCCACACTCTTAGGAGCTACCCACTCCATGATGGCCCTTATCTTCTATGGATCTACTACAATTCCCTCCTTGGAGACAACATGTCCCAAGTAGTGTACCTTAGTTTGAAAGAAACTACACTTGCTGAGTTTAACAAACAAATGATTTTCCCTCAACAACCTCAACACTACTCCTAAATGCTTGGCAGGCTCTTTCTCATTTTTAGAATATACCAATATATAATCAATGAACACAATAACAAACTTATCCAAATAGGGATGCAACACACTATTCATTAAGCACATAAACTTAGCTGGAGCATTAGTTGGTCCAAATGGAACTACAACAGACTCATAATACCCATTCCTGGTCTAGAAATTTGTCTTATAAATGTCCTCCTCTTTGATGTGTACCTAATGGTATCCGGATCTCAGATCAATCTTTGAGAACACTCTTTCTCCCTTCAGTTGATCAAACAAGTTATCAATCCTTGGTAAAGGGTACATGTTCTTGATGGTCACTTTGTTCAACTGCCTATAGTCAATTCATAATCTGAGAGTTCCATCTTTCTTCTTCACAAACAATACCGGTGCGCCCCAAGGTGACACACTTGGCCTAATGTATCCCTTGTCGAACATTTCCTTCAACTACAACATTAACTCCACCAACTTAGGTGTGCTCATCCTGTAAGGTTCTTTTGATGCTGGAGCTGCCCTTGGCACTAACTCAATAGAAAAGTCTACCTCCCCGTGAGGTGGAAACTCACTAATGTCCTCAGGAAATACATTCTAAAACTACTACAGAATTGGGTACCTATTCAACACATCAAAAGCCTCAACCTCCTTAACTTTATCACTAGAAATTTGCACTGCAAATAACATACACCCTTTCTTGCAGCTACGCTTTGCCTACATAGCTGTCACCATCCTAATTGATGTGGATTTCTTCTTACCTTGCAAGACTCTTGGTCCCCCATTTTCATCAACACACTCAATGGATTTGTCATAACAATCTACCTTGGTTCTATGAAGATACAACCAATCCATGCCCAACAACATACTGTATGATCCCAACGGTAATGCCTTCAAATGTGTTGTTGTAGGCATACCATTCAAATCAAATGCACTAGCTCTTACCCAATGATGAACTCGCTTCTTTGTACCTATATCCAACTACACTAACCAAGATTATACATGCAATTCCTTACTCAAACCACACTTATCCACTAAGTCAGGACTAACATAGCTATAACTATATCCAGGGTCAATAAAAATAGAAATAACTTGATCACAAAGCTTACCATCCATCTCAATGATAGATGCCTGGTGCTTTGCCCGTCTGTTGTCCATGGCTGCATAAATACAAGGAATACTTTGCCCCACAACCCCAATAGTTTGCGCCTCCTGTGCACTATATATCTTAGGCCTACCACCCTGATTCTGTGGACAATCTCTCCTAAGGTGTTTCTAACCACATGTCCAACACTCTAACCAACCAATGCCCTCACCTCTATGTTGTTTCTGTGACCGATGTCCCTGCCTAGCTATATAAAAATTCTTTTGCGGTGCCATATTTTCTTTCCCATCTGCATTTTGAGGCCTTGGTCTCTTAGGATTCCATTTAACTTGCCTTCGTCTTTCCCTTTGCATCCTTGCTGAGGTTCATTCTTACGCTTTGAATGTTCATATAAATGCTTCAATTTTCAAATGAATTCCTCAAGTGATCGAGGCTCGTCATACTCAATCTGATCTCTAAATGATAATGGAAAACCACTGAAAAACCATTGAAATTTATCCTTCTCATCTATAAGATATGGTAGATACCTCAATAGCTCTAGAAACTTCATCGTGTACTCTTCATCTGTCATTGACCCCATCTTTTAGCTCATAGAATTATTTGGCCTTACTATCGTAGTACCTTTCTGACAACTACTTCTTCCTTAAAAACCTCTTGAATTCCTGCCAAGTCAAGTCATCCATCTTGATGTCTCTAACTGCTTCACATCTTCCCACCAAATATCTGCTTTAACTTTCAAGTTGAAGATAGCTATTCTGGCCTTCATGTTATTTGTGTACTCACACAAATCAAATAATTTGTTCATCCTAAGTATCCAAGCCTCTACATCTTCCGAATTCTTCACATCTCCATCAAAAGTAGGTGGCTTTGCTTTCTTAAAGTCATCTAGCAAGTATCCCCTATCACTCCTCCTATAAGGACGATAACAATGACGACCATGATGTCCGTCAGAACCAAAACTAGAATAATACTTGTACTAATCACCTCTCCTATCTGGAGTGTCCAACAACCTGCCATCTCTCACCATGTCAGATCTATCTGACCTGTGTCTACCAGGAGACCTACTGCCATATGCTCCATTAGTTTTGTCCTCTTGTCAATGGCTAATCCGAAGTGGCCCTTGTTGCTGCAATTCTGAAAAAATATGAAGAAGTATTGCATTAACCTTTGTTTGTTTCTCTTGTGCCTGTATGATCCTATCATTATCTGCCTTACAAATCCTTATTTCTTCCTTCAAGCTTCTTAATGCATTTTCCAAATCAGAAGAGTTCCCACCACACTACTCATCTGATTCATAGGGAGAGTCCTTGTAGTCTACCATATTGCTATTCATTTTGACCTTCTTTCCTACAAGGCATAATATGTTAGATAAACCAAATCATAACAAACCAACGTACCTTAGTATAATTTGGGGAGGTTACCTCATCTGCAAGATCATCCAAATCAGCATGATACATGTATAACATAATCATAACAACATATAGACATATATAGATAAATGCATCAACACATAAAAATAATTCTAGTTAGAGTCCAGTCATCAATGCAAGACCATATCAACAGGGAATGCTATGACCTCATGCATGACAACAATGATTACTTCACTGTAAACCTTGCCACATGTAACCATCAACATAAGCAATGCATAATTCGCCACACATACGCATGAGTGCATGTAATAGAGCATAAGAAAACACTACTTGTAACCATACCTACAAAACTTATACATGTAACCAAACATACAAGAATGAAACCTAACATACAAGGATGTAACTAAGCGACATGTAACAACATGTAACCAATCATCCATTCATGACGATGCACTTCATAATAACAACATCAAGTTCCTCATGACAACATTACTACAACCATGATCAACATTATGCAATGCAACAAGCACATGGAATGTAAGTGTAAGAGACAAAAATGCAACTAACATGTATGCATGACCAACACACAACCAATCCAATCCAAGGGGTGAACCATGCTCTGATACCACTCTATAACACCCTCCTCGCACATCTACCCAAGTAACCGGCCAACCAGGGTAAACATGCGACGAGAGGCTACTATGGTTGGATTCACCCTCCTATGTGACCTTAATGAAACAACAAACAAACCTTCCACATTAGCTACAGGACCCCTAAGAACCATGTCAACACTTCAGGCAACTTGACCCTGGGGCCCACTGAAAGTTCTGATCACTTTCCCTCTGGATGCTCTCATGCTGTGGGCATGCCAACGTCCAAGGACCTCTGGACACTCTCATAGGCATACATGCTAACATCTAGGGACCAATTTGTCCATTTTTGTGCCAATGTCCTTGGGATTTGAGCCACTTTTTCTAGCCCAAAGCCCAGAATGGAATGATATCTTAAGAGCAGTAAAATAATAGGGAAACAATGAAGTATAAGCAATTAGTTAAACAAGCCCTTAACTAGACCCCTACTAACCATGACAGGCATTTTGTCAAACATATCACAAACATGTAATCTATAGGTGTAAACAACATAATTAAACATACGGATCTCACACTTATTTGAGAATCACTAAGAACCATTGTTCCTCATGTATTTTGTTGCATTATCATCTATCAGGTCATAGATACATTGTCCATTCATTTACAAGTAAAAACATACATAACTGCTATCATGAAACATACATATAACCAACATAGTAATAACAAAAATACCATAAACATATCAGCCATAAAATCCACATATATACCAGTACATTTACACATGAAAACCAAAGGAATGGATTTTTCATTATTGAATGGAAAAACCAACCAGAGATGGGACTCCCACATTCCACTTGCCCATAGATTGGATGAGCCAAGTCTCTCTTCAGCCAATCAACCCCGTGCCATATTCCAAGCATGAATGTGGGGCTCATAACCAACCTAAAAGAACCACACAAGCATGGATGCTACCAGAGTTCTCCACCTACATCGTGAGGAATTTTAGTGCCTCCTAGTCTCTCAAGATTTACTGTAATCCATAGTCTGATACAGGGAATACTAGGCCCTAAATCGAGACCCACTCTCCAGGATTTACTGTACATCCATCCTGAGACTACTAGGCCCAACAGAGAGCAATCTACCTCTTAGATTTATTGTATATCTCACCATTCACCAAAAAGGATTCCTAGGCCCACCGAGGCACACACTCTTGGCTTTACCACAACCCACAGTTTGGCTCAGGGGTTACTAAGCCAGTGGATTTACCGCGATCTACAGTCCAGTTTAGGGACCACTAGGCCATGTGTTTGTCATTTTGGAGATCCATCCCACTCAGTTTTGAATCCATCCAATAATACATCTCAACCAAAGTATGAGAACCCATCTCATCAAGGCTATCCAAAAATGGCAAGATTAGGCTGAAAACACTGTCACACTTGGAAAAACCCATGCCATGACAAACAACAACCACATGAAACACCATGCATGCCAAATATAGCAAGGAAAATGCACATGAAAATTGATACCTACAAAGAATCTTGTTGTAGCTACTTGATCCTGCCTTTCCTTGCTTGATCTTTGCTTCCTCTTGCCTTCTTTTCCTTTCTTGCTCCAATGCCAAAGTGCTCCAAGAAAAATCTGTGTCCAAGAGTGGTTGAGAGAGAGAGAATAATGAGAGAGCTCCAAAACTGAATTGACAAAAGGTTCCTAACTGATCTTCAAAAGCCTTTTTATTAATGAGGCCTCTATTTTTTCTTCATTTTCCATTATTTTCCTTCAATTTCCTCCTCACATGCAACCTGTGACCTTTCACCTCCTTTTTCTCCTAATTTCCATTATTTTCATAAATAAATGTGCCAAAAATTCCATTTTTCCTTTCCAAAGCCTTAGCCATTTCCTTTGTCAATTTCCTTAGCCATAAACAACCAAATGAACACACCCCTTAGGATGTCTTACCCAACATTCAACTTGGAATTAGTATCCCATCAACCGTGGTTATTTTTATTTTGTTTTTATTACATGGAATTTCCACCAGGGCCGTTACATTATAAAATCTATCAATGACCAAAAATACACTACCATTACCATGATTAGTAGAAGGAAGGCCGGACATATTCTCAATGGAGATGGATTCCCAAGGTTGGCCAGGAGTAGGCAGAGAAGTGTAAAAGCCTTGCTTCTTAATGGTTGACTTGGCGATGGCACAAACAATGCAGGATCTGATATATTTTCCAATATCCTGTCATTTTTTTGGCCAATAAAAATACTTTTGCAGTACTGCACCGTTTTCTACACACCAAAGTGCCCTATGACCCAACTGTAGTGTGACTCCAAAATTAACTTGGAACACTACTTGAAGGAACACAAAGGTGCCCCAGGTAGCATAACAATGCATCATGGAGGTGGAATCCTAGTACTTTCTTGCCATCCATCAACATATGGTATGTAGTGGAAAATTCTAGATCATTTTTGTATAGCTTTGGTCATCCAAAAGTCTCGTTCCTACAAGAGTTGAGAATAGTGGTCAATGCCACAACTAGGGGTTGACTGAGATAATCTGCAAATTTATTGGTACTACCCTTCTTGTATTTAATGTTCAAATGGAATTGTTACAAATATGTGGAACATTTATGATGGAAATCATTCTACAACTTCCCTTGTGTCTACATAAATTGAAGAGGTTAGTGATATGTGTGGATGATCGTCTCCTTCCCCAAAATGTAATATTTCCACTGCCAGCAAGCATGCACAATGGAATACATCTCCTTGTTGTAGGTAAGATATTCCAAAATAGTATCAGAGAGTGTCTCACTGTGATAGGCCACATGATTCCCTTGTTGGGTGAAAATTGAACCGATAGCATAGTCAGAGGCATCTGTCTCAATTTCAAATTGTTTTTGTAGTTCTAGCAATGTGTGTACTAACGCAAAGAAAAGGTGGTGTTTCATCTCAACCAATGCCTTTTGTTGTGACTCAGACCATTTTTTTTTCTTTTCTCTGCCCTTGGTAACTTGAATTAAAGGCCAAGTGATATGAGAGAACCCCAATAGTAACCTTCGATAGAAATTGGCAAGGCCCAAAAAGATGTGAAGCTATGTTAGAGTTGTCGTCATTGGCCAATCCCAAATGAATTGGATCTTAGCTAGATCCACATGCACGTCTTGCTCATCAATTATGTGGCCCAAATATTGGACCTGGTTCATGCCAAAGGATCATTTCTCCAATTTGGCACATAGTTTGTGCTGCCACAGGTTTTGAAGGACATGCCGAATATGTTGCAAGTGCTCTACCCAACTCTTGTTGAAGATGAGGATGTCATCAAATGTAAAATCATACAAGAGAGGGGTAGATGTTTGGCTAAGAATCCAAGAAAACCCATATCGGTCACTACAAAAAGGAAGATAGTGATGGAAACTATAATGAATCCAAGAGTGATAGCTCCTACTGGAACTACTTTTGCAGATGCCATAGAGAGGAACATAGACAAATTATCAAAAGAAGTTGAATATTTGAAATAAATATTGGCCATCTTGGAACAAAAGAATATGGAACTACAAACAAAAAATCAAGCCTTGTTGATCACATACTCCCAGGGTAAATATTTTCAGGAATCAATCCTTGAAGAAGCCAATGTGCTTGAGGAAGTTATGGGTTTAGTGTACAATGAAATAATGACCTGCATCAAGTAATGGCTCCATTTCCCAACATGTTAAGTGAGTTAAAAGGAATTTGAATGATGATTAAATTAACATCCTTAGCAGTTGGTCTCATATATGAATGGAGCATGAAGTACCCTAATGTTCTTGAATAACTTCCCAGGAAAAAATGGATAACAATTGAAAATGATAAAATGGATGTTAGGATCAAAATACAATCACATGAAAACTTGAGCAGAGACATGGATAAAGCTATGGCCGCTTACAAGACCTTGCATAATGGACTTGAGTCTCTTGTCAAGATACATAAAATACCTTCCATTTGTGCTCTAGGAGAAATGAGATCACAAGAAGAGGTCAAGCAAGATATTCAAGGTATTTTGGATCTGATAAATCAAGTTGTTGCAAGAAGTGATCTAGAAGCTACAAAAGAGGTAATCATGCAGTGTTTTGTTGAACCCATGAAGTTGAACAGGAAGTTCACAATGTTATTGAACCGAGTGCAACCTAAAAATCTAACCTTGACACTTGATGCATTAGACTGCCTCACGAGATATGAAAATGAACTACAACACAACATCCTGAAGATCACTTGTGAATACAAAGTTTGGCAAGCATATTTAGTCAGATATCTATAGGTGAAGTCTCTCAATCTTTCCATCACCAATTTAGTTAAATGAGAATGTTTTTATTCCTTTAATTTTGTTAGAATTTGTATTTTATTAAAAGTAAAATAGAATTTAGATTAAAGCGTCATGTGGAATATGAAGAGTCATGAGGAATTTTAAGAGTGATGAGAGTAGGTGAAAGGTCACATTAGCTAAAATTTCACCTTATTTTGTATAAATATACCCTCATGGCCTGGATGTAAAGACCTCTAGTTTTGGACTTCACTTGAGCATATTGTTTTTAGAGCTTATAGATATTTTGAGATTCAAGTGGTAGCTTTGCATCTCCACTAATGGATTTCATGGGTACTTCATGTGATGGTGTTATGCACATTTAAGCTTAATTTGAGAAGCTCTTTGAGCCCAAGAACACAATGTTATAGTAAATTAGTTTATTACTAGTCGAAGGTCTTTGAAAATTCATAGTCTTGATGTCATACAAAAGGTCAAACTCACAAACTTTTTCACTGTTATGAGTTTGATTAACCAGGGAAGTCATTATACAATTGGTTTTCATTTGGCATTAAAGTCTTAATCAATAATGGGAAGGGGTGTATGAGTTTTGAGAGTTGTCATTATGATTTTTGAGACAGGGTTGGGGGATTTGATAGAGTCGTTCAACTGAACAATGTGTTTACAATCATAAGTAATGATGTCAAAACAACATGGTTACAAATATCACAGTTTTCTCCCTCTTCATATATCATTTATTCCCCTCATCCTCTGTTCCCTATTTGTTCCCATAGTCCTGCATATCCTATTCCCTTATCCCCTTATTCTGTCGAATTATTCCCTATTTCAAATCTTTCATGCCATCCCTTATTCCTCTTTAGGTGTAAATCCCCTTTATCCTAATCCTAAGTACCTTTTAATCCCAGGCCTAAATTCCCCTACTAAAACATCATTTTGTATGATGATTGAAATTCACCCGAATACACCATATATAAGCTTGGTCATCATACCCACATCATTCTCCCAAATACTATCATGCTCCCAAAATTTAAATATGATTTCTTTTCAGGTGGAGCACTAATTAAGCAACAGGTTTAATTATGTCATCGCATATTTTGAATTATTGAAAAATGAAATTAACTCAAACAAATATATAAACAACACATAATAAACCAGACACAAAATATTGGCGGCAAAGGCTTCAGCCTCATGGCTTCCTCAGGTATTCTCTCTCATTTTCATTAAAATAATTGAATATAGTGTTACAAATAAATAGATGAGAGACAGTGTTCTCAAGATAGTGAGTGCTATCTTAGACACTTTTGGTTTAGATAATTTCTCCTTTGGTTGAGATAATTTCTCACCAGACACACACCAGTATAGGAGTTACCTAAACTAACTCCTATCTTAGAGGAAGAATCCAAGAGTTAGGCACAAATTCCTAACTTGGAATATTTAATTTATTAATTTATTTTTGGATTTATTATTGTTTTATGAGAGAGGTTAATATTTTCCCATTCAATGATAAATCCAAAATAAGAACGAGGAACCATCTTCCAAGTTCTCATGTTGATCCTCAAAAATATTGCTTGAAAAAACCGCCAAATCTAGATGCTGAAGAAACTGCAATATGAAGAGAATGAGTCAGCTACATGACTGATTGACCTCTGAATGACGCTTGACAACTCCATCATGTGACAAGCCACAAAAGGATCCAACTATCCTTTGCTTGAAAACAACATTCGGTGTCCACTGACACAATTTGATGAACGCCCACTGGCGTATTTGCTGATGATGATCGCCCATTGGTTGAAGATGTCGAAAAACAACTCAATGTTTCTTTTGCTATGATGAAAGCTGCTCACTGCTGCTTTTTTTGTCGATCGCCCACTGGCGAATTTGTTGATGGTCACTACTGATGAAAAATGCCCACTGGCTGATGAAGATACCCAGCGGCTGCTTTGCTAATGTTGTCGAGACTTTCAGTTTGACAACCACTTGTCAATTTCATTGACAGTTTCCCTCCTTTGTCAGCTGAAAGGAGAGACAATTTTCTCCAAAATATATCTGAACTCCCCCCCTTCAGGTGTAGGAGAGTTTCACTGTTGTACTCCCTCATTCAACTGCATGAGAGTACCATCATCCGTTCACTACTGGCTGCACTATGTGTGATTGTAGTCGGTTGTAGAACTGAGACAATATTTTGACTGTGGATGACCATTCCCAAGGATCGATCCATTCATAATGTATCTTCAATCTGGCTGATTTTTGTTGGTTGCGACATTTTTCTAAGGAATGATTGGGCTTGCCACAATGGAAACAAGGATGGAGATCAAAACACTGATCTTCCATATGACTGGTTCTTTGACAATGAGAACACTTCGGTTGGACTTCAACTTCAGGTTGCATGCAATTCTATTTGTCTGCAACTTTCTCAGAACCTACTGAGGGGAGTTGTGCAAGAAATCCTGCACTGATGAACTTAATTGGCTTGGAATAATCTGGGATATGTAAGTTGGTGTCATCAGTGACATATCCTAAGCCTCGTCGATTCTTGTTATTTTGAATTTCTTCCCAGGGCTTGATGATGGGTTTGGAAGAAATTTTAACTGGAACAACTTCGACACTTGAAGTTGTTGGGATGAATGACTTATCATCTGGATGGTTCAAAGACTTGAAAGTATCACTCTTTTCTTGCAATTCATTCCTTTGAAGTTGCGATTCGAGTTGAAGAAACTCAATGGTTTCATGTGTTTGTCGTAGATGCCGTGAAAGATCAGCAAGAGTTTCTTTGCTGATGTGCACCATGTCTTCATCACTGGAGATGATCAAATTGTGAAGAATGTTTAACAACTGAATATGTTGCGCCATCTGAACTCGCTCACTTGAAATCGGGCTCTCTTGTCGTAGATGTCTAGCTTTGAACTATTTCACTTGATTTTGTTACTTGAATGATAGGCTCTCTTGCTATGGGACTTGAATGGCACGTTCACTTGATTTGTTGCTTATTGCACTTGCTGGGAACACTTGCTAGAGTTGTAGAACTTTCTTGCTTAAACTCTGGAATTCACACTCGCTTGGTGACGATCGTGTTTGCATGAATGCTCACTTGCCTTGATGACTTTACGCTCACTTGAAGGAATAACCACGCTCGCTTGATGTCGATCTCAACTTGCTTGATTGGTGTTAGAGTTGAACTTGTTTGGTTGCTGCAATGAACTTCACTCTAGCTCACTTGAAGGTTTGAACTTCATATTGTTTTGACGCAAATTGCTTGAATGAATACTCACGCTCGCTTGCAGGAGATGTGAACTTGTTGCTTGTTTGCTTTAGAGTTAAAATTCATGCATTCACTTGATTCTGCTTAAAGGAAGGGTTTCGAACACTGTCAAAAATGCACCCAAAAAATGCTTAATGATTTTAATGACTCACATAAAACAAGGAATTCACTTGTCTTAATTTGACTAAGTTGAAGAGAATTGACACACTTGACTTCTGATCAAATCAAAACATGGGTGTCGGTTTCAACCAAGAATGCACCCTTACAATTCAATGCAATTGGAATTTGATTTACAAGTTCTTAAATTTGTTTGCAAGAATGTTGATGTAGATTTTCCTTTGAAATGCTTTAACTTGATTAAGTGAATTTGCTTGTTGAGGTAGAATGTTGATGTTGACAATCTATGATTATGAGTTGTAGTTGCGTAGATGCAAGTGTTGAGTTTAATTATCCTTCCTTGAAGCTATTCTGTTACAAGTGTTGTGCTTGCTTGCATTGAACTTTATGTGTGTTAAATGAGATCATTTATGTGTCAAAACTAGACACAAATCATAAGCAAAAACATGAAGCAATAGAAATTCTTGCCATCACAAACATACAAATGGTGTACCTAAGATCCCCTTATTCAATTTCGGGCGGATCTAAGACACATCAACACCACAAATAATATTTTTTTATTAATTATTGGAGTACAACAATCTTCAATGTCACAACTGCAAACTTTGTCTTCAAAAATGGCCTACACTGACTCAATCACTCTCAAATTAAAAAATTACTTTGAATTACAATAATGACTTTCGTTTATCACTCCAAATTACAAAATATACCATATCTCTCCACACCTTATTTCTCCAAATCACAACTTATTACTCCAAAATACAAATTATACCTTATCACTCCATTACACAAGATTCACTTTACTTCTAAAACACCTTTATGAAATCACTTTATAAGTGAATTGATTTCAAAAATTTAAAGCACTCCCTATATCTCCAAAAGAATATTTCCTTTTCTTAAAAATATCTTATTATTCCACTAACTTATCACTCAAAATGAAAACACACCTTATCACTCCAAAAACTTTAATAAATTTTTATAATCCCATTTAATATAATTTTATGAAATTCTTTTAAAAAGTGAGTTAAAAACTGAATGGAGTCACTTCAAAAGAGAATGTATCTCCTTTAAAAATGTAAGGCACACTTTAAAAAAAATATTTTTAGAAGTTCTGTACGACAGCATATGGTGAAGGTGAAACAAACGGCGAATGCTATTTCCACCTCCATAGAAACATAAATGCCTGTCCTTTACAGCCCAGACACCCCTCCTCCTTACGTCATCGCATGTTCCCGACCATGCATCCATCGCATGTTGACGTAAGGAGGGGTGTAAGGACGGGCATTTATGTTTCTATGGAGGTGGAAATAGTGTTCGCCGAAACAAACGACAACCTTCTCGCAGAGAGGATTCTAAACCTTAGCTGCACTAAATCTGATATGTAGAAGACTCCAAAAAATTCAGAAGTGTCCACGTGGATTCGAACCTTCGCTTTTGTTGTGAAGCGAAATCTGATGTGTAGACTGAAGCGCAAGATATTGTAATCCCTGTAGTAAGATTTTCTGTGGAGCCAATTATATGGTGTGATTTTTATGAAACGAATTTGGTAGAGTGGCTTCAAGTGCAAAAGACGCAACAACATTTAGATCTGCCACCGGCATAGCTGAAATGATGGACTCGACAACAATTTTAAAATTCCCGTACTTCTAGTCGTTTTGGGTTTCGGTAGACTGCGTTGCCGTTATTGTAAATGGCGGAAGATTGAATGTGAAGAACAACAACAACAGAACTAAAACAAAAATGCGATGGATAATGAAATTGATTTGTAAAATAATTTAACTGTAAATGGCGGAGATTGAACCTTTTTTTTTTGGCAGCATGCAGGTCAACTGTGGCCTTTGTTCCATGACGAAGTCGGTCAGAGGGATCCATGGAATTCGTTTGAAATGTTTCCCCTCTCTCTGTTGGATGGGGCTGAGCACACCAAACTTGAGAGATCCAACATCGAAGGTTGATGATTTAAAGCGTAAAATGCAAACCGAGTGGTCTCATGTACCTGGCCCTCCTCAAATGCATTCTATGCCATTGTCAGGTCCTATGGTTAACTTGTCAATGCCATTACAGCAAACAGATGGCTTATCGACACAATTGAGCCATCCTCGACACACAATTGAGTCGTCTGGGAGTAGATTTCACCAGGGTCTTGCCTCCAAGACAGCAAGCAGTAGCAATGGCTGTAGCAGATCCCGCAATGGAATATCTCCAACGAATTCGGTCAATGATGTAATCCTTCCATGAGTGTCTGTCCCAGTTGTAATAATTCACAGCAAAATAATAAAACAATGCGCGGCCAGCGTGCTCATCGACCGTGATGTATCCAGCATTTTGTTTGAAATTTACTTTTGGCTGACCAGGCAGTCTACCAATTAAATCCTTCGCCGGACCTCCACTAATTTGCACAGTTATGCCAAAGAATACATACATAATCAAGAACAGCCATCGCCGCAATTTAGTTGCAACTCCTTTTGATATGCACGCATAACAGAACTTCAAGCACAACTAGATGCATTGGTACAGATTAGGGAGAATCAGCTCAAAACAGGGGTCGGCCATTTGGCTGAGCTTCCGTAAAATCGAACACTATTTTCTGAAGAACTTGACCTGGAGTTTCCAATCCGGCAGCACAATTATCATTGGTTTGGATTCTTTTATAAGCGGGTGTGAGAATATCTCTATTCCGGATAATCTTCTAAGCTTCTTCCACAGGAAGGGGATCTTCACCTGGGATAAACTTATAGCATCATGGCAGGACCACGTCCCTACGTGGATTGAGGCTGACAGTTTGGGGATGAATGTTCTTTTAGCGCGACAATGGAACTCAATCAGGGATGGCTTGAGGAGTAGTGGTATTTTTCGTTCCCGGGCCGCTGATGTTCTGGTTTCGAAAGTGCCAAACTCAAATTCCTAGGTTTGTGTAAAAGACATTTACTCTCACTTAATTGGTTTGAATCATGATCCTGTCAGCCCTTTGTTTCCTCCCACTTTTTGGAAAACCGGATGTCCACCCAAATTTATCCTCTTCGCGTGGTTGGTGTTCTACAATAGAAACTTGTCTTGGGAGAACCTGTTAAAGAGAAACTGGCATGGGCCGAGTATTTGTTTAATGTGTGGAGCGGCAGAGGAAAGAAACTTCCACATGTTTTTCCAATGCCAGAAAATGCGCCTTCTGTGGTCTGAATTGGCTGCATTATTTGGTTTCCCCGACGTGTCTCATGCTTCTACGTAGGAAGCTTTTTTTTGGTGGAGTGGGCAGCGTGAATCTTGGAGATCTTTAATCATCATAGTCCTATGGTATGCTTGGAAATGGAGAAACAACATAATCTTCAGCGACAAGAGAGAGCCTTTTATGGTAATTCTACAAAATGTTGTCTCTCTCTATGATTCCCTACCTGCTAGAACTAAAAAAAAAATGACATCCGGATCGAACAAGGAGCTTTGTCCCCACGGAATCCCATAGCCTTTTTTGATGGTGCCGCTCAACTCAACTCCTGTGGTTGTGGGGTCCATATTATCATGGACGAGGGTCTCCATTATCTCATTTCATGGAATGGTGGTAAGGGATCAAATTGCATGGCAGAGGCGATGGCCTTAGCGGGGTTACTCTCTTTTTGTATCTTCCTGGACATTCACCTGGTCTCAATCTATGGGGATTCAAAGACAGTGATTGACCATGTTTTGGGAAAGTGCCGCATTCGCTGCCCTCATCTTTCAGGCTGGATGAACAGAGTTATGTTTCTTTGGGAAAAAATGGATGGGTGCTCTATTCATCACATCTACAGGTCAAAAAATCAGCAAGCTGACTGCCTTTCAAAGGAAGGTTTGCTTTCTCAATCAGGAATATGGTCGGTGAAGGTAATATCTGACGGGGAATCTGTCCCCATCCAGGACTTCTCCTTCCCTGGTTTTTGATGCTCTGTTTTTGAAGGTGCGCTGGTCTTTTTTATGATCCTTTTGTCATATGTTCAGGTACAGGCTTGGCTGTATATTTCCGGTGTCTTTATCTGGCAATCTGTTGTATATCTTAGGCTTTTCTTTATGTATAAATTGTATCTGGTTATATGTGTGTCAGTCCCTCTTTCTGTTCTCCCCCTGATGCACAGGGTGTCCAGTTTTTTCCTCATGCTTTTCAAAAAGCTCTTGTACTATCTGTTCTATTATATGGCCTCAATATAATACATCTCAGCTTTTTCGTTTTGAAAAAAAAGAATTTTAATCTCACCAGCTCTGATACCACATATTGAAAAATGAAATTAACTTAGACAAATATATAAATAACACATAATAAAGCAGACACAAAAAATTGGCGGAAAAGGCTTCAGCCTCATGGCTTCCTCATGTATTCTCTCTCATTTTCATTAAAATAATTGAATATAGTGTTACAAATAAATAGATGAGAGACAGTCTTCTCAAGATAGTGCGTGCTATTTTAGGCACTTTTGGTTGAGATAATTTCTTCTTTGGTTGAGATAATTTCTCACCAGACACACACCAATATAGGAGTTACCTAAACTAACTCCTATCTTAGAGGAACAACCCAAGAGTTAGGCACAAATTCCTAACTTGGAATATTTAATTAATTAATTTATTTTTGGATTTATTATTGTTTAATGAGATAGGCTAACATGAATCTTTTTCAAATCTCTTCAAGAGGCCACCATTTTGATTGTTTCTGATCACATGCAAATGAATTGGTTCGCCTTATAGGAGGTCTATAGAATAATCACACATTGAAGGCATATAGTAGAGAGTTTCAGAAATTGTGTTACGTCGTCACTACGCAGGGTATTAGCAACCACTATACAACGTGTCCCTAAAGCTACTAGAGCTTGCGCAGATCTATCTCAACATTGTGGGAGGTAGGAGTCAGTTGCCCTATTTGTGAATTTGTTTCTTAACAACCTGATTAAGCACAATAAAGGTCTTGTCATTCTCTCTTTGAAAAAATTCGCTACGCATACCCTACCTACCAATCACGCACACCGTCAGTTTCTAATTTAAAGTCGTGATTTGTTGATGAGGAAGTGTAACCATCATGAAATCCTCGGTGGTGAGGGTAAATTGTAAAGGGAAATAAAATGTATCACTGCGCACTTTCGACATTCGAAGCCTGATCTATCATCACTGTTTCATACCCCTGTTTTGTTAAGTCTACGCTATCGGACTTGTCGAGTCTTGCACTCTCTGACTTGTACATGTAACCTTTCATAAATTTTGAGTCGAGCCTACTAGGTATTAGGGTTAATGGCTCCCACTACCAACAGAAAGGGAGAGGATATAGTACACGTTGAACCCAACACCTTAAACCATCAATTCCTCTCCAGCCATTAGAGATGCTTTCGAGAATGCTGGTTGCATTCAATTTTGTCAAAAAGTCCAAAACATATTGGCTAGCCTTTTTTCCCTAAACCTCTATGATAACAAGGTCAAGTTAGGGAATTTGGAGATCATTGTTACAAAAAAAATCATTGTATATGCTACAAGTCTCCCCACAGCAGGTGAAAAATGGTTCAAAGGAGATGAACTTGACACCTCAACATTTAAAAAATTTGTCAAGCCTAAGTTCAGTGATAAGTTTTCTACAACTTTTCCTACCATCTACCTTCAGGACCATCACAATGAACTGTTAAAAGTTATCTACAGGTATTTCACGTGTGAGGGTAGATTCAACAGGGTATACCAGTATCATTTGAGACTTCTATGGCACTTCACAAACAAGAAACCTATGAACTTGCCCTTTTTCTTATTTAAAAGTTTGGAAAGGATGGAAAGCAAATTTCTGACGACGAAAAATAATCATATGTTTAGTCCTTTTCATTTCTTCCTCATAAAATTTTTGGTCAAGTTTGCAGTTGATAGGAGGAAGATTTATTTTCTGACTTCTTGTCTAGCATTGGTTTAATACCACAAACATAATATTGATTAGTAAAGATTTGTGAGGAGGAAAAAGTTCATGAAATACAAGAGAAGAAGGTAACTCACTCAGTTAAAGAGGCAAAGATAGTTGAAGAAAAAGATGAGAAACCCAACAAAAGGGTTCAAAGGTAAACTTGGAAAACAGGGTAACAAGTAGGTTTCGAAAGGCAAAGAGAAAACTTTAGAAACCAAGGTTTAGGTGGCATCATATCAAACCACCAAGTTTTAGGTTGAGGTAGAAGAAACAACCAATAATGAAGAGTTCATGATGTGGCCTAGGACTAGGTCAAGCCAAGAAGAATGTGGAGGGGTGAGACCCTCAAGTATTTGTTGAAATTTCTGAGGATAGAAAGGAAGAAAAAAAGAAGATAACAAAGAAGAGGACGTGAAGCAAGATGAACTAATATAGTTTGAACAAAGAGAAGACACAATGCAATATGAACAAGACACCATAAATTATGAGGAAGAAGACCCTAACATGGTCAAGATGAAAGAAGCCCTTTCAAAATATCATATGAAAATAGCATTCCTGAAAAGGAAAAACAAAGATCTGAAGGAAGCAGCTCAACCAACAGCTGAAAAAGAAGATTCACCTCCTAAAACTATTGTTAAAGGTATAGGTAAACATATCTTGTTTTTTCAACATGCCAAAGAGATTGCAGTGGAGTCTAGTGGACCCTCAACTAGAGCATCCAAGTTAAAACTCAGTTATGTACAACAAATGAAAAAGGTGGTTCAAGCGCTTGGCAAGCCACATTTTTATTTTTGGAAGGAATATCAGAGATTCTTGGAAGTGCTGGAGGGAAGCCAAGAGCATGTTAAGAGAATGTTAAGAGGTCCAGGTAAGAGAATAGGAACCATAAGAGGTCAGTGCAACATGTTCTTGAGAACTATGACAAGGAGGTACGCAAGGCATCTAGAGCTCTTAATATAGGAAAACACATTGTGAAATGGTCCATTCCAATGAGGAGACAATGTAAAAATATCTATGTTAGCAATCTAGTATTGAATGGAAAACTGAGGAGCGTGAAAATGAGTTTGGACAAAGCATGGGGACTAGTTAAGAAGTATAAGGAGGTAACCAATGCACCTTCACCTGGAAGAGTGCCAAGGATGAGATCCAAGGCTATAAATGAAGAGAACCTTACCCTGCCACTACCCACTGAGAAAATTGACCTCACTCCTCAAGCTTCAAAGACCAAAGCTTCCACTAGCAAAATCTCCAACAAAAGAAAAAGTAGGTAAATTGTTCTTTGCTCATAATTTTGAAGTTTTGTTTTTGTCTAAAAATAAATACATTGCACAACAAGGGTTCTTTATTTTGGTTTTAAGTTGTACTTGATGTATTTGGAGTGGCCTATATGTATATGTTTTTTTTTTTTTTTTTTTTTTATAACAAATGAAGCAGTAAAGGAAGGAAGTTTTGGAAAGTTCGCTACGCAGTTGCTATGCAACTGTTGTGGAGGCCTTGCCTACATATTTGTACAAGCATTTTGAGGAAGCCAACTGTCAGGGTTTAAAGTGGTGAGAATGTGGTAGATGTGGTAGCCAACGCAGACTATTAGTCACCAGTCACATGTCAGTTTTAAAATGAAAGAGCGCCCACACAATCATTGCCCAATTGCTACACAGTTGTTGCTCAGTCAGTGGCCAACTGTCCCTGCTTTTGCTATTTTATTTGGATCATGAAGATATGTTCCAAAGATAAAATTGTTTTATACAAAAATTTAGACTTTTATTTAGATAAAGTCATCAATGCTTTATGTTTTTGTTTTTGATCATAAGAGGAAAAGGAATCAAAAACAACAAAAAGGTTTCCTCGTTTTAAATTTGATTCGATCCACTGTTGGATCAATGATGCGATGAATCTAGACAGTTAGTTTTTCTTGTTATATGTCTACATAAACTCGAAAATATATGAAGTAAAGGTTGTTGTTGGTTTAGCGTTATTGTGAATTGATTATCAGAGATTATGTGAGTGTGATCAATTTTATGAATGGAATGCTTATGACTTGAGGGTCTTCCAATTATTGTCTGCAATGATTCTTATGGTATGACATTTTGGAGTTATTTCTGTCTATTTATCAGTTATTCGGTTAGTCCTTCTCTATAGTTTCTTGTTTCATGGTTATAGTGATTTCAGTTGGATTGGAATTCAGTTTAAACTGCTCTAAAATAACCGTATCTGTATTTTAGTTGCAAATGAAATATTTCATACTCGTACATGTTGTTACTTTTGTTCAATTTCTTTCTTATGTATAAGAAATATTGTTATGTGCAAGGAAAAAATCCGTGTTATTGTTTTCTCCCCTATACTACAACTCATTTCTATTGTCCAAAGTTTATGCTTGATAAACCTTTGTGGATGATATTGGTTTTTAATTTCATAACTAAGATGGGTAGAAAATCAAATTGATCACATATTTCCATTTTCTTCGGCCATTCATACTTCAACCAAATATTTCATAATTCCTTTTTCAGATCTGGTCTCTTCAATAAATTTGTGCTTTAAAGTATTTAAACTTTATATTTTTCTAGCGAGGGAGCCCCCTCCAGTTGGAGAAAACTAGTCTCTCAACCCAAAGCGGTTTGTGGTTACCTCTGGGATTTCTCTCTTTCTCTTGGAGAAATTTACAAAGTGCTAACATATTGGCATTGTTTTCGGGGACCAAACGGTTTCATATTCCCCGTGAAAGATTTTCAAAGTTTCATATTTGGCTGTTGATGGTGGACAACATTCAGACTTAAGAAGGTTGAACCATTCCCCTGGCGACTCCAATCAATCAGAACTCAATTTTCAAGTTCCATTGGTGTCTCCACGTTTTTAGAATGAATTCAGCTGCAAGGTATGCCCCCATGAATCGAGATCACATTCCAAGATTTCCAAATCGCATGCCTTGTATAGATTGGCAATCTTATTTGCCAAAGTTCAAAGATGAGAAGGGTTATGATGTTGCTTTACATCTCATGAAATTTCATATGCATTCACGGAGGCTTAAAGTTGAATGACATGAATATTGTCTCATGAAGATGTTCATGGATACTCTGGAAGGAGAGGCAAGGTCATGGTATGAACAATTACTAGCAGCTGTTTATGTTCTTTAAAACATTTTGATACAATATTCTTTGAAAAATTTAAAGAATCTCATCTGTCTTTATTGCTCGTTCAAAATTTTTGTGGACATTTTGAGAGTTTCATTGAAAATTTGGAAAACTTGTATGAATATAATGGGTTCATGGATGAGGAAATTTTAGAGGTCCTTAATGACAATCCCCTTCATCACCAATAAGAAATGGTAGCCTCTCTCTTGAATGAAAATGAAGTCCAGTAGGATTTTAATTATGACAATCATGTTCCATCCTCTGAGTTTGATGATAATTTACAAGAGTCTTGTTCATCTTTTCATGATCAAGAGTATGAGAATCCTTTCCAATAATAGGAGGAAATGGTAGAGGATAGTTTTTATAATGTTTAGGCGGAGGAATAAATTTATTCTTCATGTCATTCCTTGTCTCAGTTTAGAGCCAACGAAGAAAATAATGAAAAGCAAGTTATTGAAGACCTCGTGGATGTGGACATTTTTGCTGATGTGGTTGCCTTAATTGAATATTTTCAAGAACAATTTTTTCCTTTCTCTGATGTGCATGGCACGATTGATGAACGAATTGCTCCCATTCCTTTCGAATATAGTCCTAAGTTCCTAAAAGTTTTCTTTTGTCCTCTTTTTGATCATCATGTAAAGGTAACCGATCTTGCTTTGGAAGAATATTTCGTTGTTCAGTTGGAATCTTCAAGGGAAGGATATATTTTGTTTTCTCTAAGTCAACAAGAAGGATATCTTAAGGGAATCTTCCATGTTTTTCAAGATCATGTGGATGGTATTTTACAATCATTAGAGCAGAAGAACATTGTGGAATTCATGGATCATGAAAATATTTTCAGTGAGAAGTTTGAGTTGTCATTCTCTTATTTTTTTTTCCTGCTCAAGGAAAGTGTGGGAAGAATTCAAGTAAGTAGCCATTTGCTTGATTCGCTACATTGATGGGATCATTTCACATGAGTGTATGTATATCTTCAGCAGGTGCGAGAAGTTATCATAAGAATTTGAAGCCTGAGGAGAAGACCCTGAGATTCTATTGATTTGTTGCCATAAATAACTTAGTGAGTTAATTAGGTTCAGTCAGCCAGTAGTCATTTTTCAGTTTGTAAATTATATTTTCAATTTATTAGTTGAATCCATTGCCCAATGGACAAGCCACTAGTCTACGTTTTTGTCCTTGGCACCTTGCTAGGAGGCTTCCAGCCCTAATGGAGCCAATGTTAGACTCAGTTAGTTTATTACTAGTCAAAGGTCTTTGAAAATTCATAGTCTTGCTATCATACAAAAGGTCATACTCAGATTTTTTCACTGTTATGAGTTTGACTAACCACTTCGTGGGCAGTGATTATAAAAGTGGTTTTCATTTGGTCATAAAAGTCTTAATCCGTAATGGGAAAGGGTGTTTGTGTTTTGAAAGCTATCATTATGATTTTTGAGTCAAGGTTTGGGGATTTGATAGTCGTACAACTGAAAATTGTGTTTACAATCAAAATGAATGATGTCAAAACAACATGGTTACAAATATTACAATTTTCTCCCTCTTCATATATCATTTATTCCCCTCATGCTTTATTACCTATTTGTCCCTCTTCCCTTTTTGTTCCCTTAGTCCTACATATCCTATTCCCTTATCCCCTTATTCTTTCAGATTATTCCCTATTTCAAATCATTCATGCCATCCCCTATTCCTCTTTAGGCCTAAATCCCCTTTATCCTAATCATAAGTCCCTTTTAATCCTAGGCCTAAATTCCCCTACTAAAACATCATTTCATATGATGATTGAAATTCACTCGAATACACCATATATAAGCTTGGTAATCATACCCACATCATTCTCCAAGATCCTATCACGCTCCCAAAATTTAAATATGATTGCTTTTCAGGTGGAGCAGTAATTAAGCAACAAGTTTAATTATGTCATCACATATTTTGAATCATTTTCAAATCTCTCCAAGAGGCTGCCATTTTGATTGCTTCTTATCACAGGCGAATGAATCAGGGAAAATTTTAAGAACCACCCTAAATTTATATGTATAATAAATGGGCTAATCTCCGTGATACATAGGAAAAATGGGAGGCGATTTTATCAATAATATAACATGTATATATAATTTTTTTAGCGAATCTCTCACCAGATTATATTATCCTATATAGTGATGGAGAATCTTTCACTGAATTATAAAATCTTGTAAGATCTTGGCAAAATATTTTACTGAATAATAAAACATTGTGAAGTCTTGGCGAATGTTTTGTTAAAGTATGAAACCATATATGATAATAAGAAAACATATTCATTAAACTATAATATACTAACATACATGTTTGGAAAATAAAACATAATTTTCTCTTCCTACAAAAATTGTTCCAAGTTTCAGTGGCCATGTTTGTCAAGTTTCTTACAATACACTCTTTCATATCCTTCTATTAGTTTTGATAATATTCCACAACAAAGTTCTTGTAGGTGTTGATATTGACCATGAGTTCTGTCAAGGTAGGAGAGATTAATCTTTTCTCTACAACTTTTGTCAAGCTACCACTTTTTTCAAGTTATCAAATTTCTTTCTTATTCCATAGACTCCAACTGCGAGATAAAAAAAAAAAAACACATCAAGTTTGTTTACCCCAACACGCCAACAAGTAGCAAGCCCCAACTATATTATATAAGAAAGTATTAGGTATCCCAAAGGCTTGAAGGGGATCTAATTGAAAGAAGTGACCATTGTGAGAAGCCTTCCAATCAATATATGAATATATAAATGTAGATTTATTATTATTTAATTGGAAATATTCAATTAAATAACAAAATTTAATTACGTATCTCCCAATCTAAATTGCTTATTAGCATAATTCACTACCCTCATATGTCTCACATTTTTTAACAACATTGTAACATGTAGATTAATTTCCTTTTTGGTGAACAATCTCCACCTTTTAGGAAAATATGGTGCAGTGGCTCCAACCCCTACAGATCATTAGGACAAATTAAGAATAACACAGAAGATGAAAGGTTGTACAAACCTGCTTATTTTTCAAACAACTAATCCAACATCAATATCGAGAATGCTTGAAAAATGGTAGGAAATCTTCTGTGAGTGTGATGCGGAAAGAGTGATAAGGTTTCACTATTTTGAATTTTTTTTGTTAAATCAGAAAAACCAATATTAATGGAGATATTGGTATTTTTTACTAAATTTTGTGAAGTGACTAAATGTAGCTTTAACCATTCACCTTAAGATGTTTTTACAATATAATTTCCTAAGTCTATTTAATATCTTCATTATCATAAAAACCAACCTATATCCATCTTAACTCCACATCTACGATTGTTAGAGGGATGAAATCTATTTATCCCTCTGAGCACTTGGTAGACCCAGAATTAAGATGGATCTAAGATGATAGAATTTCCCCTTTAAATAGTATATGCTCACATGAATACCATGGTATTACCATGGGTCAATACCATGGGTTATCATAAACTTGGAGCTTAAAATTACTATTAGTAATTTATAAAAATTAATAATTGATTTCTATTTTATTTTTTATTTTAACCAAGTTAAAATGTTTAACATACATTAAATTACAACATCCATTTTTACTATTGATCCACCAAGCTCTGAAAGGGATCAAATATTTTTTCACTCTATGCTAGTTTGCATATCACGATATTTGATCCCTCTCGAAAGGGATCAAATATTTTTTCACTCTATGCTAGTTTGCATATCACGATATTTGATCCCTCTCGGGGCTTAGTAGATCCATAGTAAAGATGATCTATGCTGGTTTAATTCCCCCCTTTAAATAGGCTACATTCCACGTGAATACCATGGGTCAATACCATGTGCCATTTTTATTTTTATTAATACTAATATTATGGTTAATAATAGCCCCGAGGGATAGCTCAAATGGTCGAGTTCCCGTTGATAGTACTCTCCCATAGGGTCACGGGGTCAAATCTCCTCGACGCCCTCGGGTTAGGCCTGAGGCCATGCTTCTCTACGTGGATGTAGCGTGAACCACATCGAAAAAAAATAAAAATAAAATAAAAAATATTATGGTTAATAATGTTTTTTTGCATGGTATTAATAATAATCTAGCCCATAGTATTTTTCCCATAGGTTTCACCTAAATATAGCGCATTTTTTAAGTGTCCTTAAATATAAGGTGACTTATGGACTAAATATAAAAAAATGTTTTATTTATTTACCATACCTCTCGTTTATTTATATTTTTATTAATTTACCATACTTTTTTACAAATATGGTATTTGGCCCATAGGATTCACTTAAATAAAACTCTTTTTTGAGCCTTCATAAATAGAAAGAGGGATATGGACTAAATATAAAAAGAGGTTTTATTTATTTACCATACCTCCACTTTATTTATATTTTTATTTGTTTACACCCTTGCATGTACATAAGATGACTTCTGGAGTAAATATAAAAAATGTTTTATTTATTTACCATACCTCTCATTTATTTATATTTTTATTAGTTTATCATACCTCTTTTATAAATATGGTATTTGGCCCATAGGATTCACTTAAATAAAACCTATTTAGGGCGAATGGAAGGTTATAACTCCTAATTTCAAGAGCTAAATTTACCTTTTTTACCCTCTCCCTTAAAATAAGGTGGGCTAACCTCCATACCTAATTTTTTTATAAAATAAATTTGAGGCGATTTGTAAAAATGTACTATGATACAAAATATTCGCTCACTAAAAATTTAAAACCCCTTAGTTTCGTCTAAGGGTGAAAATTCGGCCCTAAAATTTTCCATGGAATGAATTGGTTCATCATGTAGGAGGTATGAAGAATTTTTCACACATTGAAGGAAGATAGAAGAGAGTTTCAGAAATTGTGCCGCTTCGTTGCTACGTAGGGTGTTATGCAAACGATACGCAGTCCTTGAAGCTACCAAAGATTGTGCAAATCAGTCTCAACAATGTGGGAGGTAGGAGTGAGTTACCCTATTTGTGAATTTGTTGTGTTGTACGTGTTTCCCGTAGGCAGTCCTTGGATGCAAAAACTACGCCAGGAAACCAACTCAACCAGCCTTTAGGTTCAAGTTGGCCCTTGAACCAGAGTGGGATCCCTCAGTTGTTATGAGGCTTTGTTTAATTTTGTTCACCTGTCACTAAACAACATCCTTTGAAGCACAATGGCCATATTTATGGTTTTAATGGGGGGTGGTTGGCGATCAATGACAATCTCTATCCATGATTAAAAGCTTCTCTCACATGGTCCCTTCAGAACGTGTCAGCTTCCAACCTGACATAATAACTTAGCTTTTCAAGGATTATGATAGAAGAATGTAAGGAGATTCCTAATAATTAAGTAGTCAGACAAACTTCTTAACAACTAGGGAAATTTGGATGCGTGTAGAAGATTTCTACAACCCAACAAAATATATTCAAAGGAAACTGAAGGCCAAACTGAAACTAATTCTAAGAGGAGATATTTCAGATAGATAGTCCAATAAGCTAATCTCTTTTAAGGGCTATCAAAAGGCATAAAGAAAAAACCAATCAAAGAGGAGTTATCTTGGAAAAACATTCCAATAAGCTAATATCTTTCTAAAAGTTATGATTTTGCAGAGATTTCAGAGAGATTAAGATTTAATCTACACTTACCCATACCTTCCTACAAATGCTTTGAACATGTGTAGAAATAAGATATGAAACACTAGAAAGGCATACTAGAAAACACATAATTCTGTCAAACTGGAGTTGGAAGGCTTTCATTAGAAATCCTATAATAGAAGCTATTACAAAGTGAAGAGCCTTGGCATCAAAAGCCCACACTGTTTATTACAAATGAAATAATATATATAGACAAGATCTCTCCTAACTGTTACAATAATTATGGAATACAATCTTGAATAGTATACTAAAAATAAAACACTCTCTCTAAATTATCTGTTGGAAACTTTGAACTGCTTGCAAGTATCTTGCTTGCAAGAAATCTAGAATTGTTGAACGACTGCTGAAAATATGCAAAATAATCCTCAATCTGTTGATATTCTGCTGCTAGGTGTTTTAGACTGATCTTTATTCCCTTGAAGTCTGGAAAAAGGTTGAAACTATTTTCCCATAATCAACTAACTATCCCTTTAAACCTGATTGGTATGCCATCTGCCACTTTGAATTCTATTTTTGTCATTTTTTGATTTTCATCATCCTTTATTTTGTCACAAATATTTGAGGAAAAATATATTTCCAAATATTTGATTAAACCCTTAAATGAATTTCAGGATTTAGAATTTCAATATATTTATTTAAATGATTTGATAAACCATCTAGTTTTCCAAATCGTGTATTGTTTTCCCTTCCCATGGATTTACAAAACCATGTGTAGTTTTTAAAATCCATGGCTTGTTTCTCCTTTTCACCTTCCTCTGTAAATTCATTTCATACCTGTAAATTCCTTTTACCATTGTAGAATACGGATGGTTTTTCAAAACCATGTTTTGATTTGTATGGTTGGTAGGGTATTTTCGCTTTACTCTTTTACTTTCACCTACAACATGATTTTACACTTGTAAATTGATTTCACCATGCGATTTCACCATGCCTGTAAATTTATTTCACATGTAAATTTATTTCATCTGGGCCTCTTTTACCTTAATCTCCCATTGTGAAATGCATTTACATGAATTCCATCTTTGCTCACCTATAAATTAATTTCATAAACATATGAAAATTTCCCTTTTATTTTCTCTGATAAATTCATTGCATCCGTGAATTTCATTTTACTATGAAATCATTTTACACCTTAGCCTGTTATTTCATTTCACCCACTTGGCCTTCCATCTGTGAATTTCCTCTAAAATCTAGTTTCACCTTATCTTTTTCATTCAGCCTCCCATCCACATAGCATTTATTTCATAATCGTATGAAATTCCATTCCCGCCACATTTATAAAAGTCAAAACAATAAAGTTCATGGTTTTGGAAGGGGTAGTGGTAAGTGGTTTAGGAAGGGGGGTTATGAAGTGAAAAAGGAAATAACACGAATTCCCGCCACATTTATAAAAGTCAAAACAATAAAGTTCATGGTTTTGGAAGGGGTAGTGGTAAGTGGTTTAGGAAGGGGGGTTATGAAGTGAAAAAGGAAATAACACGTGTAAAAAGCAGTAATGTAAAAAACATATTTTCACACCCCCTTAATTAAATGTTGGAAGAGTTGGGGGTTGCTAAATATATTTATAACCCAAAGTCAAAACAATAAAGTTCATGGTTTTGGAAGGGGTAGTGGTAAGTGGTTTAGGAAGGGGGCTTACGTAGTGAAAAAAGAAATAACACATGCAAAAAGCAATAATGTAAAAAACATATTTTCACACCCCCTTAGTTAAATGACGAAAGAGTGGGGGGTGGATAAATATATTTATAACCCTTGGATTAAATGTGCCCATATCTCGAGGCATGGAAGAATAGGGGAGTTTAAATAGTTAAGTGTGGGGTGGGCCATAGGCTTTGACTTTTAGCTTTTGAGTGTTGGCTTTAAATGCTTAGCATATGATTAGGATCGAATTTTTATTTTTTATAATATAATTTTAATTTTAAATAAATATTTCCATAAAAACATACAATTATATTTTTACAAAAAATAAAAATATTTAAAATTAAAATTATTATATATATAAAAAATAAACTATTCAAAAGCATAATAAATATATATCTCAGCATTTATCCCAGAAGGAAATTGGAAATTTCTCACTGAAATCTTTTTAACTTTCAGCGTACCAAAATATGTTACAACATTGGCCCCAATGGGGACTGCTTCCCCCTGTGGGATGCGGCTGAAATCTTTTTAACTTTCATCGTACCAAAATATGTTACAACATTGGCCCCAATGGGGACTGCTTCCCCCTGTGGGATGCGGAGAACTAGTAGACCAACTGCCTTAAGTGTTGGGCATGGAGTCATATCGTAAACCTGATCATCAGCCATTCATCTACCATCATATAAAAATATAACCAATCCTCATGGATCAATCCTGTCATTTGAATACCTTGCTACTGCACACTAAAAACCTGCAACTGTGAAATGCAACCATATATTTGCACTAATTCAGATACTCTTTCTTACTGAAATATGAAAATAACTAATCAATCCCACACACCTCTATTTAACTGAACTGAGAAACTTTACACTGTTAGGTGTAATCTGCTTTCCAATGTAACCAAGTGCGGACTAGATTTATTGACAAACCATGTTGCCAACAGCTGAAAATATGAAGAATATATACAATATGAACATGAAATCCCATGGGAAACTTATACTCACAGGTGTAATTTAAAATCTGCACCCTCTGTAGACATTTTAGATTTTTGACTATGGTTGAGAGGGAGAGACATATATTGCTAATTGAAAATATCAATGAACCTTGCATAGTAGTAAAGGCAGCTGAAATTTCGAAACAGTGGGATCGGTTATCCAGTGGAATCGCCATATGACAAAGTGGAGTTTCCAGGTGAAATAAATGCAACCAATAATAAGTGACTACCCCTTTTTCACCAGTAAGGAATAGATCTAATCTTTATCGTTTCCCCAGAGAAAGATATCTTCATTACTTCGCTCCCCGACAACGATGCCAAATGTTGTATGTGTTTCCCGTAAGTAGTCCTTAGCTACAAAAACTACGCTAGGAAACCAACTCAACCAACCTTTAGGTTCAAGCTGGCCCTCGAACCATAGGGGGCTCCCTCAGTTGTTACGAGACTTTGTTTAACGTTGTTCCCCTGTCACTAAACAACAACCTTTGAAGCACATTGGCTAGATTTATGGTTTCAATAGGGGGTGGTTGGTGATCAATGACAATCCCTATCCATGATTAAAGGCTTCTCTCATAGGGTCCCTTAAGAACGTGTCAGCTTCCAGCTTGACATAATAACTTAGCTTTTGAAGGACTATGATAGAAAAATGTAAGGAGATTCCTAATAATTAAGCAGGCCAAACTGAAACCAATTCTAAGAGGAGCTATTTCGGACAGATAGTCCAATAAGCTAATCTCTTTTAATGGCTATCAAAAGGCACAAAGCAAAACCAGTCAAAGAGGAGTTATCTTGGACAAACAATCCAATAAGCTAATCTCTTTCTAAAGGTTATGATTTTGCAAGGGATTTCAGAGAGATTAAGACTTAATCTACACTTACCCAGACCTTCCTATAAATGCTTTTAACATGTGTATAAATAAGATATGAAACACTAGAAAGACATACTAGAAAACACATAATTATATCAAACTAGAGCCCAAAGACTTTCATTAGAAAACCTATAATAGAAACTATTACCAAGTGAAGAGCCTTGGCATCAAAAGACCACACTATTTATGACAAATGAAATAATATATATAGCTTAGATGTTACAATAATTATGTAATACAATCCTGAATAGTATACTAAAAATAAAACACTCTCTAAATTATCTGCTGGAAATTTTGAACTGCTTGCAAGTATCTTGCGTTGAAATCTGGAATTGGTTGAATGACTCCTGAAAATTTGTAAAATAATCCTCGATCTGTTGATCTTCTTTTGCTAGGTGTTTTAAGCTGATCTTCATTCCCTTGAAGTCTAGAAAAAGGTTGAATTTGTTTTTCCCTAATCAGCTAATTGTCCCTTTAAACCTAATTGGTCTGCCATCTCCCCCTTTAAATTCTATTTTTGTCATTTTATGATTTTCATCACCCTATATTTTGACACAAATATTTGAGGAAAAATATATTTCCAAATATTTGATTAAACTCTTAAATGAATTTAAAGATTTAGAATTTCAATATATTTATTTAAATGTTTTGATAAACCATCTAGTTTTCCAAATCGGTGTATTGTTTTCCCTTCCCATGGATTTACAAAACCATGTGTAGTTTTTAAAATCAATGACTTGTTTCTCCTTTTTACCTTCCTCTATAAATTCATTTCATACCTGCAAATTCCTTTTACCCTTGCAGAATACCTGGATGGTTTTACAAAACCATGTGTTGATTTGTGTGGATGGTAAAGTATTTTCACTTTACTATTTTACTTTCACCTGCAAATGATTTTACACCTGTAAATTGATTTCACCATTCCTGTAAATTTATTTCACCTCGGTCAATTTTACGTGTAGCTGTAAAATCATTTTACACCTTAGCTGGTTATTTCATTTCACCCACTTGGTCTTCCATGTGAAATTTCATCTAAAATCTAGTTTCACCTCATATTTTTCATTCAGCCTCCCATCCACATAACATTTATTTCATAATTGTATGAAATTCTATTCCTGCCACATAGCTGGTTATTTCATTTCACCCACTTGGTCTTCCATGTGAATTTCCTCTAAAATCTAGTTTCACCTCATATTTTTCATTCAGCCTCCCATCCACATAACATTTATTTCATAATTGTATGAAATTCTATTCTTGCCACATTTATAAAAGTCAAAACAATAAAGTTCATGATTTTCAAAGGGGGTAGTAGTAAGTGATTTAGGAAGGGGGTGCGAAGTGAAAAAGTAAATAACACGTGTAAAAAGCAGTAATGTAAAAAACATCTTTATAACCCTTGGATTAAATGTGACCATATCTCAAGGCATGGAAGAATATGGGAGTTTAAATAGTAAGTGTAGGGTGGGCCACAAGCTTTGACCTTTAGCTTTTGAGTTTTGGATTTAAATGCTTGGCATATGATTAGGATAGAATTTTTATTTTTTGTAATATAATTTTTATTTTAAATAAATATTTCCACAAAAATATATAATTATATTTTTATAAAAATAAAAATATTTAAAATTAAAATTATTATATATATAAAAAATAAACCATTCAAAAGCATAATAAATATATATCTCAGAATTTAGTCTGGAAGGAAATTGGCAATTTCTCACTGAAATATTTTTAACTTTCAGTGTACCAAAATATGTTACAACATGGGCTCCAATGGGGATTGCTTCCCCCTGTGGGACGCAGAGAACTAGTAGACCAACTACCTTAAGTGTTGGGCTTGGAGTCATACTGTAAACCTGATTATCATCCATTCATATGCCATCATATAAAAATATAACCAATCGTCATGGATCAGTCCTGTCATTTGAATACCCTGCTACTGCACACTAAAAACCTACAACTGTGAAATGCAACCACATATCTGCACTAATTCATATACTCTTTCTTACTAAAATATGAAAATAACTAATCAATTCCACACACCTCTGTTTAACTAAACTAAGAAACTTTACACTGTTAGGTGTAATATGCTTTCCAATGTAACCAAGTGTGAACTGGATTGACAAACCATGTTGCCACTAGCTAAAAATTTGAAGAATATATACAATATGAACATGAAATCCCATGGAAAACTTATACTCATAGGTGTACTTTAAAAGCTGCATCCTTTGTAGACATTTTAGATTTCTGACCATGGTTGAGAGGGAGAGACATATACTGTTGATTGCAAGTATCAATGAACCTTGCATAGCAGTAAAGGCAGCTGAAATTTTGAAACAGTGGGATCGATTACCTCGTGGAATCACCATATGAAAAATTGGAGTCGCCAGGTGAAAGAAATTCAACCAATAATAAATTCCTAGTACTTGTTCACCAGCAAGGAATAAATCTAATATTTATCGTTCCCGGAGAAAGATATCTTCGTTACTTCGGTCCCCGACAATGACGCCAAATGTTGTATGTGTTTCTCATAAGCAGTCCTTGGCTGCAGAAACTACGCCAAGAAACCAACTCAACCAACCTTTAGGTTCAAGCTGGCCCTTGAACCAGAGGGGACTCCCTAAGTTGTTACAATGCTTTGTTTAACGCTATTCGTCTGTCACTGAACAACAACCATTGAACCACAATGGCCGGATCTATGGTTTTAATGGGGGGTGGTTGGCAATCAATGACAATCCCTATCCATGATTAAAGGCTATTCATAGGGTCCCTCCAGAACGTGCCAGCTTCCAACCTGACAAAATAACTTAGCTTTTCAAGGACTATGATAGAATAATGTAAGGAGATTCCTAATAATTAAGCAGTCAGACAAACTTCTTAACAACTAGGGAAATTTGGATGCATGTAGAAGATTTCTACAACCCAACAAAATATATTCATAGGAAACTGAAGGCAAAACTGAAACCAATTCTAAGAGCTATCATAAGGCATAAAGCAAAAACCAGTGAAAGAGGAGTTATCTTGGACAAACAGTCCAATAAGCTAATCTCTTTCTAAAGGTTATGATTTTGTAGGGGATTTCATAGAGATTAAGAATTAATCTACGCTTACCGAGACCTTCCTATAAAGGCTTTGAACATGTGTAGAAATAAGATATGAAACACTAGAAATACATACTAAAAAACTCAAAATTCTGTCAAACTGGAGCTGGAAGGCTTTCATTAGAAATCCTATAATAGAAACTATTACAAAGTGAAGAGCCTTGACATCAAAAGGCCACACTGTTTATTACAAATGAAATAATAATAATAATAATAATAATAAATATATATATATATATATATATATATATATATGCGCAATATCTCTCCTAACTGTTACAATAATTATGGAATACAATCCTGAATAGTATACTAAAAATAAAACACTCTCTCTAAATTATCTGCTGGAAACTTTGAACTGCTTGCAAGTATCTTGCCTTGAAATCTGGAATTGGTTGAATGACTGCTGAAAATCTGCAAAATAATCCTCAATTTATTGATCTTCTGCTGCTAGGTGTTTTAGACTGATCTTCATTCCCTTGAAGTCTGGAAAAAGGTTGAAATTGTTTTCCCATAATCAGCTAACTGTCCCTTTAAACCTATTTGGTTTGCCATCTGCCCCTTTGAATTCTATTTTTGTCATTTTCTTTTCATCATCCTTTATCTTGTCACAAATTTTGAGGAAAAATATATTTCCAAATATTTGATTGAACTCTTAAATGAATTTCATGATTTGGAATTTCAATATATTTATTTAAACGTTTTGATAAACCATCTAGTTTTTCAAATTTGTGTATTGTTTTCCCTTCCCACGGATTTACAAAACCATGTGTAGTTTTTAAAATCCATGCTTGTTTCTCCTTTTTACCTTATTCTATAAATTCATTTCATACATGTAAATTCCTTTTACCCTTGTATAATACCTATGTGTTGATTTATGTGGTTTACAAAACCATGTGTAGTTTTTAAAATCCATGCTTGTTTCTCCTTTTTACCTTATTCTATAAATTCATTTCATACATGTAAATTCCTTTTACCCTTGTATAATACCTATGTGTTGATTTATGTGGTTGGTAGAGTATTTTCACTTTACTCTTTTACTTTCACTTGCAACATGATTTTACACTTGTAAATTGATTTCACCATGCCTGTAAATTTATTTCACCTGGCTTGCAAATTTATTTCACGTGAGCCTCTTTTACCTTAATCTCCCATCATGAAATGAATTTACATGAATGCTATCTTTGCTCACTTAGACATTAATTTCATAAACATATGAAATTTTCCCTTTTATTTTCTTTGATAAATTCATTGCATCTGTGAATTTCATTTTAAGTGTAGCTGTAAAATCATTTTACACCTTAGCCTTTTATTTCATTTCACCCACTTGGCCTTTCATTTGTGAATTTCCTCTAAAATCTAGTTTTACCTTATCTTTTTCATTCATTTTACATGTAGCTGTAAAATCATTTTATCATTTCACCCACTTGGCCTTTCATTCATGAATTTCCTTATCTAGTTTTACCTTATATTTTTCATTCATTTTACGTGTAACTGTAAAATCATTTTACACCTTAGCCTGTTATTTCGTTTCACCCACTTTGCCTTCCATCTCTGAATTTCCTCTAAAATCTAGTTTCACCTTATCTCTTTTTCATTCATCCTCCCATCCACATAACATTTATTTCAAAATCATATGGAATTCAAAACAATAAATTTCATGGTTTTCTCAGGTGGTGGTATGTGGTTTAGGAAGGGGGGTGAAAAAGGAAATAACACGTGTAAAAAGCAGTAATGTAAAAAACATCTTTTTGCATCCCCCTTAGTTAAATGTGGAAAGAAATAAAATGTAAAAAACATATTTTAGCACCTGGCATTAGATAAATGTGGGAAGAGATGGGGGGTGCGAAATATACGGTAAAAAACATCTTTTTGCACCCCGCTTAGTTAAATGTGGGAAGAGTTGGGGCTACCAAATATATTTATAACCCTTGGATTAAATGTGTCTATGTCTCTGAGGCATGTAAGAATAAGGGAGTTTAAATAGTTAAGGGCCGGGTGGGCCATAGGCTTTGACCTTTAGCTTTTGAGTGTTGGCTTTAAATGCTTAGCATATGATTAGGATCGAATTTTTATTTTTTATAATATAATTTTTATTTTAAATAAATATTTCCATAAAATATATATATATATATATATATATATATATATATATATATATTTATAAAAATAAAATATTTAAAATTAAAATTATTATATATACAAAAAATAAACCATTCAAAAGCATAATAAATATATATCTCAGCATTTAGCCCAGAAGGAAATTGGCAATTTCTCACTGAAATCTTTTTAACTTTCAGTGTACCAAAATATGTTACAACCTGTTGCTCAACAACCCGATTAAGCACAGTAAGGCCTTGTTGTTCTCTCTTTGAAAAAATTCGCTACGCATACCCTACCTATCAATCACACACATAGTCAGTTTCTAATTTAAAGTCGTGTTTTGTTGATGAGGAAGTGTAACCATCACAAAATCTTGGGTGGTCAGGGAAAATTGTAAAGGGAAATAATGTGTATGCCTACTCACTTTCGACATTCGAAGCCTACTCTATTATCATTGTTTCATACACCTGTTTTGTTAAGTTTGCGTTGTCACACTTGTCGAGTCTTGCACTCTCTGACTTGTACACGTAACCTTTCATAAAGTTTGAGTCGAGCTTGCTAGGTATTAGGCTTAATGGCTCCCACTACTAGCAGAAAGGGAGGGGATATAGTACGCGTTGAACCCAACACCTTAAACCTCATAAATTCCTCCCCATCGATTAGAGTTGCTTTTGAGAATACTGTTTGCATTCCATTTTGTCAGAAAGTCCGGAAGGAGGGTCACAATACAAGATTTGCTAGCCTTTTCACCCTGAAACTCCATGATAATAAGGTCAAGTTAGGGAATCAGAAGATCATTGTTACAAAAAAATTCATTGCAGATGCTACAAGTCTCTCCACAACAGGTGAAAAATGGTTCAAATGAGATGAACTTGACATCTCAACCTTTAAACAGTTTGTCAAGCTAAGTCCAATGATAAGTTTGCTACAAATTTTCCTACCATCTACCTTTAGGAATTTTCCTACCATCTACCTTCAAGACCATTACAATAAACTATTAAAAGTTATCCAGAGATATTTCACATGTGAGGGTAGATTCAACAGGGTATACTAGTATCATCTGAGACTTCTATGGCACTTCACGGACAAGAAACCTATGAAACTATCATTTTTCTTATTTAAAATTTTGGAAAGGATGGAAACCAAAGTTCAGATGCAGAAAAATAATTATATGTCTAGTCTTGTTCATTTCTCCCCCATAAACATTTTGGTCAATTTTTCAGTTGATAGGAGGAAGATTTACTGGTCTGACTTCTTGTCTAGCATTGGTTTACTGCCACAGACATAATCTTCATTAGTAAAGATTTGTGAGGAGGAAGAAGTTCATGAAATACAAGAGAATAAGGTCACTCACTCAGTTAAAGAGGCCAAGATAGTTGAAGAAAAAGATGACAAACCCAACAAAAGGTTCAAGGATAAACTTGAAAAATAGGGTAACAATTAGGTTTCGAAAGGCAAAGAGAAAACTTTAGAAACCAAGGTTTAGGTGGCATCATCTTAGACCACCAAGTTTCAAGTTAAGGTAGAAAAAATAGTCA
Source organism: Pinus tabuliformis (assembly GCA_031772625.1). Classification (NCBI taxonomy): domain Eukaryota; kingdom Viridiplantae; phylum Streptophyta; class Pinopsida; order Pinales; family Pinaceae; genus Pinus; species Pinus tabuliformis. The sequence continues at coordinate 251,945,414 of CM062810.1, read as the reverse complement.
AGAATGATGAGTTCGTGATGAGGCCTAGGACTAGGTCAAGCCAGGAAGAATGTGGAGGAGTCAGACCCTCAAGTAGTTATTGAAATTTTTGAGGATAGAAAGGAAGAAAAACAAGAAGACAACAAAGAAGAGGAAGTGAAGCAGGATGAACCAATCCAATTTAAACAAGGAGAAGACACAATAAAATATGAACAAGACACAAAAAATTATGAGGAAAAAGGCCCTAAGGTGGTCAATATGAAATAATCCCTTTAAAAATATCAGATGAAAATAGCATTCCTGAAAAGGAAAAACATAGATATGAAGGAAGCAACTCAACTAGCAGCTGAAAAGGCAAAGTCACCTCCTAAAACTATTGCTAAAGGTAAAGGTAAACATGTCTCATTTGCTGAATATGCCAAGGAGATTGCAGTGGAGTCCAGTGGACCCTCAGCTAGAGCATCCAAGTCAAAACTCAATTATGTACAACAGATGAAAAAGGTGGCTCAAGCACCTGGAAAGCCACATTTTGATTGGTGGAAATAATATTAGATATGCGTAGAAGAGCTGGAGGGAAGTCATGAGCAGGTTAAGAGGTTCAGAAAGAGAATTAGAACTATAAGAGGTCAGTGCAACATGTTCTTGAGAACTGTGACAAGGAGGTACGTGAGGCATCTAGAGCTCTTAGTAGAGGCAAACACTTTGTGAAATGGTCCATTCTAGTGAGGAGACAATGTAAAAACCTCTATGTCAAGAATCTAGTATTGAATGGAAAACTGAGGAGCATGAAAAAGAGTTTGGAAAAAGCATGGGAACTAGTTAAGAAGTGTAAGGAGGCAGCCAAAAAACCTTCACCTGGAAGAGTGCCAAGGCTGAGATCTAAGTATATAACTAAAGCAAAACCTACCTTGCCACTACCCATTGAGAAAATTGACCTCACACCTCAAGATACAAAGACCAAAGCTTCCACTAGCAAAATTGCTAGCAAAAGAAAAAGGAGGTAAATTGTTCTTTCCTCAGAATTTTGAAGTTTTGTTTTTGTCTAAAAATACCTACATTGCAAAATGAGGGTTATTCCTTTTTGTTTTAAGTTGCAGTGGATGTAATTGGAGCGGAATATATGTCTATGGATTTTTTTTTATAAGACCTGAAGCTGTAAAGGAAGCCAATCTTAGAAATTTTTCTACACAGTCGCTACGCAAGCTCTACCTATAGATTTGTACAAGCATTTTGAAGAAGCCAATCTTCAGGGTTTAAATGGGTGAACATGTGGCAGATGTGGTAGCCAACTTAGATCGTCAGTCACCAACCATGTGTCACTTTTGAAAGGAAAGAGCGCCAACACAATCGTTGCTCAATTAGCAGCCAACTGTCCCTTCTTTTACTATTTTATTTGGCTCATGAAGATATGTTCTAAAGATAGAATTGTTTTATACAGACATTTAGTTTTTTATTTAGATAAAATCATGAATTCTTTATGTTTTTGTTTTTTATCATAAGAGGAAAAGGACTTAAAACAACTAAAATCTTTCCTCTTTTTAAATTTGATTTGATCCATTGTTGGATCAATGATGCGATGAATCTAGACATTTAGTTTTTCTTGTTATATGTCTATATAAATTCAAAAATATATGAAGTAAAGGTTGTTGTTGGTTCAACATTATTTTGAATTGGTTATCAGAGATTATGTGAGTGTGATCAATTTTATGAACAGAATTCTTATGTCTTGAGGGTGTTCCAATTATTGTCTGCAAGGATTCTTATGGTATGACGCTTTGGAGTTATTTCTGTCTATTTATCAGTTATTCGATTAGTCCTACTCTATACTTTCTTGTTTCATGGGTATAGTGATTTCAGTTGGATTGGAATTCATTTTAAACTTCTCTAAAAAAAATGTATCCGTATTTCAGTTGCAAATGGAATATTTCATACTCGTACATGTTGTTACTTCTATTCAATTTCTTTCTTATGTATAAGCAATATTGTTATGTGCAAGGAAAGAATCTGTGTTATTGTTTTCTCCTTTATACTACAACTCATTTCTCTTGTCCAAAATTTATGCTTGATAATACTTTGTGGATTATATTGGTTTTTACTTGCATAAGTAAAATGGGTAGAAAATCAAATCGATCACATATTTCCATCCTCTTCAGCCATTCATACTTCAACCAAATATTTCAGAATTCCCTTTTCAGATCTAGTCTCTGCAAGAAACTTTTGCTTTAAAGTCTTTAAACTTTATATTTTTCGAGTGAGGGAGACCCTCTGGTTGGAGAAGATCAGTCTCTCAACCCAAAGCGGTTTGTGGTTACCTCTGGGATTTATCTCTTTAGCTTGGAGAAATTTAAAGAGTGCTAACATACAATACCTTATATGTGTTGTTGAGCATTGCAAGATTCTTCTCATGGTGATTTGATGGTATATGTTTATGGTTCCATCTGTTTATGTTAATGAACTTCTCTGTTTATTTGAGCACCTATCATACTTGGGATTGTATGTAATTTATGATTTCATGTTTGTTATTGGTTAGGAACTAATTCGTGATCGATAAATGAATATTTCCCTTTATACATATATTTTAATTGAAGCTTGATAACATGCTTCCTTAAGACTCATATCATGTTATTTGATTGTTGTTATGTCTATGGAATATCATGTGTAAAGTTTTCATAAAGTTGCTTTAACTTGTATTTTTCAGAAGTTTATTTGTTTTCTAATGCTTGTTGTCTATTCTGTTCAAAACTAATCACAAAGCAATATGGTGGCAGTCGGGCACACATACCAGATGGGAATCCTATCCCAACAATGTAGAGTCTAGTTGGGATTTTGCACATATGATATCCCCTAACCATTGGCGGTAAAATTTGGCCCCTCAACACCATGGTAAATATTGTGTTTACTATGTTTCATGTCTATTTATAGTTATTAATTCTCTCAATAATTCATTTTCTCTCGTGTTAAATTTTCTACATTGGCTTTGGAGATGTCATTTTGAAGAAATAATGGCTTTGTCCACACATTCTATCTTGTAAGTGTAGCTTGGGTTTGATAAATATTTACCTTTTGTGTCTAATGTATGGAATGGTTAATGATATAGGGTTTCTATTGTGCTAGTTATTGTTGAAAATCATTCTAAGGACTCTAGATTGTAGTATTGCATGAACTAATCACTTATAGAATGTGAATGGAAATCCCATTGTTGAGTCTTTCAACTAGCTCTCCCAATTGAATTCGCTCCCTGACAAAAGTGATAGCTAGGGTTTTGAAACCTAGGGTTTCATTATTCCCTTACTCCTTGCCAAGTTCTTGCAAATCTTACACTCATGTGGTCCCCATCACCCAAGGACTAGGAACTAGCCCTAGTCACTTTATTGGTCATCAATAAAAATTACATTGAAATCTTTTCTTCTCTTATAAAATCTGATTTTTGACCCCTTAACGATAAGCTGCTAGCTGACGAGCACTAGTATTGCAGCAAGGATGCTGCAACTCCTGGGGCTACAGACTTTACTTCATCAACCCAACATTCATACAAACTTAGAGGTGACAGTGTTGTATACACAAATAGATGTAATTGGTATACTCTTTGTCACTGTTGAGATGGGGTGATAGATCACTAGGGTTTCTCAAACCAACCTTCTATTGAGTAGAAGAATTCTGATTACCAACTTGGAGAAGGGAAATTTACCCTAACTAGAAGAAAATAAATGTTGCCTATTGCATGAAGGAAAGACTGAAAGAAATGCTTGCAAAACAACATGAAATACTCTATCTACTTGCTGACATACTTTGCTTGCAAAATAACCCTATTTTAACACATGTGAGGTTTTAACTAATATAAGCATGAAATTTGATCTGAAGAGTGCTAAATTTTGTGTGTAATAATAAATATAAAAGAACTTTTTCTTTTTATATTTTTGCTTGAAAAATGTAAATGCTAATCTTTCTTGGTTCTTTGACAGGGGAGACACGTGTGGATGAAAATGAGTACAATGTTTCAGATGATTTAGAGGGCAAGTAGGGGCCTAATCTTGACTTTAGTGACGATTTTTCTCAAATCGGGCTCAAAACAGGCTACTACAGGTTTTCCCACATGATGTATACAGGAAGTACTAGTTCACCTACAGGATCCCCTGTTTTACTATAGAAATCGACCGAAAGCTTGGGGAATGATCTAGAAGGTGGGACGGGACTCGGAAAAGGTGAATGAGGAGGAAATAAGGCATGGGAGTGGTAGGAACTTACTTAGAAATCAATCCAAAGCTTTAAGATGGTTGGATTTGCTTAACAGAGATGGCAAGTTTTCCTCATAAGACAAGAATTCAAATTGAGACCTTAGTGAATTTTGGAAATCACGGGTGGATATGGCTTCCCTGAGGCTGATTAGATTAGGTCTCCCTGCAATTTAGAAACTCCTGCAACAACAAACATCATTCTTGGCATTCATACATAAACTCATCAAAGACAAGAAGGGTTGATTCAAATAGGGGAAAAAAACAAAGTTGTCACCATTTAATTAATAAATTAATGCATGGAAGTGCTTGAAACCAATATGGAAGCGAGATGAGATCAATGAAGAACATAAGAGATAAGAAAATACCAATTGCAACTTATCTATGAAACTGAAAGATAATGACCTAATTAGCAAGAAAGTCCCAGATTACACAAAAGGCAAGAATTCTGTCTTTTTGGGCTGTATGAGAAGTGTTCCTCCAATCATGATATCTGCAAGGGAGAAATGAGGTGAAAACCACTTGTTGTAAGCATTTTTGGAATATATTCTTATCACTACAGTGCTACTGTTATAACTATCCACAAATGGAAGCAAATTAATTAAATATACCAACACTTGCAAATTAACAACACCAAAATCAGTTTAACTCTAACTATGAAGATAACCTAAGCATACATATACAACAAGAGGAACCTCTGCTGCTAGGGTTGGGCCCTAACCCAAGAGCTTCAGCCCTCTGAGTCAACTCAGTGTTGGATCAAGGGAATGCTGCTCATTTTCATTAAAGAAATCAGAAATACATAAGAGTGCTTGGTTACAATGCTTCAACTCGAAAACTGCTTAGCTATCTTGAACAAAAAATCTGAATCCTAATGAGGCCCTAGGCCTCTTGATTTATACAACTAAAGTTACCAACAAATTCCTTAAATTTAGGGAGGCTTGGCTCTAATCTCGAGATCAACTGGTCTTCAACTGTCACTGGCTTGGCTGCCAATGAACTTCATGACTCGACTTCTTGCAACTCCGAGCTGATGAGATTTGATTGAGGAATCTTCGAGTGAGTGAGGAGTTAAGGAGGGAGATCATGTCTCCTAGAATCCCTCTTTCTTGTCTCCATTTGAGTTCCTACACTTTAATTAGCCAAAATTTGCTCCAAAACCTGCAATCAATGCACATTAGACCACTAGACATGACATCTCATCTTTACTCTCCTCATTAAGAAAAACATAATTAAAACATGTAAAGAATGATGAGAAAAGTTGATTTTAGTAAGTTGGAGGTGCATTAAGGTACATATAATTTACCCATTGATGAGCCTCATCATCACCCCCCTACTGAAAATGTTGCTCATCCTCTGATTAACGCAATATATGTCCATACTTAGGGCCGTTAGAGCAACTGTTTCCTCCTTCTCTGTAGGCTCTGGAGACACCCTTGGTGATTCTTCTTCTTCCCTGCTCTGTGTTTCAGAATTTTGTTCATCCTCATGTACTTCATCGTCTTTTTCATCTTCTTCTTCATCCTCTTTATCTTCTTCTTTGTCATCCTTTGTTTCTTCTTCTTCGTCACTAGCAGTAGGGCTCATGTCATACTCAATGGCTCGGATTGCTCCTTCTTCCTGCATGTCTGCAAATGTTTACCATGAAATAGAGATTCTTAAATTGTGTAGAGCATCTTCGAGGATGAGTTTGATAAAACCATGATGTGCTAGCTGCTGACGTTTTCCCTCTTGTATCTTGATGCTCATGTCTATCATTGATTGTAATAGAAAATAAGGTACACTAAGTCTGTTATGAGGAGGTGTCTCTTCTCCAAATCTAAGCTCATGAAGGAGTCTAAAGTGGCATCCATACACTACATTGTATCTACCTTCATAGGAACTGTACTTGATGATGTGGTAACTTACCTCATTCCAAGGATATGGAATGATTTCCCTTCTAACCCCATTTTTTTCTTCAATTGGTTCTTCTCCCTCCAAGAAAAAACTTTTCTTTGCAAGAGCGTCCTTAGTCTTGTCCCATTTTCTCCATTTCAACCCTAGGGGGAGTGTAGTTATCTTGCTAATACTCTCAAGGGTAATTTATACTGATAAAACCTTCACTACAGTGATGGCACTGGCTCTAGTGAGAGGTATGAGTGACATTGCAAATTTTCTAGCCACATCATCATCGTATCCCCTTAGTAGCTCAAAGAACCCCATCCATTGATGCCTTGTAAATATTTATACCACAATAGGATGCTGGTGAATTCTGGCTATGTTGGTGGGATCTTGTTTGTTGAAACCTCTTGCCATATTTTCTGGAAATTCTTGTTTGAGTGAGGTTTGGGTGGCTATAGGTTAAGAACTTTGGTAGGTGATGAGGTTTCAAACTTTATCCTTCACTAACCTTCACAAAATTCTCTCTACCTTTATGTGTATAGAAAATACTCAAAAGAAAGGAGGATTTCTTCATTTTAGATGAAAAACATAGAAGGTATGGCACCTACCTCCCTTTCCTACGCTCTAGTGATGAGAACTCTTGAATTGATTTCCCTCGGTGTCCTCTTGCAACTCTGTGTGGTATTCTCTCTATATCCTGTAGCCTTCTTGTAGTTTCTTGTAGGTGCTCTTATTTGTTGTAGATGTTGACTGTTTCTTGTAGGTTGCCACTATAGGAATGCCGAGAGTAACTTTTCTTTCAATGACTCCTCAAAGTTGCCTCTGCCTTCATCTTTTCGAAATAACTAATACTTCTCATGGGAGTCAGTGATTATTTCTATTTGTGGATGATTTCATTGGGTGATGTGCTAGCTGGCTGATTACAAATACCTACTTTTGGACCGTTGGTCCCACTATAAGTTCATCACATCACCTTTCCTCATAATCATCTCCCACTTTCATATTTCGTAACTTAACCACTTTTTTTGTTCATTCCCATTTCTTGATGTGACCTTGCCACGTGTGGAGTTGATTAGCCCTTTTTCTTCTCATTAGCTTATCGAGGGTGGCCAAGTTAACTGGCCACCTTCACTTATAAAATCAACTTCCTAACTCATTCCTACATTTTAATCATATTCGTACTTATGGGGGAGTATTGGTGAGATGACATACCTGTTGGTCCTTTGCTTCGCTGATGCATGCTAGAGAATGGTGCTAATTCGTTGTTCTTTGACCTTGCTGCATATTCTTCAGATGTGTTTTTTCTTCTGATTTTGTTGATGAGTTGCTCCCTTGATGATGTACAGGTGCTAGAATTTGTTGTTACTGAGCTATGGAGGAGCTTCTTCATCACTTTGATCCTTGTGCTGAAGGTTGATTGGACTTGCTGTGGTCTTTTTTGTGGAATAGGATGCTACAGGAATTCCTATAGGATGTCTACATGATGTCCCATAGTTGCCTTTTTCTTGAACTTTTGCATATCCTCTCTGCTTCTAAAGTTGAATGGGTATTGGAATGAGTGGAGGATGTGATTATGGAGTGGAAGATGAGGTATGATGTTGTGGAATTTTTATTTTTATTATTATTAACTTGATTTCTTTAATGGGTATAGTGGTGACATGGTCATGGAGGGTGTCAGCTGAGGTATGATGAGGTCAATGGCTCTTTTAATAACCCAAAATAGGTTTGTTTCACCATTTTTCCATTGGACTACCCTTCTTGTACTTTTCAAGGCCTCTTGTAAAACCTACAGGAAACTCCTGTAGTATTACAGGGAATCCTGTAGAAAACACAGAATTGCTTGGAATTGGAATCTGGAGTTGAGTATGGATGGAAGAACATGGGGAGTATGGAGGAGATGAGATGGATGAAGGAAAAGATAGTTTGTGGTAGGGCTTTCTTTCCTCTATGCCTGTGCACATCATCTTCTTACAAACCTGCAAAAACAGAATTGTTATTTTTGTATGTTTTTCTCTTTTTTTCATTTTTTTTGAAAAGACAACTAGGCTGCCTCGAAGGAGGTTTTCATCCTTATTTCTTGCCTTGGGTGCTCACAAGAGGTTTTCACCCATAGATAATTTTTTTTCTCTTTTTTTTTAATACTCTTGGGCTGCCTCAAGAGGTTTTCAACCCAAAAGTTGGACTCAGGTGCCTCATGGAGGTTTTCACCTAGGTCCCTTTATTTTTCTTTTTTCTTTCTTTTTTCTAAGAACTTGGTGAGGTGGAAGCTGAGACTTCTCCAATCACCATCACTGCCTTGCTGATGCTACTAATGAATTCCTTCTTTGATAAGGGCTTCTTATAGACCTTTAACCTGTACCCATTGACAAGCAAAGGGATACCTTCTGCATCGATGGTTCTTATCTGAAAAACGCCATTGTCATGGCACTTTTCTATCACATATGGTCCCAACCATCTGGTCATTAACTTGCCTTTGAAATATTTGTACCAGGAGTCATACAACAAGGCCCAGTCACCTTCTTGAAATAGTTTGTCCTTGATATTTCTGTCATGCCATATTTTCCTTTGTACTCGAGTCACTCCTGTGTGCAGGAGGGCCTGCATCCTAAATTCATCTAACCCATTCAGCTGCAACAGTCTTTCCTATTGTGCCCTTGTGATATCTAGATCTAGTTGTGCTGCCATCCTTAAGGTGTTGTATTCAAATTCAATGGACAACATGGCTTTATTCCCATAGGCCAGCTCATAAGGACTGAAGCTAGTGGTGGTTTCCCAAGTAGTATTGTAAGCCTAGCTGGCCTCCACCAATCTGTCTGCCCAATCCTTCTTGCCGCTGCTAATCGCCTTCATCAGAATGCCTTCCAATGCTCGGTTGGTTACTTCCACTTTCCCATTATCTTGTGGTTGGTAAGGAGTGGATTATATGTGCTTGATCTTATGCTGGATTAACAAATTTTCAATCATGTTAGATGTAAATTGACTTCCTTGATCAGTGACCAACTCTCTAAGGTATCCAAACTTATAAAATACATTTTCCCTCAAGAATTAAGCCACCTTTTCTTTTGTTGCTACGTTGATAGCTTTGGCTTCAGCCCATTTTCTTAAGTAGTCGGTGCACACAATGATGTACTTATTCTGTCTGGATGGAGGGTCAATGGGCCCAATGAAATCCATGCCCCACTTGTCAAATGGATCGAAGGTCGCTTGAGGTTGTAGGGGCATTTCATCCCTGGGGGTAGGCTTCCCCATCCTTTGGCACCAATCACACTGGCTGGTATACCTTTTTACATCGTGGTGGAGGGTGGGCTAGTAATAGCCAGCTTGTAGTACCCTGAATGATGTTCTTTTGGCTGTAAAGTGACCTCCACAAGGCCCATCATCACAGGCCAGAAGGATGTCAAAGACTTCCTCCTCCATGGCACATCTTCTTAGAATTTGATCTGGACCTAGCTTGAAGATATTGCCCCCAACCCAAGTGAATGGGGCACTTTTTATTATGATTCTGCTCTTTTCCTTGGAGCAAAAATTTGGAGGGAACTGTGCAGATGCCAAGTAGTTTGCTATGTCAGCAAACCATGGAGAGAGAAATGAAATGGTTAATAAATGTTCATTTGGTAGCTAATCATCAACCATTCCTTCCTCCCCTCAAGAAAAGTCAATCTGGATAAAAATATGCAACTACATTCTCTTAGCCAGGTTTATCAATAATAGTTAGATCAAATTGTTGCAATAAAAGTAACCATCTAATAATCTGGGCATTTACATCAGGTTTGGTCATCAAGTATTTAGTTGCAGCATGGTCGATATGTACAAATTTTTGGTAACCAGTAATGTAATGTCTAAATTTATTCAATGAATGTACAACAACTAGGAGCTCTTTTTCAGCTACTGTATAGTTTAACTCAGCTTTCAATAGATTCTTACTGATGAACTAAATGGCATAAGGTAGCTTGTCATCTATTTGGCCTAGAGATACTCCTATAGATTTGTGAGAGGCATCAGCATGAATGTGAAAAGGAAGAGCCCAATTTGGGCCTCAGAGAATAGGTGCAGTAGTCAACTTGTCCTTTAGGGTGTCCAGGGCTTCTTGGTAGCTTTCTGACCATAAAAATTTGGAGTCTTTGGCTAATAACCAAAATAAGGGAGAAGCTAACTTGCTGAAATCTTTTATAAATCTCCTATAATATCTAGCTAACCCTAAGAAACTTTTGACATCCCTTTGCTTCTACGGAGTCAGGTTTGAGTCAGTTAAGCATAGATCAATCCGATGGTTGTCCTTGGTTTCCTTCATTATTTCCTCCAAAGACATGGTGTTGGGAGTTTGATTTTGGAGGCTGTGTTCAATCAAATCATCTTCATTAGGTTGTCCTCCTCCTATGGTAGTTTCTAGGGTATAGATTTAAGAGGAGTAGACTTCATCTTCTTCCTCCTCTTCTAGCCATAAAGGTAAGTCATGTTCTAGGGATGGTTGAGAAGGAGGGTACAAGACCAACTGTTTGGATAGATGCCCATTTTTGATAGTCATATTTCCAACCCTGCAACTTATGTAGGCATCGAAAGTGGCTAACCAAGGCCTCCCAAGGATGAGAGGATAACCATTGAATTTGGTCTTAGGTTGGAGAACTAAGAAGTCCGCAGGGTATTCCCATGAATCAATGGAGACCATCACATCCTCAACAATCCTCTCAGGGGCTACTTTGGATTGATCTACAAGCTACAAGACTGTTGTGGTCTTCCTTAATAATCCCTAGAGATTCAACTTGAGCATAGTGTCCTTAGTCATTACATTGATGGCAGCCCCAAGATCAATGAAGGTATGGGGGACAATGGTGTTATCGATATGTACATCTACTACAAGGCTCCCAGGATCTAAAAGTTTCTGGAAAATTACCTAGCCCAACATTAAGTCGGACAACTGTCCAATGAAATTAATGGTAGGGGTGTCTCTTTTTTGCCTCCCTGGATGTTTGAAATACTTCTCTTTGATCAGATTGTTGTAAATGGGGACATCTTTGATAGCTTGGAGTAGCAGGGTTTTAACACAAAGATTTTTCAACTCACCCAGAAGTTCAGTTTCTTCTAGGGTGTGCTGGACTGGATGGGTTAACCTTTCAGGAAAGGCAGGTGGATTCATTCTAATCACACTTTCCTCTCTTTCCTCTTCACTCTCCCTAGGTGGATATGTAGGTTGGTTATCTGGGAGCACTCTCCCAGACCTAAGGTTAATTTCATGAATTTCCATAGCATAGGCAGGGTAGGATGCTTTTCCACTGTAAACCTGTTGTGCCTGTATATTGTTCGGGTTTGGGTTTGGTTGGGCAGGCGTCAGAGGTTTTTTAGGTGGAGCAGGGTGTAGGAGCTATGGTTGAGATGGAGGTGAAGGCAATACAGCTAGAGCTCAGCTGTATGGAGGCCTCCACCCATGGGGTGGTGCATTCCACTGAGGTTGTGGAGGAGTATATGGCTTAAATGGTTGGTTTGGCGATTGGGAATGGTATTGAGGTGCAAAAGACTAGGGAGAAGGTGTAGACTAGGAAGGATGAGCCGGGGGGCACCAAAGGGTAATGGATGTGTTTCGATTAGGGTTGTAATATGAATAGGATGACCCTTGCATGTCCTGCTGGTATCGTCGAGGTCCGTGAGGCCTCCTTTGATTAATGTAGTAGAGCTGTTCAGTTACCCCTTCGGTTCCCTGATACACATATTTTATGTTGAAAATGCAACAAGATGATGGAGCTTAGTGAAAAGAAGTTGCCTTCACTAAGTGGGCCCGCAGGCTATTTTTGGCGCAAAGTCTATTTTTAGATTATGTCTATTTTTAGACATATGGATCATGGTATATGAGTTGCATGATGCTATTTATGGATGATCGGTCATGTTGGTAAAAATAGATGGACTTATATTTTTAGACATATGGGCAGAGTCTATTTTTAGACTGCCAGTCTAAAAATAGAATAGTCGAATATTATTAGCTCTTAATAATATTTGGACTATAAACATTATCTTATCCTCTTGCAGCACTTCAGTTCGAGCTACGGATGTGGCAGATGCAACTACCAGAAGGAAATATGATTTTCCTATGGGTTAGTTGAGCTATTGCATGATGGACTTCAGTTAGAACTCAAGTGATTGAGTTTGGTGGAGTTGATTGAGGAGTTGATGGAGTTGTGTTCAGTTTGACTTAGTTGAACTAGTTGTATTTAGTCTAACTGCCAAATACACAAGTGATGAGTGATGTGAATTAATTATTAATTAATTCACTAATTATTAACTCATAAATCAACTAAAGAATACATCAGTTAACTCAGTGCATGGACAGTTCAGTGGAGACAAGTGTTAGAGGTGGGTGAAAGGGTGAGTCTACTATCAGTTGTGACTATAGTTGTGCATGAGTTTTGCACAATCATTGATTGAGATTGCCAATGAGGATTGCGTTGTACATGAAAAGGGAAAACGAGCTTGGATCATTCCTATTCTCATCTTGGATTGCGCAGTAGAGGCATGAAAATAGTGGAGGAGATTTGAACCTGTGACTTGATTCAGATATGAGCTAGTTTGTGTGTAGCAGGTGGAGATAGTACTGAGTACTTGTGAGGAGTATTGTACTATGTATTGTTACATGTTCTCTATCATTATAATATACATATAGTTCGGGGTTTACAGCTGTATGCTTTCCCCATTACATACTGTGTTGATATGTGTGATTGATGTTTCAATGTGCGCATGCGATTGTTTTTGATTCCGCAAATTGATGATCAACGTAGAGGAGGTTATGTATTATGCATGCATTCCGCAAATAGTGTATAATCAGGATAATCTATGTGAATAAGTGTTATATTATTCAAATTTCTACATGGTATCAGAGCAGAGTTGATCATCAGATCTATTATTTAGAAAGTGATTACATTTTATTTCTTCAAGCAGAGTCTGTAATCGGGCCAGGTAGCCTATGGATTCATCCTTCCTTTGGAAGGTGAGATATCTGGTAAATGCCCATACAGTCAATCTCTGTACGAGAAATAATTTGTTCTCATGAATTTTAGATCAGAAGCGGTTGAGTTTTGAGCTGGTGGAATTCGAATTTGCAGCAGTGTTTCCTTGGTGTCGAAGTTGAAATGCCTTTCAACGGATTGCGATTGGAGTATGCCCTTGAAGGCAGCTCGAATTATATTGCATGGACAGACAGGATGGAGGCAGTGTTAGATGAAAATGGGTTGAAGGAGTTCATAGAGGTTGAGGTCCCAAAGCCTACTGATGCTGCTCACGTTGAGGCTTGGAAAAAGAAGACAACAAAGTGTCGAAGGATTCTGTTGGAGGGCGTGAAGGATCACATTGTATCCAGCCTGCATGGAAAGGCTTCTCCATACTTGATGTGGAAAGTGTTGACATATTTATTCCAAATCAAGAGCGACCAGAGGAAGTTTGCGCTCAAGGATAAACTCAGAAACATTAAGTGTGAGAAAGGAGATAGTATACCCAAGTATCTCACGAAGTTCACTCAATGCTGGGATGAGCTGGGAAGTGTGGGGGTGACTGTCGATGATGAGGACTTGGTGAGCTTGGCTCTCCTTGGTCTTCCGAAGAGTTGGCATTCCTATCAGGACTCTGTCAATGGTCGGGAGAAATTGCCAGGATGGGAGAGACTTTGGTCTGATCTGGTGCAGGAGGAGATCAAGCGGAATACCAGGGACGAATCTTCACCAAAGGCATTTGATGAAGAAAATTGCGCTTTGGCTACCAAAGAAAAGAAGGGGAAGAACAAGAAAGCTTCTCATTCCGGTGCAAAAGGCAAGAAGCAGGACATGTCCAAGGTGAAGTGCTTTCACTGTCACCAGCACGGACATTATGCCACAAATTGTCCGCAGAAGAAGAAAAATAAGCAAGTTGCTGGATCTACAGTGGGAGAGGCCTTAGCCTCGCAGTTTGAGCTGGATTTTTCTGATCCGGATTTAAACAGGAACGCAACAAACTACAGAGATAACCATATACACAAAGGTGTAGCGGAAACAATACTTCATTTCATTAATGGAAAATATTGAAATATGCTTACAACCAGAAATGGAAATAAACTAGCTAGGGCGATGGTAGCTTATCTCTGAGAAGAGATGTGGTGGCTACATGCCTCTGAACTGTGTTACAATGAGGCTCGAAGGCCTATTTATTGTTGAGAAACAATGGAAAACCCTTAACATTCCAAAACCTAACCCTAGGAGATGAAACGCCAAACTGTGGGCCCCGTTTGGGTAAATTGGTACATCAACTTCTCGGGGTCGTAACTTTGGCATACGATCTCCGTTTGACGCGTACAATAGCTCGTCAGAAAGATCTATCCGAGAAATACCACTTTGGGAAGGGAAACATCGGTCCATGGACCCATGTTGCCCTCAGATTTCCCAAAAAACGTCGTTTAGGGCCTCAAAACGGCTCCAGAAGTTCAGGACGCGAAAAACTGCTAAAAATAGTAAGTTGTGCTACAATTAAGGAAACTGAAAATGCTGAGAGAAACAATGGTGGGGGTCCAAGTGGACTTGGCAGGTGGCCACCAATATCCACCTGGATTATTCCTCCCCCCTTAGGAAGCAATGGTCCCCATTGCGTTGAGCTCCTCCATGAGATGAGGAAACTTTTGCTGAACTTGTTCCCTGGTGAGCCACTTGCCCTACTGAAGGAGTTGGCCTGCTTTAACAACTCGATACAGTTGGATATTCTGTTGGCGAGTGTTCTTGATCTATGTGTCCATGATCCGATCAGTTGCAGCTTGTTCCATGCAATCTGGATTTAATTCTGTGGGTTTGCGCTGTTCTGCAATGTCGGATGTGTCTAGCAATGGTGGAAAGTATGGCTGAAGGCGGTCCACATTGAACACTGGGTGCAGGCCAAGGAATGGGGGAATGCTGAGCTCAAATGCATTGTCTCCCATAGCCTTAGTAATGGTGTAAGGACCATATCGGAGTGGTCTCAATTTCCGATAGGCTCTAGTAAGGCGTTCCTTTTGCAAATGCAACCAGACTTTGTCACCCACCTGAAACTTGTGTGGCACCCGATGTTGATCATGTCACTGCTTGTACTTGGCATTTGATTTTTCAAGAATGTCATGGACCTGCTGGCAAATATGTTGGATGCGCTCAATGAAGCTGGTGGCCTTATCTGTTTCGGACTGGACATGAGCTGAATTTATGTGAGTAGCTGTAAGTGGCATGACCACATCAATGGGGCATAGTGGCTGGAATCCCAAACCCACCTGAAAAGGGCTATGGCCAGTGGAGCTGTGAAGAAGCTCGATTGTAGCTGTGCTGAACATAGGGGAGGCTCTCGTCCCATGTGCATGGATGCTTTGAGTTATACATGCGCAGAATGTGCACAATCATCCTATTGACAACCTCTGTCTGGCCATCAGTTTGAGGATGGAAGGTTGTGGACTTCGTGAGTTTGGTGTCCAGCATTGACCAGAGACTGGACCAAAATGTGCTGAGAAATCGACTGTCCCGATCTGAGATGATAGACTGTGGGATCTGTTTGGTCAATTTAGTGAAGTCTAAATTGCAACTTTTAAATGTCAACCCGGGGCTCATAAGCTGATGAAGTGAGGTGTACTATATGTACTTAGATAACCGTTTTCTTAATCTTTTGTCGTTTTTAGCTTTTTTTAAGTTTGTTTTCGAATGTATCTTTCCTACTGTGATGTGATGGAAGTGTAATAAAGCAAGTGAAATGTGGATGATTGTGGTGATCTCTAAATGATTTCTCTAAACTTAAAAAGTATTCTACAAGAAAGCTTGAACAACAACTGCGATAAAATCAACTCTTAAAGGAAAATAAAGACATCAAATAAAAGACTAATGACATCGGCCCAGTATCTCTGCTGCTGAATGAAAATGAAAATGAAATCTACATTAAATCCAACTAAAAGTAAGAACAACTATCTCACACTATTTCAACTCTTCAACTTAATCTTCTCTATGAAAAGATATCATGAAATGTTAAGCAATGTGAAATCTAAGTGAAACTACATAAAAGAGACTAGTCACAATACTTTAACTTTCTCTTAACCTTTTGCCTTTCAGCTGAATTTATCATGTAAGAAACAGTTATGAATAAGTCAAGTAATGTGAGTTCTAAAGCAGACTAAATCAAGCTATACTAAGTGATATTTTGGCTCCCAATAAAGTTATTTGATTATGGAAAAGGAACCATCAATAGATGAACAACTTGATATCTAAGAGCAGAAAGTAAATATGCAAGTTAAATAAATGACAGTAAGGAAAATCAAAACTGCAAAACAATGAAGGTCAACAACATAGACAAGATGATCACGCATGCCACTAGTTATGAAAAGAAAAGAAGGAAAATTGTCCCGGGCTTGCCTAAGAAACCTGCATAACGCACTGATCAGTCATGAACATAAAAGTGCAGAAATGTAAATCAATAGAAATCAAAGTTTATGTACAGCTAATATACATGTTGAAAAGAAATAAAAACACAGCAATTAAAAGACATCTGTACAGCTAATATACATGAAACAAGAAAAAGAAATGCAGGAAATTAAAGGTTTACTGTACAGGGCTTCAGCAAACAGGGGCCCTCTGCCTACTTCAGCCGGTTCAAGGAGCAGTTATACGCTTAAATGCAAAACAGTCTTCTCATGTATTGACAGCAAATGTAAAAGTACAGTGGGGAGTTCAAAATTACATACAAAGATGATTACCAAACGACTAACTCTACAGCGTTCAAGGACGCTTTATTTATAAGGAGAAAGCAAACTACTTTAACGAGATCTATGCTATTCAACCAGCTGTTTTAAAAACACGTGAATCCTCTGTGTCCCCGGATCTAGGTAACTGTCATCGTGTTCATTCAATCTGGAGAATATGGCTGTTGGATTCGTGCTTCTAGATTGTCTCCGTGGCTGAGGATGATGCCACCTAGCTTCACGTGCCCAAAAATAGAGCAACGCAGAGCCGTGCCACCGCTGAACACTTCTGTTAACCGGTATTTGCCTCCTCGTTGACCGCGGGCTTTTATGGCTGTTCTGGGTGATTTGGAGGGACACGTGCCATGTCCTTGACCCCTGGAACTTGCCCATGTGGCTCATCTTCTCAGAGGACACCTGTAACATATCATTTAATAAAACAGCTGCGGAATCCTGTGTTGGCTGCAGAAACCTGGATCAGCTACAGAAACCTGTGTTGGCTGCGGAAACGCAGCATTCTGAACCAAAATTCTAAACCAAACGACAGTCACTTAGCATATTTAGAAAACCATGTAAAAATTCCTAAAATACAATGATTTAATCAACTTGGTGGATGAAATGAGTGGGAAAAGGAGGTTGAGAGGTGTATGGGAAGGTACAGGTTCAAGGCTCTACATACCCCCACTGTGAAGGTGTTGCATGTCCTCATGCAACCAAAACTTAGTTCTTTTCCTCAATCCATGTGCTCTGATGCTTCTGCAAGAACATCCAGCCTTCTTCTCTTTCTCCTTGATGCCAAAATGGTCCTTGGTTTCTTGACTAGACACCTGAACTTCAAATTAATCAATGCCCTGCTCAGCTTCTTACACTTTTTCTTCAACTTTCTATTCTTCTTCTGCCACAGTCCTAAGTGAAGCATGGTATTATCATGGACAATCTTGTCCACTTTACTTTTCTCTTTTAATGCTTCATTTTCTTGTTTAATGTACCTGTTTAGGACTTCTAGCTCAAACACTTCCTGTTTTAAAGACTGCACTTGTGCATCAAGTGGCAAGGTAGTGCTTGGTCCTGCAGCTGATTGTTCCAAGGACTCTAAGTAGTTATATGCTTCTTGCTGGGTGGAATCTATCTCAGGTGTTTTTCTCGGCCTGAACTCAAATTCTAGTAAAGGAGGACTGTTTTCTCTTTCCAGCTGAAAAGGACTTTCCTCACGTGGAGGACTTTCCTCACGTGGAGGACTTGCCTCAATGTCTTGCTGAGCTAGACCTTTTTCAGGTGTTCCTTCACCTAAATCAATAAAGTGTGATTGTTTTTCTTGGGTCACTTTCTTTCCTTTGAGCCTACTGCTCCTCCTCACATGTGGACTAGTGCTCTCTTTCTGGGCACTCTGTTTTTCTTTTTGTTTCTTTGCTGAGGCAGCAGTTTGAAGATGTGCTAACCTTTCTGCCAAAGTTTGAGATTCTTCTTCTACAGATGGTTCAGGGGATGGATATGTCTCTTGAATAGTTACTTTACCTTTGTCCTTTTTCTGCTTCTTATTTCTAGTTCCCTCTTCTTCTTCCTCATGAACAGTTTCCTGAGTGTCTACTGTAGGAAGGTCCTGGGCTGTAACATTTCTTTCTCTCCTCCTACTTCTTTTTGGGATTTTTGGGGAACTGCTGGCAGAGGCTTCAGTCACTTCTTGGAAGTGATTTCTGATCAAAAAAATTTCCCAAGTATCGTTATTATTTTTTAATTGATCCTCAATGAGAATTCCGATGAGCTCGTGATGGTAAAGGTGGGATTCAATATGGCCTACATGTTTCTGAACAGTAGAGCTCATTTTCTTCAGGCTTGCTAACAGAAAGTAAGGTAAATTAAGGGCATGGCCTTCCATAAAATTCATCATAATCCTTGCATGATACATGTACATGGTGCCAAAACGACCCTCGCATGTAATAAACTTCTGAACAAGTAATAACAGCGTAGACCATTCTTCTTTGATTATATGCACAGGAATTCCTTTAGTAAATATAGAAGTATCCATACCTGTGTTTTTGAGCATGACTTTCCATCCTTGATCATCCAGACCTCTGTTTTTAAACCATCTGTCTCCCTGTTGTGGTAAACTGGTTGCTGCTGCTATTGTGGCCTCTGTTATTGTAAATTTCAAATCCCCTACCTCCACTACGTGTCCATTAAAGGACCGAGCAAAAGCTTTAGTGACTTCCTTATTATAACCTCTGAACTTTTGAATAAATTTCAGCCACTTTGCCTTCTTCAATGACTCCTTCGTCTGCGGATACCCCTCCAGGTATTTTGGGCCCTCAGGTTCAGCTCTGAGTAACTTTCCCATTCTCGGCTTTCAACCCCGGCTGAAAATTTTACTGTGTGTGGACGTTCAAGGGAAAAACGAGCTGATTACAGGATTCTTAAGGTAAGTGGAGTGGCCGTAGTCGAAATGCAAAGCGTATGCAGTGACTGTAATCAGGGTTTAGAGCAAAGCTATGGAGGTTGCAGCGGAAATGGAGAGCAGAGAATGGTATGAGCACGAGGTAAACAACAGTCATGGGTTTAGCATCAAATGCATGTGGGAGTGGAGTGATAAATGGGCAGTATAACGGCTGAGTCCTTTCGAATCGGTTGGCTTATGCCACGTCTCAACGTTGGCTGCGGAAATTATGGTGGAGGAGAGCCGTAGTACAGTAGGTCACTTCTTCCATGTACAGCCAATAAATGAAAGAGCAGCCCCATTTCGAGTTTGAATTAATAGTGATTATGGGACCGTTAGAAAGGAATGAGGTGGATGGATTATCATCGTGGAAGAGGAGTGATATGGATCTTGCCGTATCAAATCATTGTATTTAGTGGAATTTCCATGATCTAATAACTATGCATACAATGACATTAAATTGTTATTTGGTATAGATTTTGATCATACCTTTGGAAGTTTGCCATTTGTTGATTAAGGCTTCTGACCCATTATTGCTTTTTGATCTTGCAGATGCCTCATATCTTTGCTGCCTTTGGTGATGATGATGCTAACCTTTGACTGTGATTTTCTTTTGAAAACAGAGTGCTGCTGGCTGTAGAGACAGAGTGATGCTGGCTGCGGAAATCATTTCGAGCTGCGGAAACTGGTGCTAGCTGCGGAAACGGTTCCCAGCTGCGGAAACTGAGACAACACCCCTTTAACTGCACAAATATAGTTAGAAAAAGAACTAACTGAATGAAATAGTCCTGAGAAGGACTTTTATTGATGGAATGGAATGAAATGGAAATGAAGTGGAGTGAAGTGGAATGGAGATGAAGATGAGATGGAGGTGAAGATGGAAATGACAAGTGAGGTGAAGTGAAGATGGAAAGGAAGAGAGATTTTTTTTTTTTTGGAAAATATAGAGTGTCAGGTGTCCCTGATTTTCACTCTACATTTTCTGTATAAGACTGCCAATCTATGATTGGTTTTCAGGCTTATACAAAAGTTTTGTTTTGTTTTGTTTTGTTTGTTTGTTTTTTTTTTTTTTCAACTGAAAGAAACAAAGATTAGGCTGATGGAGGAGAAGGATTCCTCTCCACCAGCTTCATTGCAGAATTTTCTTGAAATATTTTGACAAAGTCCTCTTTTGAGAGTGGCTTATGATAAATTTTCAATCGGTGGCCATTCACAATGAGAGGAGTTTGAAACTCATCAATAGTCTTGACTCGAACTGCTCCATTGCTAAAGACTTCATCAATCTCATATGGTCCAAGCCAATGAGTCTGAAATTTCCCTTTGAAGTCTTTAAACTTGGAATCAAACAGTAACGCCCAATCTCCCTTTTGAAACTTTCTCTCTTTGATATATCTATCATGCCACTTAGTTCTTTGGTGCTGAACTAGATCAGTCCTTAAAATTGCATCTTGTCTTATTTCATCTAGCTCATTCAGCTGCTCCATTCTGTGCTTTTGGGCTTCTGATAGATTCATCCCCAACTGAACTGCCATCTTGAAGGTCTTGACTTGAAACTCAATGGGGAGCAAGACTTCTTTCCCATAAACAAGTTCATAGGGAGAATGTCCTGTTGTGTTCCTCCATGTAGTTCTATAGGCCCATAAGGCTTCAGGAAGCCTTTCTGCCCAATCTCTTCTGTGGAGATGAACAGTCTTGGTGAAGATGCTCTCAAGAACTTTGTTTGCGGATTCCACTTGACCATTTGCTTGCGGATGGTATGGAGTAGATTTTCTGTGCTTGATTTTGTATTCCTCCATCAGCTTCTCCATCAAGTTAGATGTAAATTGACTTCCCTGATCTGTCACAATTTCTCTTGGGACACCAAAATGAGTAAAAATATCCTCAAAAAGAAATTGAACAACTGAATTTTCAGTGGCAGAAGGCAATGACTTGGCTTCTACCCATTTAGTAACATAATCAGTGCAAACCAATATATACTTCTTTTGTCTAGATGGTGGATTAATAGGTCCAATGAAATCTAAAGCCCATTTTTCAAAGGGTTCGATGAGTACCTGTGGCTGTAATGGCATTTCATTTGAAAGAGTTGGTCTCCCAATTCTTTGGCAGCTGTCACACCTTCTAACATATTGTTTTGCATCTTTGAAGAGAGAAGGCCAATAATATCCTAAAGAAAGGATTTTATAGGCCGTCCTCTTGTCAGCAAAGTGTCCACCGCACGGTTCATCATGACATGCCTTAAGAATGTCAGGCATTTCATCTTCCCGAACACATCTTCTGATCACACAATCTAGCCCTGTTTTGAACAATTCATTAGAAATCCATGAATACTTTGAACTCTCCTGAATGATTTTCCTTTTCTCATTAGGAAATAAGTGTGGAGGTAGCTTCCCTGTAACCAAATAGTTAGCAATATCTGCATACCAAGGAGTTTTAGTAGTTACTGCAAACAAATATTCATCTGGAAACTTATCCTCTACAAGAGAATCTTCGTTAGTATTTTGGATTCTAGACAAGAAATCAGCTACTGTATTTTGTTTTCCTGGTCTATCTAACACAGTAATATTGAATTCTTGTGAAAGTAAAAGCCATCTTGTAACTCTGCCATTAGTAACAGGTTTGTTCATGAGATATCTAATTGCAGAATGATCAGTATGGACAAAAGTTTCATAGCCTGTTATATAATGTCTAAACTTGTTGATTGCATGCACAACGGCTAAGAACTCTTTTTCAGTCACAGTATAATTTAACTCAGTGGGAGTCAAATTTTTACTGGTGTAGTAAATAGCATAAGGAACTAAATCCTTTTGACCCAACACAGCTCCTAGAGCTGTATCTGAAGCATCTGTAGAAATATGGAAATGAAGTTTCCAATTTGGCCCTCTCAAAATGGGTGCTTCAGATATTCTTGTTTTTAAAGTTTCAAATGCAGATTGACAGTCAGGATCCCAATTGAATTCACAGTCTTTTGTAAGTAATTTGAAGAGCGGAGATGCTATCTTGGTGAAGTTTTCAATAAATCTTCTATAATATCCAGTAAATCCAAGAAAACTTCTAACATCTTTTTGACAATTTGGAATAGGTAACTTGGAGATGACTTCAACCTTTGATCTATCAACTTTAATTCCATCTCCTGAAATATGATGTCCTAAAACAATCCCTTCAGTAAACATCATAAAACATTTTTCATGACTTAATGAAAGATTTGTTTCTTTACATCTTATAAGGACTTTTTCCAAATTTTCTAATGCCTCTTCAAATGAATTACCATAAACTGTAAAATCATCCATATAGACCTCTACACAATCATGAATTAGATCAGAAAAGATTCCTAGTACTGCCCTTTGAAATGTTGCGGGTGCATTACATAATCCAAAAGGAAGTACTCGGTAAGCAAAAGTTCCCCATGGACAGGTAAATGTGGTCTTGTCCTGATCTTCAGGTGCTACCTGAATTTGATTGTAACCACTAAAACCATCCAAAAATGAGAAATACTTTTTGCCTGCTAAAGTATCTAATACTTGATCAATAAAGGGCAAAGGAAAGTGATCCTTCAAAGTTGCCTTGTTCAATTCCCTGTAATCAATGCAAACCCTCCATTTACCATTCTTTTTAGGTACTATAACCAAAGGGGAAACCCACCGGCTATCTGAAATGGGGTAAATGAAGTTTACATTAAGTAACTTTTGGAGCTCTTCTTTCACTATCTCCCTAAGGTTTGGATTCATCCTTCTTTGAGGTTGTCTGATTGGTCTACTTTTTTCCTCAATGTAGATGTGATGAATGCAAGTCTTAGGGTCAATACCTTTCATATCAGTATACTCCCATGCAAATGCAGTAGAATGTTTTTGCAAGATTTTGGTTAGCTCCCCCTGTTGTGATTTTTCCAAGTTTCTGTTGATATTCAATGTTTTTCTTGGAAAAATCTCAATGGCAGAACTACCAAATTCTTCCATAGAGAAAAGAGACATTTGTCTAGATGATAGACACTCAATGTCAGAATCCAATTGAAATTGTGTGTGGTCATATTCTGAAGATGGTTCAAAGTTTTCTAATGTGTTCAGAATTTGACTATCTTCACTAATCTCAGAAATGGTAAAGACAGGTTGTATAGTATCTTCATCATCAACCCACTCATTATCTCCTATTTCTGTAATTGCTTTTGCTGGAGGATACAGATTGAACTTCTTTGTTGAATTACCATCAGAAATATACATATCCCCAGACCTACAACTTATGAAAGCATCAGCTATGGCTAGCCAAGGTCTTCCTAAAATAAGAGGATGTCCTCCTAGATTACTCTTGGGAGTTAAAATCATGAAATCCACTGGATATTCCCAAGAGTCTAGGGAGACTGGAATGTCTTCTAATACACCATCTGGTTTAATAATTGATCGATCTGCCAGTTGCAATAAAGTAGGTGTAAAAAGAAGATTAGGAAGTTTTAGCTGTTCCATAGTCTGTCTACTCATGATGTTGATAGCAGCCCCTAAATCAATCAAAGTATTTGGTATTTCTACCCCATTGATATGTGTTTTGACAATTGGACTACCGGGATCTACATATTTCTGCATAGTAATTTTTCCCATCATGATATCTGCAATTTTCCCTACCAGGTGGATCCTTCTGATATCTCTTGGTTTCCTTCCTGGTCTTTTAAGACTCAACTCCTTTATTGTTTTTGCTAGAATAGGAATCTCTTTAATGGCTTGTAACAAGGGAATCTTGATACAGACATTCTTCAATTCATCTAGAAAATTATAGTCAGGCAACCAATTTTTTTTTTCCACTCCTTTGTCAATTTGTAATCTTTCAGGAAAAGGAGGTGTGGATAAAGATGCAGGTTGCTCAACTATGGGAGTTGTGGGGGTTAATTCTTTTTCTTTTTCTTTTTGAGTGTTTGGGTTTTGAAGAGATGCTTCAGAACCCTTATTAGCTTCAAGAGACTCTTCCTAAAAAATGCTTTGCTTTTGAGCATTTATAGAAGGTTTATCTAGGACTCTACTTGATCTGAGTTGTACTTCATTGAGAGGAACAATCATATAGGTAGGAAATTGTTGACCTTCCATCATGTAAGCATTTTGAGGGTTTTTATTATTGGGGTTTGGCAATGGCTGAGAAGGAAGTTGATTTGACTTCTGTTGGAATGGAAGCAAGAGTTGAGAATTTGGATTCTGTTGAGAAGGTTGTTGTTGTTGTGGAAATGGCATGATAGTTGTGGATTTTGATTTGGAAGTTGTGGAGCTTGTTGGTTCTGAAAAGATGGAGGATATTGGTAGAATTGAGCAAATCTCCCATAAGGATTTTGCATACCTTGTACCCATGATTGAAAAGGATTTTGAGGTTGGGACCAAGGTTGTTGCCAAGGATTCCAATTTGGTGGGGGTTGAAAATTCATAGAGTTGCTAAACCCTTGATTTTGTTGCCCCTGCCAAGGTCTTCTTGCAACAAAACAGAGAGATTTGATTGTATTTGGATCTTCTTGAAAGACAGCTTTGAGCCCAGGAATTGAAGGACAATCCTTGGTCTCATGATTCTCTGAACAAATTACACATGTTTCTACAACTTTTGCTTCCAAGGGACATTCCCTTAGAGCATGTTTCTTCCTACACTTTGGGCAAAAGATGGCCAAAGCCTCAGCTTCTGCTTTCTGCTTATTGTGAATCTTAAGGGTGTCTAGTTGCTCACTAAGACTCCCTAAGATATCAGTTTTGAATTCATCAAGCATGTTGCCAATCTCAGCCCTACTTACCGATCCAGTTGCAGATTTATTTTCTCTGATGAGAGAAGGATCTCTAGGCCCTTTTTGAGTTTTAGATTTCCCCCTTGAGAGATGGACACATAATTCTGCTATATCAGAAAGTGGAAGTTGAGATATATCTCCTTTTCCCATCATGTTCAAAATATCTATCCATTCATCTCTAATGGCTTTTAATAGAAGGGCTTTCAAGGTCTCCTCATCCAAGTTACTCATTTTTGCTCTTTTCAGATTATATTGAAATCTTTCAAGTAACTCCTCCAAGTTTTCATCTTCTTTTTGCATCATTTTGAATACCTCATCCTTGTGATTGGTGGGCATACAATAGTCCAGGTACCTATCCAAAAATGCTTGTTTCATATCATTCCAAGACCTAATGGATTGAGTGAGTAATCCCATGAACCATTTCAAGGCTGCTCCTTTCAATGTTGAAGGAAACAATTTGAGTTTTTGAGAGTCTTCCAAATAATCATAAGTTCGACACACTACCTCAAACTCAAATAGAAATGTTTCAGGGTCCTCATTCCTAAACCCATGGAAGTTTGGGAGGACAGATGGTGAGATGTTTTTCATTGTGGCTCGGGAGTCCTCATCGACTATAGGAAACCCGAATGAGTTATCCCCATCCCTATTTCCCCCAATGTTACCTCTACCTCCTCCATTGTTTCCTCCTCCTCCTCTACCTCTACCTCTACCAAATCCAGTTGCTCCTTCCTCTGTCATGGTAGTTTCCCCGGAGACTTCAGAGTCTTCTGGTTCTTCTACTAAGGGTGTATGAGAAGGAATTTCTCCCTCTTCTTCAGATGATTCTACTTCTTCAATTACAATTTGTCTCTCTGTAGAAGGAAGGAAAGGATCTCTTTCTAGTTCAGATTCGATGGAAGGTGTGGGAGAGTCGACTCCTGCCTCTTGAATTCTAGGAATCCTAGGGCTAGGAGTGTAAGTTGGAGATGATGGAGGTGTCTCTTGTCTATTCCTTGAAGTAGATGGAGTTGTAAAAATCGAACTTTTGGCTCTAGCTAAAAACCTTCCCCTAGAATCTCTTGCTCTATGCATGTCATTTTTTTTTTATTTTTTCTTCAAGTCGGGCTAATAATTCTCTTTCTGATCTTCCAGGTCACTCTAGGTGCAAGAAGAGAGCATACTCAAGAAACTATTAAACCAATAACTTTCTCTTTTCTGATTCTCGAGATCACATTAAGTGCAAGAGGAGAGCATACTTTGAGATGTTATCAATTTTCCTTCTTTGAATTTTTTTTTTTTTTAGAAATTGGCTACCTAATTTCACTTCCCCGGCAACAGCGCCAAAATGTTTGGTCAATTTAGTGAAGTCTAAATTGCAACTTTTAAATGTCAACCCGGGGCTCGTAAGCTGATGAAGTGAGGTGTACTATATGTACTTAGATAACCGTTTTCTTAATCTTTTGTCGTTTTTAGCTTTTTTAAAGTTTGTTTTCGAATGTATCTTTCCTACTGTGATGTGATGGAAGTGTAATAAAGCAAGTGAAATGTGGATGATTGTGGTGATCTCTAAATTATTTCTCTAAACTCTACAAGAAAGCTTGAACAACAACTGCGATAAAATCAACTCTTAAAGGAAAATAAAGACATCAAATAAAAGATTAATGACATCGGCCCAGTATCTCTGCTGCTGAATGAAAATGAAAATGAAATCTACATTAAATCCAACTAAAAGTAAGAACAAATATCTCACACTATTTCAACTCTTCAACTTAATCTTCTCTATGAAAAAATATCATGAAATGTTAAGCAATGTGAAATCTAAGTGAAACTACATAAAAGAGACTAGTCACAATACTTTAACTTTCTCTTAACCTTTTGCCTTTCAGCTGAATTTATCATGTAAGAAACAGTTATGAATAAGTCAAGTAATGTGAGTTCTAAAGCAGACTAAATCAAGCTATACTAAGTGATATTTTGGCTCCCAATAAAGTTATTTGATTATGGAAAAGGAACCATCAATAGATGAACAACTTGATATCTAAGAGCAGAAAGTAAATATGCAAGTTAAAGAAATGACAGTAAGGAAAGTCAAAACTGCAAAACAATGAAGGTCAGCAACATAGACAAGATGATCACGCATGCCACTAGTTATGAAAAGAAAAGAAGGAAAATTGTCCCGGGCTTGCCTAAGAAACCTGCATAACACACTGATCAGTCATGAACATAAAAGTGCAGAAATGTAAATCAAAAGAAATCAAAGTTTATGTAGAGATAATATACATGTTGAAAAGAAATAAAAACGCAGCAATTAAAAGACATATGCACAGCTAATATACATGAAATAAGAAAAAGAAATGCAGGAAATTAAAGGTTTACTGTACAGGGCTTCAGCAAACAGGGGCCCTCTGCCTACTTCAGCC
This sequence comes from Pinus tabuliformis, assembly GCA_031772625.1. Classification (NCBI taxonomy): domain Eukaryota; kingdom Viridiplantae; phylum Streptophyta; class Pinopsida; order Pinales; family Pinaceae; genus Pinus; species Pinus tabuliformis. The sequence goes on along the minus strand of CM062810.1, from coordinate 251,918,062 downwards.
GGTTCAAGGAGCAGTTATACGCTTAAATGCAAAACAGTCTTCTCATGTATTGATAGCAAATGTAAAAGTACAGTGGGGAGTTCAAAATTACATACAAAGATGATTACCAAACGACTAACTCTACAGCGTTCAAGGACACTTTATTTATAAGGAGAAAGCAAACTACTTTAACGAGATCTATGCTATTCAACCAGCTATTTTAAAAACACGTGAATCCTCTGCGTCCCCGGATCTAGGTAACTGTCATCGTGTTCATTCAATCTGGAGAATATGGCTGTTGGATTCGTGCTTCTAGATTGTCTCCGTGGCTGAGGATGATGCCACCTAGCTTCACGTGCCCAAAAACAGAGCAACGTAGAGCCGTGCCACCGATGAACACTTCTGTTGACCGGTATTTGCCTCCTCATTGACTGCAGGCTTTTATGGCTGTTCTGGGTGATCTGGAGGGACACGTGCCATGTCCTTGACCCCTGGAACTTGCCCATGTGGCTCATCTTCTTAGAGGACACCTGTAACATATCGTTTAATAAAACAGCTGCGGAATCCTGTGTTGGCTGCAGAAACCTGGATCAGCTGCAAAAACCTGTGTTGGCTGCGGAAACGCAGCATTCTGAACCAAAATTCTAAACCAAACAACAGTCACTTAGCATAGTTAGAAAACCATGTAAAAAGTCCTAAAATACAATGATTTAATCAACTTGGTGGATGAAATGAGTGGGAAAAGGAGGCTGAGAGGTGTATGGGAAGGTACAGGTTCAAGGCTCTACAGGATCCCAAAGTGCACCCACACTCGTTCAAAGAAGAGTTTAGCAGTGGCTTCTGCTGTGATATTCTTATTGCAGGCCACCATAACGGCCATCTTCGAGAACCTGTCGACGACCACAAAAACACAGTCATTTCCATGCTTAGTGGAAGGAACGCCTGACATGTAATCCATGGAGATGGATTCCCAAGGTCGACTAGGGGTAGGCAACGGAGTATAGAGGTCGTGCTTCTTAATGGTTGGTTTGGCAATGGCACAGGCAGTACATGATCTGATGTACTTCCCAACATCCTGTCGAAGATTCGGCCAATAGAAATAATTTTGCAGTACTGCCACTGTTTTCTCGACCCCGAAATGCCCAGTAGCCCGACTGTAGTGTGCTTCCCAAATCATCTTGGCACGCTCGCTTGAAGGAACACAAAGGTGACCCAGGTGGCATAACAGGGCATCCTGGAGGTGAAAATCTGGAACATGCCGACCCTCCAAGAGTGTCTGGTATGTGTGGTCGAATTCTGGGTTGCTTTTGTAGAGAAGTGGCCAATCAGAAGTCTCGTGCCCACAAGAGTTGAGCACGGTGGTTAATGCCATGATCGGTGGTCGACTGAGGAAAGCTGCAACATTATTGGTGCTGCCCTTCTTATACTTGATATTCAAGTGGAACTGTTGCAGGTATGTAGACCACTTCTGATGGCGATCATTCTGCAATTTCCCTTGGGTCTGTATGAACTGCAGAGGTCGGTGGTCTGTGAGGATGACCGTTTCCTTCCCCAAAATGTAATGCTTCCATTGTCGGCAGGCCTGTACAATGGAATACATCTCTTTATCATAAGTGGGGTACTTCTGGACTGTGTCTGAAAGTGTTTCACTGTGATATGCCACTGGATGTCCATGTTGAGTAAGGACTGCCTCAATAGCATAGTCAGAGACATCTGTCTCGACCTCAAATGGTTGTTGTAAATCTGGTAACGCGAGCACTGGTGCCGTTCAGAGGCGATCCTTCAACTCCATGAATGCCTTCTGTTGAGATTCAGACCAAAAGAATTTTGCTTTCGCCCCTCCCTTGGTGACTTGACTCAAGGGCCAAGTAATATGAGAAAACCCCAACATGAACCTGCGGTAGAAGTTGGCAAGACCTAGAAAGCTGTGGAGCTCTGTTAGAGTGGTTGGAGAGGGCCAATCCTGAATGACTTGGATCTTGGCTGGATCGACATGCACCCCCTGTTCATCAATGATGTATCCCAGATACTGAACCTGGGTCATGCCAAAAGTGCATTTCTCCAAATTGGCACATAGCTTGTGTTGCCGCAGTGTTTGGAGAACCTGTCGGATGTGGTGGAGGTGCTCTTCCCAACTCTGGCTGAAGATTAAAATGTCATCCAAGTATACTACTACAAAGGAGTTGGTGAATGGCCGCAAGATGTCATCCATTAGCCTCATGAAGGTTGCAGGAGCATTCGTCAATCCGAAAGGCATAACCAACCATTCGAAAAGGCCCTCCTTGGATTTGAAGGCAGTCTTCCACACATCAGAGGGTTCGATTGGTACCTGGTGATATCCTGACTTCAGGTCGATCTTGCTGAAATATTTCGCCCCCTTTAGTTGGTCCAGGAGGTCATCAATCCGCGGGATCGGGTACCTATTACGGACAGTGATCTTGTTCAGCGCCCGATAGTCAATACAGAGTCTCCACGTCCCATCCTTCTTCTGTACGAACACGATCGGGCTCCCACAAGGCGATGAACTCGGATGGATGTGGCCTTTCTGTAGGAGCTCCTGAATCTGCCTCTTGATTTCATTGTTCTCCAGAACGGAGCGCCGATAAATTGGTCCATTGGGTAGCGGCGCACCTGGGGTCAGATCGATGGAGTGCTTGACCTGACAGTGCAGAGGAACCCCTGCAGGGGAGGTGAAGATGTCCTCGTACTCCTCCACAACCTTGTCCATCTGTAGTTGTCGTGCAGAGGGACCCCGTCTGGAGGCCGCGGCCACCGTCTTCTTCTTTCCTTAAGGGCGTATCATCAGGAAAAAAATTTTCTTGGTTTTGGAAATGATCTTACTGCATTGTTTTGCAGTAATCAAAGAGATGGCGGTAGGTGGCGCTACCTCTGGTATCTTGTACAACTTATTTCCCAATGTAATAATAACAGCACGGGGCCTTGATTCATACACAGCATGTCGCTTCCACAAGTATGGCTATCCTAATAATACATCACAAACTTCAAGGGGAGCAATGTCACATAATACCTCATCTGTGAAGTGCTTGATGTTGTATGGAAGGCGACACTGCTGGCTCACGCTAAGATCTCGTCCTTGGTGAAGCCACCCAATGGTGTATGGTTGTGGATGTGCTGTGGTCGGTAAGCCCAACCGCTTCACGACCTCTGTCGAAATGAGGTTCTTTTGACTCCCGCTATCAACAATGAACTGTATCGGGGAGCCCTTTACCCACATCTGGGAGTGGAAGAGACGCTCCTCCTCCTCTGGATCTTCGGGTTCATTTTTCTGGATCTTGGCGGTAGCAACAGTGGCGTTGGGATCCGCATCAATGATCTGCTTTCCTTTTTCATTCCCCTTATCGGGTTCTGACTCAGAGTCGGAACATGCATCTGATTCTGAAACCTTTAGCTCAGCCACCAGTGACTGCTTGGCCCGACACTCACTTGTGTTGTGAGTGGAGCTCTTATGGAACTCACACCATTTTCCAGTGTCCTTTTTCGGCTTCGCGGTGCTGTTCTTTGCTTGCAGCTTCGGCGGGTTGTCTTGGGCTGTCCCGCCTTGGCTTTGTCCTTTATTCTGTGGTTTAGGGGCACCTTTCCCCTGCTTTGGATTCACAGATCTAAAGTCTCGCTTCTTTTGTTTAAACTTCTACTCGACCTTGACGGTATATCGGTATGCTGCGCCGAGCGAGGAGATGTTCAAGAATTGTATTTCTTCCTGGATGTACTTGTGCAGGCAGCCACGGTATTTGAGTATCAAATGTTGCTCCGAATCCTTGATACCCAACTTTGTGCGAAGGGTATGAAAAAGATTGGTGAACTTCGGCACGTCTTGGTCCCTTCCTTGCCGCAGCGTGGTCCACTTTATGTATTCATCCTCATAGCTTCCGACAGGGTAGTACTGCTCCTTGATGGCATCCCGGAATGAATTCCAGGTAGGTGCGGCTGAAAATAGTGAGCCAGTACTTTCATCCTTCTGCTCGCAGTAGGTTTCCCACCAGTCCTTGACGTGGGGGGCTGCTTTGAGAAGAGCGAAAACAATCTTTTCCCGACTCGAAAATTCATGAACAGAAAAATAACCCTCTAGCAGATTTAACCATTTATCTACGGCATATGCGTCTATCTGACCCTCGAATATGGGGATTTCAAAATTGACTTGTACCTTAAAGGGTGTGGCGTTTCTAGAGTAGCTGCTGGAAGCCGATGCGTCGCTTCTGGGTAGTCGCTGAAGGATCTGGGCAAATTTGTCCATCATCGCGTTCCGTTGTCGCTCGAGAGCTTCTTCGAGCAAGATTTTGATGGGATCTCCTGCCCCCTCATCTTTCTTCTCATCCGCCATGGGAGGCCGTCGGGATTTACGAGGCTGGTCTTGCAAAGGCTCAACCAGTTCAAGCCCTAACTCCTTATATCCCGACCTTGTTGGGGACATGCAAAGAAAAACAGAGAAAAAGCAGACCGCTCTAATACCACTGATCCGGATTTAAACAGGAACACAACAAACTACAGAGATAACCATATACACAAAGGTGCAGCGGAAACAATACTTCATTTCATTAATGGAAAATACTGAAATATGCTTACAACCAGAAATGGAAATAAACTAGCTAGGGCGATGGTAGCTTATCTCTGAGAAGAGATGTGGTGGCTACATGCCTCTGAACTGTGTTACAATGAGACTCGAAGGCCTATTTATTGTTGAGAAACAATGGAAAACCCTTAACATTCCAAAACCTAACCCTAGGAGATGAAACGCCAAACTGTGGGCCCCGTTTGGGTAAATTGGTACATCAACTTCCCGGGGTCGTAACTTTGGCATACGATCTCCGTTTGATGCGTACAATAGCTCGTTAGAAATATCTATCCGAGAACTACTACTTTGGGAAGGGCAACATCGGTCCATGGACCCATGTTGCCCCCAGATTTCCCAAAAAACGTCGTTTAGGGCCTCAAAACGGCTCCAGAAGTTCAGGACCCGAAAAACTGCTAAAAATAGTAAGTTGTGCTACAATTAAAGAAACTGAAAATGCTGAGAGAAACAATGGTGGGGGTCCAGGTGGACTTGGCAGGTGGCCACCAATATCCACCTGGATCATTTTCATTGATCGCATGCTTGGTATCAAGTGTGATGGGATCGGTATGGTTCTTGGATGGTGGTGCATCTTTTCACATGACAGGAGATCGCGATTTGTTTTCTGATCTGGATGAGAAAGATCTTGGAGTGCACATCGAGATGGGCGATGATGGTAGATACAGTGCGACCGGTATCGGTACCATTTCCTTTGAGAGGGAGTCTGGTAAACCCTTCGTATTGAAGGAAGTGATGCATGTTCCAGGATTGAAGAAGAATCTTATCTCTGTGGCGATGTTAGAAGACAAGGGATATTGTGTTGTTTTCAGCAAGGGAAAGGCTTTCCTGCGCAGTAAGACAACTGGAGAAACCTGGAAGATAGGGGTTCGAGTCAAGAACCTTTATCAATTGCATGTAGATGGCTGCGCAACAATGGCATGCAAGGTAGAAGATTTGGTGAGCCGGGATGATGGCGAGCTGTGGCACAGGAGATTGGGCCACCTTCACCATGGAGCCTTGAAGATATTGTAGCAGATTTCTACTGGGCTTCCTAAAGGCACCCTTGCGTAGTCAGATCAGTGCAAGGGGTGTACTTTGGGAAAATTTGTGAAAGCCACCTTTCACAAGAAGGATAGTCGTGCCACGACGATCCTTGAGAGAATTCACACAGACGTGTGTGGACCTTTCTCAGTAGCTTCGACAACAAAGCATAGGTACTATGTGATCTTTGTTGATGATTTCTCTCGAAAGTGCTGGATATTCTTCATGCAGAAGAAGAGAGAGACATACTCAAAGTTCTGTGAGTTCAAAGCACTGGTCGAGAAGGAATCGGGGAAGAAGGTGAAGGCTCTTAGGAGAGACAATGGTGGTGAATTCATCTCTGGCAAGGTCAAAGACTTCTGCAGCGCAGAAGGGATTCGAAGAGAGCTCATAGCTCCCCATAACCCACAGTAGAACGGGGTTGTTGAATGGAAGAACAGAACGATCGTGGGTGCTACACGGGCGATGTTTCATGATCAGGGCCTACCCCTTCACTTGTGGGCGGAGGCATGCAATACTACAGTATATGTGTAGAACCGTTGTCCTCACAAGATACTTGGCATGAGTACACCCGAGGAGACTTATTCTGGTAAGAGGCCTAATATTTCCCATTTGAGGATTTTTGGTTTTCCTGTTTACATACATGTGACGAAGGATGCCAGGAAGAAGCTGGAGCCGACCGCAGAGGTTGGGATATTTGTGGGGCACACTGATACGCCCCACAACTATCACGTGTATTTGCCAGACAGTTGCAAGACTGTTGTGCGACAAGATATCAAATTTCAGGAGGAGAAATCCATGAAGTGTTTGCTTGAGAGGGAGCCACACTTGCATGTAGATGATGAGCTATTCGTTCCTAAGGATGAGCTTTAGGATGTCGATCAGCCACAAGATGAAGTTCATGGAGTGGAAGAGACCACTCATGCAGTGCCAACCATTAGAGGGCGAAAGCGCACTACAGAAGCTGAGCGACTGGCTCAAGATGCAGAGAAGGTTGTAGGACCACCTACAGCACAACGCAGACAGAGACAGTCACCTGATCGGTACACTGGATACATGGCTCTTGTGAGAAAATGTGTCATGACTGAGCCATCCTCTTTCGAGGAAGCTGTGGAGGATCCTGCATGGGTAGATGCCATGATGGAAGAGTATGATTCGATTGTCAGAAACAGTGCATGGGAGACTGTCCCAAGACTGGAGGGGAAATCAGTGGTGGGTTCGAGATGGATCTACAAAGTGAAGCAGGCAGCTGATGGGAGTGTGGAGAAGTACAAGGCAAGATTTGTTGCCTGAGGCTTCTCACAGATAGAGGGGATCGATTATGAGGAGACCTTTGCACCTGTCGCAAGGTATTCTTCCATACGGACGATTCTTGCTCTCTCAGTGCAGATGGGGTGGCACATCCATCAGATGGATGTGAAGACTGTGTTCCTCAACGGAGTCATTGAGGAGGAGGTGTACATAGAGCAGCCTGAAGGTTTCGAGATCTTCAGCAGTGAGTCGCATGTGTGCAGGCTCAAGAGAGCGCTGTATGGGTTGAAACAAGCACCTCGTGCTTGGTACACACGGATAGACAGTTATTTCACCGGACTTGGATTCTCCAAGAGTGAGGTGGATCCTAATCTATACTAGATTGTGGTGGAGGGTAAGTTGCTTATCATTGTACTTTATGTAGATGATTTGATTTTGACGGGAGATGAGCTGTTGATACTTTCATGCAAGGAGGATCTTGCTAGAGAGTTTGAGATGAAGGACTTGGGCCTCCTTCATTATTTCCTAGGATTGGAAATTTGGCAGCGCAGTGATGGACTATTTATTTCTCAGGGTAAGTATGCTCGGGAGATACTGGAGAAGTTCAACATGCATGGCTGCAAGCCTGTTGATACTCCTCTTCCTGTAGGTTGGAGGAAGGAGGATGCTACTTCAGCGGAGGTAGTGGATGCCACTGTTTATCGACAGTTGGTGGGGTCGCTTATATATCTGGTCAATACACGACCCGATATATGCTATGCTGTTAACCATCTTTCACAAGCTATGGTTAAGCCAACCAAGTTCTTCTGGAAGGTAGGAAAGCATGTATTGCGTTATCTCAGAGGCACATCGGGATATGGATTGTGGTAGAGACAGGAGGATGAGGTGAAGCTACATGGCTTCACAGATGCAAATTGGACAGGGAGCCCAACGGACAAAAAGAGCACATCTGGAGGGATCTTCAGTATCAGTTTGACATCATTTTCTTAGTATAGTGGGAAGCAAAGATCCGTGGCACTCAGTTCAGCAGAGGCCGAGTATATGGCAACAAGTTTGGCTGCATGCGAGGCTATATGGATGAGGAAGATCCTGGTCGGGTTGTTCGGGTCACACTTGGAGCCTACTGTGATTTATTGTGATAACCAGAGTTGCATTAAACTCTCAGCTAATCCAGTATTTCATGATAGATCCAAGCACATCGACATCAGGTACCATCATATCAGAGATTGTGTGTAGCGGAGAATCATGTTACTTTCATACATTCCCACGGAGGATCAGGATGCTGATATCTTGATGAAGGCGCTCACTAGGAGAAAATTCGAATACCACAGAGGCAGGATAGGGGTTGCAGATAATCCATATCTTGTTGAGAGGGAGTGTTGAAAATGCAACAAGATGATGGAGCTTAGTGAAAAGAAGTCGCCTTCACTAAGTGGGCCCGCAGGCTATTTTTGGCGCAAAGTCTATTTTTAGACTATGTCTATTTTTAGACATATGGATCATGGTCTATGAGTTGCAGGATGCTATTTATGGATGATTGGTCATGTTGGTAAAAATAGATGGAATTCTATTTTTAGACATATGGCCAGAGTCTATTTTTAGACTGCCAGTTTAAAAATAGAACAGTCGAATATTATTAGCTCTTAATAATATTTGGACTATAAACATTATCTTATCCTCTTGCAGCACTTCAGTTCGAGCTACGAATGTGGCACATGCAACTGCCAGAAGGAAATACGCTTTTCCTATGGGTTAGTTGAGCTATTGCATGATGGACTTCAGTTAGAACTCAAGTGATTGAGTTTGGTGGAGTTGATTGAGGAGTTGATGGAGTTGTGTTCAATTTGACTTAGTTGAACTAGTTGTATTTAGTCTAACTGCCAAATACACTAGTGATGAGTGATGTGAATTAATTATTAATTAATTCACTAATTATTAACTCATAAATCAACTAAAGAATACATCAGTTAACTCAGTGCATGGACAGTTCAGTGGAGACAAGTGTTAGAGGTGGGTGAAAGGGTGAGTCTACTATCAGTTGTGACTATAGCTGTGCATGAGATTTGCACAATCATTGATTGAGATTGCCAATGAGGATTGCACAGTACAGGAAAAGGGAAAACGAGCTTGGATCATTCCTATTCTCATCTTGGATTGCGCAGTAGAGGCAGGCAAACAGTGGAGGAGATTTGAACCTGTGACTTGATTCAGATCTGAGCTAGTTTGTGTGTAGCAGGTGGAGATAGTACTGAGTACTTGTGAGGAGTATTGTACTATGTATTGTTACATGTTCTCTATCATTATAATATATAGATAGTTCGTGGTTTTCAGCTGTATGATTTCTCCATTACATACTGTGTTGATATGTGTGATTGATGTTTCAATGTGCGCATGCGATTGTTTTGGATTCCGCAAATTGATGATCAACGTAGAGGAGGTTATGTATTATGCATGCATTCCAAAAATAGTGTATAATCAGGATAATCTTTGTGAATAAGTGTTATATTATTCAAATTTCTACATTTTAATCTAGGTAGAGAAGGGCACTTGTATGTGGAGTGATTTTCCTCACAGATCAAGCATATTTCTATAAGGTTCAATGGACATTCATTCCTAGGGTGCCTCCTTGTGCATCTAGGGCATAAGATGGCTAATTCTCTATCTGCTTCCTCCTGCTTCCGTTTGATTTGCATAGTGTCTATTTGCAAAGCAAGAATTTGCAACGTTTCACTCTTAAAGTCTCCCAACATGTTCCCAATTTCACTTTTTCTGGATGTATTGGAAGAGGATGAATTGGCCACTGCCTGAAAAGCCCTACCCTTCTTTCTAGATTCCCTAGAATGATTCTTGAAAACTGTCTTGATATTATCATAGGGTAACTGGTAGATGTCCCCTCCTGACAGCAGGTTTAGGGTTTCTAGAAGGTCTTCCCTGATCCCCCTGAGAAGGACTAACTTAAGTGACTCAAGATCAAGTGTGCACCTGACCCTTTTATAGTTGAGATGGAATATTTCCTCATAATCCTCTAAGGACTCATCATGTACCAAGGTCATTCTAAAAATTTCCTCTTTGGTATCTTTAGACCTGCAGTAGTCCCTATACTTGTTTTTGAAATATTGTTGCATCTAAGCCCAAGTGGTGATACTATCCCCACGTAAACCCATGAACCAATGAAGTGTTGCATCCTTGAGAGTGGATGGGAATAATTTCAATTTCTGATTATCAGAGGTGTAATCGTAAGTTCTGCATATGATAGCAAATTCAAACAAAAAAGTATCTAGATCCTCTGAGGTCAGGCAACAGAAGTGAGGAAGAAGTAGAGGGGCTTATGTTTTTCATCTTGGCATCCCCATTAGTTTCTCTGATGAGAAAAGCACACTCAATTCTTTCCTTGTCTCCCCTTTCAATTCTATTTTCAGCCATTGTGTCAGTTGGGATGGTTTCTTCTTCTTCCCCTATAGGATGTTAAAAAATTTCCGATTGTTCGCCTAAGGGGTCCTCTAACTCACAACCACCGAAGAAGACGTAAGGTTAGCTGTTTCAAGTGGTGGGGGTATTTGGTAGAAATTTTCCTAAGTTATCCCTATTCCTACAAGCCATTAAAGGAGTGTTTTTTTTCTTTTTTAGTTTTAAACTACTTGTAGAATTGAAAGAAAACAAAATTGAATTGCATCTATTTACTGAATGGAACTAATTGCAGAATGAAAGAGGTAAGAAAAGGAAGAAAGAAATAAGAAATCACATCTACTCAGACACATCCCTGGCAATGACGCCAAAAAGTGATGAGCACCAGTATTGCAGCAAGGATGTTGCAAATCTTGGGGCTACAGTCTTTACTTCATCAACCCGGGGCTCGTACAAACTTGGAGGTGACAGTGTTGTACACACAAATAGATGTAATTGGTCTACTCTTTGTCATTGTTGAAATGGGGCAATAGACCACTAGGGTTTCTCAAACCAACATTCTATCAACTAGAAGAAGTCTAATTACCAACTTGGAGAAGGGAAATTTACCCTAATTGGAAGAAAATAAATGTTGTCTATTGCACGAAGGAAAGATTGAAAGAAATGATTGCAAAACAACATGAAATCCTATATCTACTTGCTAACATACTTTGCTTGCAAAAGAACCCTATTTTAACACATGTGAGGCTTTAACTAATTTAAACATGAAATTTGATCTAAAGAGTGCTAACTGCTGTGTGAAAGAATAAATATAAAATAACTTTTTCTTATCTTTTTGCTTGAAAAATGTAAATGCTAATATTGCTTGGTTCTTTGGCAGGGGACACAGGTGTGGAGGAAAAGGAGTACAATGATTCAGATGGTTTGGAGGGCAAGTAGGGGCCTAATCCTGACTTTAGTGATGATTTTTCTCAAATCAAGCTCAAAATAGGCTACTACAGGTTTTCCTATAGGATGTTTATAGGAATTACTAGTTCACCTACAAGATCCATTGTTTTACTACAGGATCCGATGTTTTACTACAAGAACAGATCGAAAGCTTGGGGAATCGTCTAGAAGGCAGGATGGAGCTTGGAAAAGGTGAATAAGGAGGAAATAAGCATGAGAGTGGTAGGAATTTACTTAGAACTCAAGCCAAAGATTTAATATGGTTGGATTTTCTCAACGGAGATGGCAAGTTTTCCTCATAAGACAAGAATTCAAATTGAGACCTTAGTGAATTTTGGCAATCATGGGTGGATATGGATTGGATGAGGCTGATGAGATGAGATCTCCCTGCAATTTAGAAACTCCTACAACAACAAACAACATTCTTGGCATTCATACATAAACTCATCAAAGATAAGAAGGGTTTATTCAAATAGAGGAAAAAAACATAGTTTTCATTGTTTACTTGCTAAATTCATGCATGGAAGTGTTTGAAACCAATATGGAAGCGAGATGAGATCAGTGGAAAACCTAAGAGATCAGAAAATACCAATAGCAACTTATCTATGAAACTGAAAGATAATGACCTAATTAGCATGGAAACCTAGATTACACAAAAAGCAATAATTTTGTCTTTTTGGGTTGTATGAGCAGTGTTCCTCAAACCATGATCCCTGCAAGAGAGAAATGAGGTGAAAAACACTTGCTGTCAGTCTTTTTGGAATATATTATTATCACTACAATGCTATTGTTAGAACTATCCACAAATGGAAGCAAACTAATTAAATCTACCAACACTTGCAAATTAACAACACCAAAATCAATTTAACTCTAACTATGAAGATAACCTAAGCATACATATACAACCAGAGGAACCTCTGCTGCTAGGGTTGGTCCCTAACCCAAGAGCTTCAGCCCTCTGAGTCAACTCAGTTCTGGATTAAGGGAATGCTACTCATTTTCACTAAAGAAATTAGAAATACATAAGAGTGCTTGGTTACAATGCTTCAACTTGAAAACTGCTTAGCTATCTTGAACAAAAAATTTGATTCCTAATGAGGCCATAGGCCTCTTGATTTATACAACTGAAGTTACCAAAAAATTCCTTAAATTTAGGGAGGCTTGGCTCCAATCTCAAGATCTATTGGTCTTCAACTGTCACTAGCTTGGCTTCCAATGAACTTCATGACTCGGTTGCTTGCAACTTCGAGTCGATGAGATTTGATTGAGGAATCTTCGAGTGAGTGACGAGTTAAGGATGGACATCCCATCTCCTAGAATCCCTCTTGCTTGTCTCCATTCAAGTTCCTGCACTTTAATTAGCCAAAATTTGCTTCAGAACCTACAACCAATGCACATTAGACCACTAGACATGACATCTCACCTTTACTCTCCTCATTAAGCAAAACAGAATTAAAACATGTAAAGAATGATTAAAAAAGTTGATTTTAGTAAGCTGGAGGTGCATTAAGGTCCATATAATTTACCCATTGATGAGCCTGATCACTAGCTAGGGCTAGGGCTTGAATCTCAACTAGGGCCGAAGTCGTTGCCCCTTTGGAGCATTCAACAATTGTACAAAGGGTGGTTTTTTCAAAATAAACTCCTTTTAGTGGCTAATCCATCCATATTAGGGCTAAAGTATTATGCCCTAGGTAAATTTTTCACTAGAAAAGCCTTAATTTGCCCTAGGCTTCAACTTGGGGCTTATTGAAGGCCTCTTGTTCCATAGATTGAAGGTATACATTGTTTAGAAGCCTTTTCTTGGACTTTTGATTTTAGGTTGATCCTTTTTCCTTGTTATTTCTCAAGCCTTGGGTCATGTTGTGCCTTAATTAGGCATATTGGAGGATATGAATTTCCCTATTATGCTTGCTAATCCTTGTTCTTAGGTAGAGTTGACCTTCTTAAGCCTATCTTGTCACCTTGTCCCTTGTACTTGACATATCCTTCTAGGTGACCTACTATAGGGTAGCCTACCTAGTGGTGAAACCCCCAAAAAGAGTAGGAGATAGTGGTTTTGGTGACAATGGACCACACCTCTTATTTTTGTCCCTTGGTCTAGCTTTTGCCTTGTGACCTCCCCTTATAAGACCTGCTATATTTTGAGGCAACATTCACATAGATATATGCAGAACAACAAGAACAACAACTCTGCAAGGTGAAAGGTACTTTACCTTATTTATTAATCATTATACTATAATTTTTCGGGTTTAATTTCTTAAAGAAAATTCGAAATACTAGATACTTTCAAATCCTTCAAAGCCTTAGTTCAAAATGAAAGTGATCTAAGAATAAAATGCCTAAGATTAGATAGAGGAGGTGAATCTACCTCAAATGATTTTAATGAATTCTGTGAGAAGTATGGAATCAGGAGACAATTTTCAGTTGTAAGAACTCCACAAAAAAATGGAGATGTATAAAGAAAGAACAAATCAATATAAGAAACAATGAGAAAAATGTTGTTAGAAGCCAAATTACTAGACAAGTTTTGGAAAGAAGCAATTGATGCAACAATACATCATGAACAAAGAACAACTCTGAGTTAACAACAATAAGACACCATATGAGCTATGGAAAGGTAGGCCAACCTTAGTTAATTATTTTAGAACTTTGGAAGTAAATTTTACTATGGAATTTTTAGATTTTTTTTAGTCATGATATTTTATATTTAAAGCCATCGTCAAAATCTATTAGAATTTTAAGGTTTTTCAGAGTAATGATATTTATTTTCAATTCCATTGCTAAAAAATATTGGAAATTTAGTTTTTTAAAGAGCATTGATGTAACATCAACACTTTTTGATTTCAGTGTGATTTTTCATGTTTATTGTACAAAAAAATTAGTTTTTAATGTCGTTGTTAAAAAAATTAGAATTTTAACCAAAAAAAAAGTGTTGATGCGGCATAAAGTTGCATAAACACTTTTCATTTCAGGGTGTTTTGGAATTTTTAACCCCAAAAAAATGTTGATTCAACATCAACACTTTTCATTTTCAAGATGTTTTTCATTTTTTGCACAAAAATAGGGTTTTTTTGAGCTAAAGTTATCATTTTGAGGTCACAATTATCGTTAAGTTGGTAACTTTGTTCAAACATATGCTTAGAGAAACCTTTGAATACCTTAAATAGAAGTTGGGAGAGTGTTGACGGTACAGGACCCGCCAACATGTCAAGGGATCTCCCTGGTAAGAAGTCCCGATTAGACCTCAGACCGTTTGGTGTAGGAGTCCCAACAGTAAGTTGTACGGTAATGCTTTGACCACGATTTCGCACAAAGGCAAGTAAGATGCCCCTATTGGTAGCAAGGGTGTGATAGTTGCAATAAGTCAAGGAAGGTGCATGAAAGGTTCTAACACACGGAGAGTGAGATGAGTGCGCCCCTTGGAAACCTGTAATAGTATGCGGCTTGGAAGGGAACACATGAGCGAAGATGCATCATAAGCTAGAAAGAAAGTTAGTGAGCAATCGAAAGTGATGGTTAAACCAACATCACATTTCAGAAATATTCATACATACTTATATAGAATAGTCCATACATGCATGCATAAGCAAACAAATACATATATTATTTAGAGTAAACCAAATAGCATAGAATACAATACAACATATGCATGAAACATGCTGGCTCTGTTGTATTAAAAATTGTAAGTTCCAGTCATACAATACATCCATGTCCAACCACTAGTTCTGATAGCGGAATGTTACACCCACAACCGCGTGCTCCTCCAAAGAGATATACTAGCTCTACTCAGTGGAGAAGCCAAGGCACATTACAATCCTGTCCAAGCTTTATCTAAGATACTCCTATCGAAGCTTGGCTGACCAAAATCCTATACAGTGAGTTATAAGGTACTATTTATAGCAAAGGGTGGGGTGACCCTTGACATTCCCCTTTAAGACCGTTCATCTACCCTCACAACTCTTCAACTACTCTATGACTGTTACATTCAACTATCGACACTTGAACTTCCACTTGACAAGACGTTACATTACAGTGCACATGTACCCATGTGAGACAAAATGGCTTGAGAAAGCCATGCAAGACATCACTGACACTCGGACCGTTGTGGTGAGACAAACTCTTTGGCATGCTTGTGATGGTCTAAGGTGATGTGATGATGCCAAGATTGGTTGTCTATGATGGTGTCCGTGTGCTCAATGGTGACATCTTGATGAAGCGAACTCTTGCCTTCGTTGCATCCAGGTGCAATTATATGGCTCCTCTGTCCAACTCGTCTGATAGCATGTGCATGGTCGTCCTGGTGCAATCGTACTGGCAATATGTTGATGCATAGTGTCTATGCTGCTCTCCAAGCATGTGCTAGTGGCCATGTGCATCAACTTGTTAAGGTACATGTTCAACTCTAGTCAGACTTGCTTCTTGTCTTCGCCTCGGTGAGTATGCCGAATGGGTGGGATCACATGCGTGCGCACAATGACATGCATGATGCTGCATTCCCTTGCATGCAATCAACAAAACTACTCACCTTGTCTTATCCATGTGAACTGTTGGGATGGATCTATAACTTGTACGGGCGCAATTTCATCCGTGAGTGCATGTTTTGCCCCTTGATGTACTTGTTCTTGCTGCAACTCATTCTCTTGTCTATGCAACTCTTGTTCTTCCTTGAGTTGCTACTTCAACACATGCAACTCCTTCTATATTCCACTCTCTGTCTTTGCGTGATCTTCATGTCACACCGTCACCTCATAGCCTGAGTCTCCAGAGTTTCTTTCATCACAAGTGGATCTACTCGAGCTTGCAACTTTGTTTCGCCTCTGAGTTTTCAAAAAATTTCCTCTTGCGTTCGTTTCATCCGGTATGCTACCTTCAGCTGTTGTTGATGGTGCTTCTTGGTGTGATGTTGTTGCCGTCATATCTTGATGTCCTTGTATACAAACAACTTGATGTCTTCGTGGGTAGGAAAGTTCATGGACACTTGATCGACTGCATTCCCAAGTGTGCTCTGAACGGTGTCTTCAACTCTACTCTCCTGGAAACCATTGTACCTATGCTGCTGAGAGGCAGATTAACACCTGCGATACCTAGAGACATGGAAACACTCATGGAAAGAAATCTATCAGTTGAAAACCAAAATGAACTTGAGAACTGACTTGTAACATACCCGTGTGACTGATCATGAAGGTTGCACAATTTCCTCCGAAAGGTCAGGAGACTGACTGCCAAAACTGTGCAAGACACAATTCGGGTTGTTAGTAAGCTGACTGACTGCTAGAACTGCGCAATGCATAGTCCAGCCTGGCCTGCTAAAGGTTGAAATTGCGTAATGTGCAATTTCAGTCAGCAGTGACATGCAACCAGTAAACTGCATTGCATAGTTTCTGGGGCCAACAGGACACTGCCTCCAAGAATTGCGCAATGCATGCTTGGAAGTTAATGCCTGGATAGACTTACAAAATTTCTAGAGGGAAGGCAGAGTCTTTGCTTCTGGAAATGTGCAGTGCTAGCCGGGCAAGGCATGGTCTGGGCCAAGGCAGCCCAGTCCGGCCGGCGGGCAACTGAAAACATGAGAAGTGTGAATGCATGATAAGATAAGTGCAAACAAGAGTGAATGATCATTCATGCAAACAACAATCGCAAGATTCAGAAAACGGGAAAGCATGAATGTGTGTGAAGCGAGTGGCTGAACCATCAACCATCCGTGGAAAATAGTGTCATGCATGCGATAACAATGAGATGCGAACGAAAACTGAAACGGTGCTTCTAAAAGCTAACATGCATCAAAATGATAACAAGCGCTCACTAAAATCAAGCAAACAACAATCACAAAAAGCAAAACACAAAAAGTGACAGAAATGCAACACAAGACATGGAAGGAAATATTACCCCAAAACAACTGAGATGAATGTGCCGATGACTCCTAGATGCAATGTGGGATGTCAGAGATGCAAGGTCGATGTGAGGAATGAGTTATGCAATTTTCGATTCATGAGTTTCGATAAAATTGAAGATGTGACGCGCATGCCACAAATCTAGGAAGAGCGACACTTGGTGGGAGGTTTCTGAAATGATCCTTGCATGCAACCTCTAGTTGCTAAAAGTAGATCCCTGAATTAAGGGATGCATTTGCATGCTGCCTTGGGAGGACCAGCCCATGCATGCAAATTAGTTTTTCTTGGTCCCGGAGGGAACCGGTCAACCCAATTGCATATGCAACAGTCTGTTCACCTGGGAGGAAAAAATGCGCATTTTTGGGAGGGAGATGGGCTGGCTACCCAGAGGGATTATGAAATTTCTGGGTAGAGCAGCTGACTACTGCCCAGAATTACTCAATTTTTGGGCTAAGAAATCCTATTGGGAGGAATTGCGCAATTTTTCTAGTGAACAATGATAGGCATATATGCGCAATTCTGAAACCCAGCAGGCTGCCAGACAAAAGTGCACAATTTATGGAGGGAAGGCTTGTTCCCCTCCAGAATTGCGCAATTTCTTGAGGGAGCTGCTTAGCCTACAGTGGGACCAAGTTCGCTAAAACAACTTGTGCGGGGGTTGCAACAAGCTTTGATGGACAGGCTGTCATTCTGCAAGAATATCACTTAAGCTTGTGCACTTGACAAGGCAAGACATGCTGCTATGAAAGGTTGGTAGGGAGGCTCCAAAACGAAGCTAAGGCAAAATTTTGGAGGATGGTTGTAGCCGCTATAACACTTGGCAACACATTGGTAGAAATCCAACTCTCTAAATGGACCTTGTTCGTGAAAAGCAAGTCTAACACCTCCGGAAGTATTGTTCAATTCTCATTTCGTCTTGGTTTCCACGCTTGCTTGATTGCAAGATGTAGCATCTTCCAAGCTCCTGGTCGATTGACACACAATCCAAGCCAAGTCAACACAGTTGCTTCGATTAGGGTTGAGGGGTATATTGGTGCACAAGGAGTATAGTCGTCAGAGTCTTAGTTTCATCTCTGGTGTTGCTCCGCTACCAACAGCCTTGGATAGTACCCCGATGGAGTCACGTAGGAACACAAGCATTGCTCCACTTCCAGCGAGCCTAGTCAGTACCCCGACGGAGTTACTTGCATCACCTCTCTATGCAGGAAGCCTTTCTCTTCCTTCACCTTATTCATTTTTTTATTTTTTTTTTCATTTTTTATTCTTTTCATAACAGTTGCGCATAACACTTATTCATTTCAGAGGCAGAAGAGGGATCTCGACTTATTGAGAGAAGAAGAGGATGTTCCTTCAGAGAATTAGTTTATTATATACCTATGATGTGCTTGTTAAGTTTCCCCCCTCACCTTACTCTACTTGATTGAGTTGCCAAGGGTTAGCCCAAAAATAACCGACTAGAGTAGGTGACACTAGTTAGCTTGCAAGCATTGTGTTTTCACCAATTTTCATTTCGAACAGTACGTATTTTTGATTGATGTATCATGGACTAAAGGCAACAAGTTCTTACATAAGAGAGAGGACAAAAGATAACCAAATGTTGATAGTTGTACAAGTCCTCTTTTACTTTACCCAGCTTGTTTCAAGAGTCGCACACGGTCCATGCGAAACTAACCTACGGAAAATAACAAGAAAAGAAACCAAAAAGCAAAGAAAGAAGCATAAGCAAGTGCGAAATAAAAGCAAGTAAGAAAACAAACAAACACACAAAGAAAGAAGCAAACATGCATGCAAGCAAACAACTCAAAAATCAAACACTACTCCTACTCCTAAGCTAACAATGCATGGGTTGTCTCACGTGAAGTGATACTTCCAATGCAGCCACCGTCGCATTGGTTGACCCATGTTGGTGATGGCTTGGTCTGCGAGCAACCCAGTTATGCGAACCAGCAAATGTGAAAGATACAATAGTGAAAACAGACACACTCTGAGCTTATAAGCGTCCACAGAACAAAAAAGAGTGAAAGCGCATGACATGCACTATGTGGAATTTCCATGATGCTATGTGACACTACATGCAGATGTTAAGCATAAGCACACTCTTGATTGTGACATGAAAGCACACATGAGGAAGGTAGACCACTTGCGTAGCGCAAGTGTGCTTGCTGAGTAAGATTCCTCCAATGGATGAGCAATGGGATTGTGTAGTTTGAGTGGAGGAAGTGAAATCTAAGTGTTAGATTGATCTTCAATGCATACAGATGAGTGATGAGGAGCCTTGCATGTTTGAACAATTTCCTGATCAGAAGTGAAACCAACCCTAGGACAGCAAGACCCTGACATAACCATCAGCTCGGGCTAAAGTGCCTCGACAGTCTGTAGGGTTTCGAATTCGTTGACAGATGGATCATCGTAGACCAATGGCTTAGATGGATTAACAACGAGTGAATCAAAATTGTGATTGGATGACGAGGTAAAGAGATCACGACAACCAAGATTAGAAACTTAGGATGTTGGTCAACATCCTCATCATTTGATGAATCACATAGAAGGGTAGATGAGAAGCAAAAATGTTCATCCTTTGCATTTCCAGAAAATATAGATGAAAAATCAAGTGGATGTTCAAAGAATGATTGGTCCTCTCCGTTGTTAGATGATGGAATGACATCCGGTGTGTCTTGTGAATGATCAACAAGGGGTGATTTTGTGGATGGAGATACACAGGAAAAATTCGGGATGGAAGGATCACCAAGGAGGTCAAGAAAAAAAGAAGGAGGTACGAATAGACATGGATGGTCCTCTGCTGTCGGTGGATGTTCAAGTTCCCAGTCATACTCTTAGTGAATGACAGTGTGTGTTGGTTGTGCAACAACAACTCTATCGATAGATTGATCCTCATTCAAAAAAGGTGTAGAGTCCAGAATGGAAGAACACAAGACAGTGCAATCTAGAGGATTATTAGAATACAAGGACAAAGGTTGAGGTACGAAATACATGTGATAAACCATGGGATTCCCAACCAATCTTGCACAGAAATCGGAAGGAGCAATGTCGTGAGGATGTGACGGTTGAACATATGTGTGTTCATGCTCTCCCACATCACTTTGTGATGGTGGAGCTATTTGATGAGGGGACGACGGAAAATCACTTGTGACAACGACTGTGTATGTCTGTGATTGCGCAAATACATCATTGAAGTATGCTGAGTAGGGTTTGAGCTTGAACTTCTTCTTGGGATTGATAGATTGGATAAGGCAATATTCAAATCTGTCCATGAGATACTGAAATTTCATCTGAATTTTCGGGGCTTCAAACATGAATAGACAGAAGCACTCCAAAAACTCCATAGGTGATTCGTGCGGGGCCTTCTGTTGTTTTAACATTTTTTTATCAAGTACTTCAGGATCAAAATGGTGGAAAATAGATTCGATTAGATCGTTGAACTGCTTGAATGAGTGCACAGAGTTATGAGGTAGTGTGCCACACCATTGTGATGGGTGGTCACAAAGTGTGTGTGCGAGCAACGAACATACCTCTGTTTCATGAATATCTTCCATGCCCCCCATGAGTGCATGGAAGTCATCTAAGTGCTTAGGTCAGACCACTTCACCTTCACCATCATACATGATTTATGACAAGTGATCCCATAACTCCTTCTCGATGTGAAAGATATGTTCATTGGACAAACATTTTGGAGGGCGAACTATAAAAAACTCCATGATAGATGTGCGAAGACTCAAAATAAATGATGAGGGCTCCGCTTGTCATCTAGCCCTCCTTATAGCGCCAGAAATGTTGATGGTGTTGGACCCGCCAACATGTCAGGGGATCTACCCAGTAAGAAGTCCCAATTAGACCTCAGACCATTTACTGTAGGAGTCCCAACAGTGGGTCGTACGGTAATGCCTTGATTGCGATTTCACACAAAGGAAATTAAGATGTCCTTGTTGGTAGCAAGGGTGTGATAGTTGCAATAAGTTAAGGAAGGTGCATGAGAGGTTCTAACACACAAAGAGTGAGATGAGTGCACCCCTTGGAAACCTGTAATAGTAAGCGGCTTGGACGGGAACACACGAGCAAAGATGCATCACAAGCTGGAAAGCAAGTTAGCAAGAAATCGAAAGTGATGGTTAAACCAATAACACATTTAAGAAATATTCATAAATACTCATACAAAATAGTCCATACATGCACGCGTAAGAAAACAAATACATATATAATTTAGATTAAACCAAATAACATAGAATACAATACAACATATGCATGAAACGTGTCGACTCTGTTGTATTAAGAAGTGTAAGTTCCAATCATACAATACATCTGTGTCCAACCACTAGTTCTGATAGCGGAACGTTACAGCCACAACCGCGTGCTCCTCCAAAGAGATATACTAGCTCTACGCAGTGGAGAAGCCAAGGTGCGTTACAATACTGTCTAAGCTATCTCTACGATACTCCTATCGAAGCTTGGCTAACCAAAAGCCTATACAATGAGTTATAAGGTACTATTTATAGAAAAGGGTTGGGTGACCCTTAACATTCCCCTTTAAGACCGTTCATCTACCCTCATGACCCTTCAACTACTCTATGACTGTTACATTCAACTATCGACGCTTGAACTTCCACTTGACAAGATGTTACATTACAATTCACATGTGCCCATGTGAGACAAAATGGCTTGAGAAATCCATGCAAGACATCACTGACACGCAGACCATTGTGGTGACACCAACTCTTTGAAATGCTTGTGATGGTCGAAGGTGATGAGCTGATGCCAAGCTTGGTTGTCCATGATGGTGTCCGTGCGCTCAATGGTGACATCTTGCTGAAGCGAACTCTTGCCTTCGTTGCATCCAGGTGCACTGATATGGCTCCTCTGTCCAACTCGTCTGATAGCATGTGCATGGTCGTCTTGGTGCGACTGGGCCGGCAACATGTTTATGCATAGTGTCTATGTTGCTATCCAAGCATGTGCTGGTGGCCGTGCGCATCAACTTATCGAGGTACATGTTCAACTCTAGTCAGACTTGCTTCTTGTCTTCACCTTGGTGAGTGTGCCGAATGGGTGGGATCGCATGTGTGCGCACAATGACATGCATGTGACTGCATTCCCTTGCATGCTATCAACAACACTGCTCACCTTATCTTCTCCGTGCTAGCTGCTGGGATGGATCTATAACTTGTACGGGCGCAGTTTCATCCATGAGTGCATTTTGCGCCCCCTGCTATACTTGTTCCTAGTGCAACTCATTCTCTTGTCTATGCAGCTCCTATTCTTCCTTGAGTTGTTGCTTCAACACATGCAACTCCTTCTCTATTTCGTTCTCTACCTTCGCGCGATCTTCATATCGCGCTGTCACCTCATAGCCTGAGTCTCCAAAATTGCTTTCATCACAAGTGGATCTGCTTGAGCTTGCAACTTTATTCCACCTCTGAGTTGTCAACAAACTTCCTCTTGCGTTCATTGCATCTGGTATGCTGCCTTCAACTGCTATTAATGGCACTAGTTGTTGTGATGTTGTTGGCGTCATATCTTGATGTCCTTGTCTACAAAAAACTTGATGTCTTCGTGGGTAGGCAAGTTCATAGACACTTAATCGACTACATCCCCAAGTGTTTTGTGAACGGCGTCTTCAACTCTGCTCTCTTGGAAACCATTGTGCCTGTGCTGTTGAGAGGCAGATGAACACTGGTGATACCTAAAGACATGGAAACACTCATGGAAAGCAATCTGTCGTTCGAAAACCAAAACGAACTTGAGAACTAACTTACAACATACCTGTGTGACTGATCATGAAGGTTGCGCAATTTCCAACGGGAGGTCGAGAGACTGACTGCAAAAACTGCACAAGGCACAGTCTGGGTTGACTGAATGCTAGAACTGCACAATGCTAGTCTAGTCTGGCCTGCTAAGGAATGAAACTGCGCAATGCGCAATTTAAGTCAGCAGTGACATGCAACAAACAAACTGCATTGCACAGTTTCTTGAGCCAACAAGACACTGCCTCCAAGATTTGCACAATGCATTCCTGGAGATCAGTGCCTAGATAGGCTTGTGTAATTTCTGGAGGGAAGGCAGAGCCTTCGCTTCCAGAAATGTGCAGTGCTAGCCGAGCAAGGCACGGTCCGGGTCAAGGCAGCCCAGTCCAGCCAACGGGCAACTGAAAACATGAGAAGTGTGAATGCACGATGAGATGAGTGCAAACAAGAGTGAATGATCATTCATGCAAACAACAAGCGCATGATTCAGAAAACGGGAAAGCATCCATGTGTGTGAAGCGATTCGCCGCAACGACGACTGTCCATGCAAAATAGTGTCATGCATGCGACAACAGTGAGATGCGAACGAAAACTAAAACAGTGCTTCTACAAGTTAACATGCATCAAAATGACAACAAGTGCTCACTGAAATCAAGCAGACAACAATCACACAAAGCGAAACAAAAAAAGTGACAAAAATGCAAAACAAGACATGGAAGGCGTGATTACCCCAAAACAACTGAGATGAATGTGCCGACGACTCCTAGATGCAATGTGGGATGTCAGCGCTGCAAGGTCGATGTGAGGAATGAGCTCTGCAACATCTGGTTCATGAGATTCAATAAAATCAAAGATGTGACGCTCATGTCACAAATCTAGGAAGAGCGACACTTGGTGGGAGGTTTCTGAAATGATCCTTGCATGCAACCTCCAACTGCTAAAAGTAGATCTCGGAATCAAGGGATTCCTTTCCATGCTACCTTGGGAGAAGCAGCCCAGGCATGCAAATCAATTTTGCTTGGTCTCGGAGGGAACCGATCAACTCAACTGCACATGCAACAGTCTGATCAACTGGGAGGAAAGAATGCTCATTTCTGGGAGGATGCTGGGTTGGCTGCGTAGAGGGATTATGTAATTTCTGGCCAGAGCAGCTGACTGCTGCCCAGAATTGTGCAATTTTTGGGTTGAGAAATCCTCTTGGGAGGAATTGCTCAATTTTTCCAGTGAACAATGACACGTAGGTTTGTGCAATTCTGGAGCCCAGCAGGCTGCCAGACATAATTGCGCAATTTCTGGAGGGAAGGTTGGTTCCCCTCCAGAATTGCGCAATTTCTTGAGGGAGCTGCTCAGCCTACAGCTGGACCAAGTCTGGTGAAACAACCTGTGAGGGGGATGCAACAAGCTTTGATGGACAGGTTGTCATTTTGCAAGAAAATCACTAAAGCTTGTGTACTTGACAAGGCAAGACATGCTGCTGTGAAAGGTTGGTAGGGAGGCTCCAAAACAAAGCTAAGGAAAAATTTTGGAGGGTGGTTGTATCCGCTACAACAGAGTGATCTCTGCTTTATCTCAATAAAGAAAGCACAAATTTATATAGACCACCCTTTATTATTTATATCAAAGGGGTAGAGAATACATACAGAGGGAGCAACTGATAAGAAGTATAGAGAGAATACAAACAGTGAGAGCAATTGTTAGAAAAAACAAATATCAAAGTATTTTCATCAATAACAAACGGATATTATTGAAAAGGGTTGTTATTGTTGTCAAAGGTTTTCCTAACAAGCCCCATTTGGATACCCTATATTTGAAGGAATTTTTACTCCAATTACCTAGCTCAAATGGGAACATAGGATATATGGTTGAAAAGTTTATTTTGAGACCTTTCCAATGATATATTGCATGTTAGGGTCCAACCCTAACCCCCTTATTTATGTAACAGGGTCGAGTCATAGTTATAGTTAAGTAAAGAGTCAATAAAGACCATATTAATAATTCTATGTGGTTGACCCACATTTAAAGAAGGGACCATAGTTAGTTGCAAATGGGCCATGGTATTAGATAGATGGTATTAATAAGAACCATGGTATTGACCCATGGTATTGCATGTATGAATCCTATATAAAGGATAGAGACTCCCCTCGAGGAGCATCGTGTCTTATTTTGTAATTGAGACCAACTCTATTGGAGGTTGCCCCCTCGAAGAGGCAAGTGAACATTGCTTTCCTTTCTGAATAATAAAATACATGTTGTTATTTCTTATTGTTCTGTGTTCTAGGTATATTTCTTCACATATTTGGTATTTTGGTATCTTCTCGTAGGTCAAGAGCATAACAAGTGGTATCAAAGCACTTTCTAGGGCCGGTGGGATCTCCATTTTTAGCAGATTTTTTTTTTGGCTAGAGACGTGTTCCGGCGTCTTTAAACCACGGGATCTGTCGTTGAGCGCATAAACCTGCGGATTTGGGGAGGCATGCACACAGGAAATACAAGAGGTGGTCACGCTTGTTGGACTCCCTTGTAACCCCTGTGGGTACCCCTTTGAGTAGTAGCACATTAGACAGAACCGCGCACAGACTGTCTTCCAAGTAACCTCTGGGTATATCGAAAGCCCCCTAGGCTCTCTTGAAACCTCTCCATAGATAAACTGTCGGCCGTATTGCTGCTACAGTACACCGAGAATAGCACTTGGAGAGATTACTCGTGCATACGATAGGGTAGTCGGGTTGTACGACTAAGGGTATGGTTGATCCTCCTTGGTTAGTGCCCTGAAAGATTGGGCCGAGTACCACTGTCAGACCCTTATGTATATTTCGATTTGTAGCACCTAACACTCCTTGAGACCATAGTTCCCTTGTCTCTCTCTAGATCAAGCATCATCTTTGCCAGATCAAATCTAGCAGGTGGGGTTCTATTGCAGCCGCAACAATCAGTTCCGCCATTCAAATCTCTCAGATCCACCATTCAAATCTATCAGATCCGCCAATCAGATCTATCAAATCCGCCATTTAGATCTAGCCGTTTGGGTTCTGTAGCAATCACCACAATCAGATTCGCCATTCAGATCTAGCAGTAGGGGTTCGATCAATGCCACATTCCTACTCATACTCTGTAGTTGAGGGTTCACAGATAGATCTAACTATTTGTGTCAGCCCCTATACTTGGGTGTGATTCTCGCAGGACATTGGGCAGAATTTACTTTTCTGGGATTCGGCTACTCCAGTATTCCTAAGCGAGGAGTAAAAAAAAAAACGAGTCTGAGACCCTCCTAGGACGCTTATAGGAGACTTAGCCCATAAGAATCAAGTCGATGGGCTGAGCAAGGTGGTACCATTCACTTGTTAGCATCAAAATTTCAGGTGGTCCCAAATTTTATTTATTTTTTTCGCAGTAACAACAAGTGCACCGGATCGGTGCATGGTACAAACCAGAGCTCAAGCTATGGCCAATGAGAAGATCGACACCCTTGAACAAAAGTTGGACGCATTAATGAAGACGATCCAGACCTTAGCTGACACGATCACAAAGGGAAAGTCGGGGGAAAAATCGGAGGCATATGCTTTTAATGAAAACATTGAGGGAAAGTCTAGCCATTCTCTTCACCTCTTTAGAAACCACCAACAGTCCCAGCCGTGACCACCCAAGATGGACATGTATAAATTTGATGGCTCTCATCCGGTCACATGGCTAGCACAAATGGAGCAATATTTCACATTGAATCACATCAGAGATGATGCGACTCAGTTAAGTGTGGGTAGCATGTACTTGGACAACGAAAGACGACAATGGTGGTAGTGGCATCAACGTTGCTATGGAAGGCCCGTGACTTGGCAGGTATTCGCAAAAGCCCTTTCAGATCGCTTTGACCATGAATCTAATTTTTTGGGTCATCTTACTAAGCTCTGACAGATAGGAATAGTGCAAGAATATATTACAGCCTTTGAAGCCTTAGCCTTCCGCACAGGAGGTCTACGAGATGAGTTCTACTTGGAATGTTTTGTTAGTGGTCTCAAAGAAGCCATACAAGCCCACGTCCGACTGCAACACCCAATCTCATGGCTGGATGCTTGCAAGATAGCTCGTGAAGTAGAATGCGCGTTAGCGGCCCAGTCGACTCGTCCAAATTTCATAGCCAAGGGTCGCCCCACCCAGGCTCCAAGCACTACCCAAACACTTAAGGTTCAAAAGGTGTCACCAGTGGAAATGGCGGAAAGAAGAAAGCAAGGATTGTGTTACTACTGTGATGAGAAATACTCCTCGGGGCATAAATGCAAGGAACCCAAATTCTTTCAAATTGATGCTACTGATCACAGTTCATCGGAGGAAGCCCCACCAATTGAGGAACTAGAGGAGGAAGATGAGGACAACCAACCGGGCACTGTGCTCCCAGCTACACCTGATGAACCAGTTATCTCGCTTCATGCTTTGGCAGGGATTTCTTCTCCCCAAACTCTCAAAATCAGAATTTTTACTAAGCATCACCCTGTAGTAGTCTTGATTGATAGTGGTAGTACACATAACTTTATCCATTAAAGAGTCACTGAAGCAGTGCATTGTTTTGTCAGAGCAGTCTCTAATTCCTAGGTCCAAATTACTGATGGGGGGATAATGAAATGTGAAGGCCGTTGTGAAAATGTCAAACTTCAAATGGGGGATTATCAGCTAAAGACCCACATGTTTGCCATACACATGGGAGGGTGTGACATTGTCTTGGGTGCTGAATGGCTTTGCACACTCGGCCCAATCACAATGGATTTCCAGGAGTTATATATGAGCTTTAAGCAGAACAACCACACACATACCCTCCGCGGACTCCAGGTGGGTGCTACCTCTATCATTAGCTCGCATAGGATGGAAAAATTGTCAAAAAAGGGCCACCATGGAGTTATAGCCCAATTTAATGCCATCCAGGCCTTCGAACCCACTTCTTTCATATTCATCCTGAGATGTAATAGATCTTAAACAACCATCTGCCGGTCTTTAACAAGCCTCATGAGATTCCACCCTCGAGAGGGGAACATGATCATAGCATTACTTTGGTCCCAGGGGCCCAACCACTAAATGTGTGCCCATATAGATATCCATTTGCCCAAAAGAATGATGTTGAAAAATCATCAAGGAACTCCTGGAAGCAGGCGTCATTCGTACTAGCATTAGTCCTTATTCATCGCCTGTGGTCATGGTGCTCAAGAAAGATGGGGAATGGCGTATGTGTCCAGACTTCAGGGCCCTCAACAAGCTGACGGTCAAAGATAAATTTCCCATTCAGGCTTTCAGAAGACTTATGCTTGCACTCGACATTCATTCTTTTGGACAGGGATGAAAAAGGAAATTCTTACTTTTGTAGCTGAGTGTGATGTATGTCAGTGCCACAAAGGAGAAACAATCAAATCCCCAAGCACATTACAGCCATTGCCCATCCCGGCTTCAATATGGACGGAGGTTTCTATGGAATTCATTACGGGTCTTCCAAAGTCAGGCAACAAGTCAGTCATCATGGTGGTTGTGGACAGAATTTCTAAGTATGCTCATTTTTCGCCCTACCCCACCCTTTTACACCGGCCTTGGTGGCTCAATTTTTCATGGACCAGATCTTCAAATTGCATGCATACCTACTTCCATTGTGTCTGATCGTAACCCAATATTCACCAGTAACTTTTGGCAAGAACTCTTCAGGCTACAAGGTACCCAACTACAACTCAGTACTTCCTATCATCCCCAAACAGATGGTCAAACTGAAGCAGTCAACAAATGTCTGGAGACCTACCTTAGGTGTTTCACTTCAGAAAAGCAACATCTATGGATACAGTGGTTACCTCTAGCCGAATGGTGGTATAACGCTAACTATCATGCCACCACCAAAATGACTCCATATGAAGCAGTTTATGGTCAACTCCCTCCTTCACCTACTTCTTATATCCAGGGATGCTCGAAGGTACAAGCAGTGGATCAACTCCCATAGAACTGCACAACCATACTGGCCCACCTCAGAGAGAATCTCCATCAAGCTCAAAACCGCATGAAGCAACAGGCAAATCAACATCGTTCAGAACGCAAATTTCAAGAAGGGGATCGATATTTTTGAGGCTGCAACCATATAAGCAAACATCACTCAAAGACAAGGGTTGTCAGAAATTGTCTCCAAAATTATACGGACCGTATCAAGTACTTCAGTGCATCAGAGAATTAGCCTACAAGCTAGCTTTGCCACCCACTGCAAAAATCCATCCAGTCTTCCATGTCTCATGCCTCAAGAAAGTGATTGGGAACCATTGCCGAATTCAAACCAGTCTACTAGAATTGGATGAAGAAGGGTCAATCTGGCTCCAACCTGAACAGGTTCTTAACACGCGAGAATGGCACCTACGCAGCCGCACAATCAAGGAAGTCCTCGTCAAGTGGAAAGACACCTCTCCAAAAGATGCGACCTGGGAACCAACCACTGTCCTTCAGCAGTTTCCGTAGCTTCAGCCTTGAGGACAAGGCTATTTTTATGGGGTAGGGCATGTTAGGGTCCAACCCTAAGCCTCTTATTTATGTAATAGGGTCGAGTCATAGTTATAGTTAAGTAAAGATCAATAAAGCCCATATTAATAATTGTAAGTGGTTGACCCGCATTTAAAGAAGGGACCACAGTTAGTTGCAAATGGGCCATGGTATTAGATAGATGGTATTCATAAGAACCATGGTATTGACCCATGGTATTGCATGTATGAATCCTATATAAAGGATAGCGACTCCCCTCGAGGAGCATCGTGTCTTATTTTGTAATTGAGCCCAGCTCTATTAGAGGTTTCCCCCTCGAAGAGGCAAGTGAACATTACTTTCCTTTCTGAATAATAAAATACATGTTGTTATTTCTTGTTGTTCTATGTTTTGGGTATATTTCTTCGCATATTTGGTATTCTGGTATCTTCTCATAGGTCAAGAGCATAACATTGCATGCCTTCTAACTTCTCATGCTTAAGAAGAAATTAATTTTTGAATATTTAGTATACACTCTGCCAATCAACCCAGTTAGTGGGAAAGTCGACCCTTCTTGTGGGGGTCAGTAACAATATATATAGGCATGAGGAGGAGGGACTTAATCACTCACTCAAGCAGCTCAGATATGCCAAAGCAACTGAAAAAGAGGAGTAGTTTTGAGGTTCATATATACCTCATGAACCAAAAGTGAAAAGGAGTCAATTTGGAAATACTTTATAGGGAAGGGGTTTTGCACATTTTAGAAAGGTTTTTGGCTAATTTTGGAAGGGTTCTGGTTTGTTTTAAAGGAAGAATGTTAGATTTTTTAGGGTCGAATTCGGTCCTCTTGAAATCTTAGTATGTACCTATGGATGATGAATTAAAGGAGGTCAAGTCTATCTTTGTTTATGCTGAGTTACAGGCCTGTCTTGGAGGCCAAGCTGTGGTACAAAAGGGGATTGAGTTCATACATGTTCTAGGTTGAGTTACAAGCCTGTCTCGAAGATCGGGTTTTGGTACAGAGAAGGAAGTTGAGTTTTGTCTCTGTGAAGGTTAAAGCTTGAGGGCCAAGATATGCTATTTTACAAGGCCCATTTTTGTTGTTAGAAGATCTAGTTCATGCCTAGTTGGAAGGCCAAGCCCCGAAGTTTTGAAGGCCAAGCTCAGTGTGTTAAAAACAGTCTTGTGTGAAGGAGAGATGAACAACTAACAGGGATACAAAATTTCTTTGACTGAGGATTGTTTCCTAAATAAGCTAAAAGTTGTATCTCATTAGGATTGGTGTCCTCATCTTCTTGAAAGGTTGGAGCCTACTATATTTTTAAGTTGGTTCTTACAAGAGGATTGGTGTCCTTATCTCCTTGACAGGTTGAAGCTTGCTAAATTTGTAAGTTGGTGCTTACAAAGGATTGGTGTCGACACAAATGATTGTAATAAATTGAAGATTGTTTTCAAGTGTTTCATCTTCAAGTTTTGACATGCACTTTGATTTCTATGTTCATACATCGCGGATGATTGATTATGCGATGTGAATTCAATTTTCAAGATTAATTATGTAAATAATTGTTAAAAGTAATGAAATACTAATTCATCCCCCCTCTTAGTATTTCAACAATCATGATCAATAACTAAAACAACCACACTCACAAGACAAGTTGTAGCTACATATTTCAGTAATCTTAACACATGTGCCAAGATTTTTGTCATCATCTCCTGCACATCTTTGCTGATTGTATAGCGACCAAACCCAGGTTTTGGCATTCCAAACAAGGATCTACTCATTTTGATGATGTGACCACCACCCCATAAATGACTCTCTTGGGGGATTCTCTACTGCACAAAAATGCTCCACACACCTATAATGGATTCGTGACTAGAATGTAAAACTCAAAAAATCCCTATTCTCTCTTACTCTATTATCTACCACTATGATTATAAGTGATATAGAATCTCTCTCATTCTTCAATTCTTGAGGAGTTATTGGGAAAAATCCTCGCACAATCCCTTCACCTCAGGAGCCCTATTAACTCTAATACCATATTAGAAGAATAAGAGAAAAAAATTGTTACAACAAAATTTCGTTGCTTGTACTTTAATGTAATTGTACACGTGTAAGTACATGAAGGATTTGTTGAAATACACGTCATTTTATCATGATCATAACTATTTGAGAGAATATCTCAACCACACACTAAGCTAGGAGCTAAATTAGCTCTCATCTAACAACCCTAAAACCACTAAAGAAGGCTATTCACTTAAAGATATTATCTACTTGACGATAACAAATTTATGTGAATAATTATGAGCACACAAAACATGTATGAGTTAACTATTCTAATATTGAGTCAAGAGCCTCCTTTTCCCTATAGAATTACCTGAGATTTTTGGGTTCTATAAGGTATCATTAAACCTAATGGATCCATCTTATAGGCACATTTGGTTATGTACACTACATATTGGTCATCTTCCACTTCAAAAAAATGTCTAGTTAGCTTTGGGACTATTAGGTATATGAAGAGGCACTGGCACTATTTGATTACCAAAAATAGGCAATGTCAAGAAGGTGATTATATTGGTGATAACTCATGTTAGAATGTGGTGATATCATTATCAACATCATTGAGTTTGGAGAAGTCCTTCATGCTCCAAGAATCAATGCCATTTTTTTATTTTTATTTACTATGTCACTCATGTGCCAATAAGAAGGTGGAATTCTAGCCAGAAAGATGGGTAACCAATGACATATATATGACGGTTTTAAAGTGGTCACCTTGAGATATTGTGGTGAACATGCTCATACATACATATTGTGAATTTCATCTTTTCCTTTAACAAAAATGATTTATTTCCATGGCGGCTAATCCTCATAACAATAGTAGGTTATGGCATTAGTGATAGGGTCATACAAACTTTGAGACCTTGCAACATATGAATTATTTACAAATAGTTAATGATCTCCTACAAATTGAACCACATGTTTGTTTGAGAAAAACCAAAAATGCTCCCATGGTAATAGTGTATATAAAACTAAAAATTAATAAATTAACAATTTTTTCAACAAAATAATAACAATACCATATAGTATAAATATATTAAAAGCATACCCAATATTTTTGCACAATTCTAATAAAATTAAACTTAATAACAATAATTAAAAGATAATATTATTATTTAATCATAAAAATCTCAATTTAAATACACTTATACCAATCAAATTATATCAATTACCTTATATATTTTTGCCATAACCACAAAAATTAACCCAAAAAAAACTTAGCTATTAATATATTATAAAATTACCTTATACACTAATCATTCTATAAATCAAAACATATCAATTACCTTATGCATTTAATTTATCATTAAAAAAGAGTGAATTGTTACTGGTACATTATGAAGTTACTAATTTTCATGAACCCCATTTGATTATTGTAATGGGGTGAATTTATTGCAAATTTGTGTTAATATGAATATGAATATGGTTCTAGCAATGGTATAGATGGGATATATTTGTTTGGTCATACGGAAATGAAAATGAATATTAAAAGTTTTATATTTGTTTGGAGATTTTTATAATTGTTTATAACAGAGAGATGTATATTGATAATCATAATAATGGTGTATACAGGTAGAATAATCTTTATTTATATTAGATTTTAAATATTTGTTTGGTCATACAGAAATGAAAATGAATATTAAAAACTTTATATTTGTTTATTGTTTGGATATTTTCATAATTATTTGTAATAGAAAGATGTATATTGATAATCATAATAATGTTGAATTGAGGCTTCTGTGATCCATATGATTTATTAAGTAAAGTTTCGGCGTAAATCACATGAAGAAAACCTTTGTCGACCCGTTTCGAACCAACTAGTTGATTCGAAATGCGTCGACAAAAGTTTTCTTCATGTGATTTACGCCGAAACTCTACTTAATAAATCATAATAACGATGTATACAAATAAACTAATCTCTATTTATATTAGATTTTAAAAAATAAAAAATTAATAAAAAAAGTAATTAAAAAAAACAAAACAAAACAAAACAAAAAAAACATAAAAACAACATTGTCATCTCACATCGCTTTTGTTGAGTTATTACAGATATTATATGTATATTCAATATTTAATAAAAAATAATATTTTTTCCATTATCTAATAATGATAAGTTTTCATTACATTTATTAAGTTATTTACCGATTATAAAGGGAACGATTCCAAGAAATCCAAATAAGTCCTCCAGATTAATAGCCAGCCAGAGCCATATCGTCCAGGTTCAAACAACTCAAAATAAATATCACGAAATTGATTGGAATTGGAAATGAAAGATCTGCAACAAAACAATGGCAGCCGGAAAATATCTTCAGACCGCAAGGCAAACAAAACAATTACATTCCGACAAATTGAAGGGATATTTCCAGAAATTTTGCGATTCAAACTAGTGTTGAAACCCATTTTCAGTTTTCTTGCGAGTCCTTAGATATACACAGATTTAAAGTGGCAGGCTTGTGGGCCAGGGCGCAATCTCGAAGAAATAAACGCGAATTTAGGGTTTTAAAACCTAAACCCCTTCGTTTCTCCGATTTAAAATCAAAATCGAACAGACCCAGCTTGCTTTTTGCTTTATATCAATATGGAAACTTGCTATTTTAACTTTTTGCTTTTCTAGAGTTTTGAAAGAGAAAAACACGGAGTGTCATGCATCTCGTTAAAAGAATATAGAAAGAAAGTTGCCACACGGTCACCCACCTATTAATCTAAGCGACCAGTCCAGTTTTCTGGTAATCTGGTCACACATGAGAAGCACCGACCTTCTTAAATTTGAACTCTGCTAGACGATTTTTGTAAGTTTTCTTACAGTTATTTCAGAACTTTGATAGGTTATTTCTTTAAACTCTTTTATATTTCTAAGTTCAAACAATATCTATGCTGGCTTTTTACATTATATGATAATTGCATGGAAACTTCCTGATGAGCAGGTTTGGGGAGTCATTGTATGGTTTATGGCTCAAGTAGGGCAGATTAAGTAGGGCAAACATCTCTGTTCTGTTTAGGCAATGATTTTATTCATAGAAAATAATTTTATAGTGGAACATTCTATTGTAGCCTGATTGACTCATACTTATTTAGATTTTACCTACACGCAAAAAAGAATTCCCTGGATAAGCATATTTTGCAATGTATCGGTGAAATTCTAACTCAGAAAGTATGGTTTATGATGATTTGAGTAATCCCCTGTTTTTGCTTTTGTTGATGGACAGGAGAGGCAAAAATGGGGAAAAATAAAATCGAAATTAAGAAAATTGAGAACCCAAATTCAAGGCAAGTCTGCTTTTCAAAACGAAGGATGGGCATCTTCAAGAAAGCCAGTGAGCTTTCTATTTTATGCGGTGCAGAGATCGCCATCATTGTATACTCTCCTGCAGGAAAGGCCTTCACCTTCGGCTCTCCTGACATTGACTTTGTCCTGGACAAGTATCAAAACATCCCTGTGAATATTGACAATGAAAAAGTTCAGAGAGTTCTAAAATCAGAAAGGCAATACAACCAAGTATTGCGAGAACTGGAAGCAGAAAAGAAACTCTACGAGCAATTGAAAAGGAGAGAGGTCAACGATGATCAATATAAGCCCGGGGAATTCTGGTGGAAAAAGAATATTGAAGATCTCAATCTTTCTCAACTGATAATGTTTAGTGAAGAACTCAAGGCACTCAGGCTGAAAGTTTTTAAGATCAGTAAAGAAGAGAATCAAGCTGCAATTAATAATGCCTCGTCCAAATTAATGCCACTGAAAGAAACAGAGACTGCAATACAAAGGTCTCCTCAGCAGTCTTCTTACTTTCATTTTCCATGTGCTGGTGCAGGGGATATAGCATCTCAACAGTTGAACCCAACTCTGGAAACCTCGCCATCTTTTGATTCAACTTCTGGGCATTATCAACTGTGTCCCTGGGATGAGGGAATCGCTAAAGCCCCAAGTAATACAATTGTAGCAGCTCCATGCCCACCATGGATGATCAACACTCATGCACCTGCATATTGTCCTGGCAATCCCAGCAGCTTGTTTGGACAGGCTACAGATGCAAGCTACAAATTTACGCAGTTTAATCCATCAGTGCAGCAATTCAATCCATCAATGCAATACTACTTTAATGCAGGACCAACAGCAGTGCAACAATATAATCCAACAATGCAACAATTCAATCCAACAGTACAAGATGGAAACTCTTCAATTAGAAGACAATACACAAGTCATCGTCATGGGGTTCCCAATTTTTCCAATAATTACATGCAGCCTTCCTCTTCGTTAGGGACAGAACAGGGTTCATTTCTGCCTCCATTTGCAGAGCCCTCAGACATTCATAGATTGGAAACGTCGGATAGACAAATCGGATCTTTACAGGATGAGGATGATGATGCTGTTAACGTTGGGGTATCAACTAATGGTAATTTTGTGTGTTTACAATCTCCTCAGATGATGGGAGAGAATGAATTTCTGCAGCCTGAATAAACACAGTAACTCTGTTGAATTTATCTTAATGGCATATTCTAAGAATTTAATAGACAACAGCATGGTCAAACAATTTACCATTAAATTTATCAAAATGGTAAATTGTTGTTGGTAGAATTTCAAAATATTCATGAAATCTGTAATCAGAATAAAGATGACCCAACAACTCCAGCTTTTGTTTTATGCTTTATATATTGATGAAATAAAAGTCCAACTTGAGATCAGAGTAATTCATGGTTGGTTGTTCTATGTCCCAGATAATAATACAATGAATGCAGTATTGCGATCTGTGTAGATATTGAAAGGTCCATCAGGTTTGATTCACCCAATTGATTGCTTATTAAAAAATCCCCCCAAAAAAATATGAAATTCCAGCAATAAGTAAATAGTCTTGCTTTTATGAGTCCACCAACAAAATTAAAATTAAAATTCATCCGTGTTGTTTGAAAGCCACCCATGAACAGGTACTTAAATACAGTTAAAAGAAATGCCTTGTTCTGTAAAAAAACACGCATGAACAGGTACTTAAATACAGTTAAAAAGAAATGCGTTGTTTAGAAGAAGAAAAAATAAAATAACAGTAAGTGAAATCATATTTTCACGCTGAGAGTTCTGCATGCATGAAATTTCTCCACAGATATGGAGCTGCCATCTAAATAAGAAGATAAACACATTGATATGCACAGCGAAGAGCTTAATGATAAGTGCCTGACTGTTAATCGACCGGTCTCTAGATTAAATATCCAACGGTTTAAGGATATGCTGTATAACATCCATCTTGAGAATCAGTTTGGATGACAAGGGGATGATTGCTAGGGTTTAGAATGGATTGGGAGGATGTCTAATTGGTTACCTACTCCAACGATCTTTCAGACGGAAAAATTTTAATGCCGTAGTTTAACGAGGTTACGATTTTGCCAGGAAATAATGGAAATTTCGGATGATTTTGAAAAAAATCAGTGGAAATGTTTGCAAGTCCAGATTATAGCTGTTTAAGTGAAATTGTGGCATTTTCCTGATGATTTTGAAAAATTAAGTGGAAATTTTTGAAAATCCAAATTACAATTATTTAAGTGAAATTATGGCTTACAACACAATTTTATTATTATTATTATTATTATAAAATTCAATTTAGAAAGGGTCGATCCAAATGGGTAGGAGAAGATTTAGTAATATGGCCAAAAGAGTATAAAGATTTGGTAGGAGGTTTTTTTTATTATTATTGTGAAATTCAATTTAGAAAGGGTCGATCCAAATAGGTAGGAGAAGATTTAGAAATATGGCCAAAAGAGTATAAAGATATAAATATTTGGTAGGATGTGGAGTAATGGGACATGTCAAACCTCATGATAGCTTACATAGAGGGTTTAGTCTTTCTAGTTACATAGAAGGTTTAGTCTTTCTAGTAAGTCCTTGGTTATAAGTTTAATGGGTACTTTTGACGAGGCTAGTGGTAATGGGAACCTTAATACACCTCCCATGGTTGGTAAAAGGTTCTCAAGAGAGCATAACCAACCACCTGCAAGTCGGGTATACTAAGTCTCTTGGTGTTATAGTGGCAGCGTTGAGGTTTGATCCTGGGTCTCCCTTAGATTAGGCCAGGTAGTTACCGATTCACCATGTTGTAAAAAAAAAAAAAAAGGTTCTCAAGAGAGGTTTAAGCCAAAGTAATGGTCTTTTGAATGAGAATAAAGTTAAGAATCCAAAGAAGTACATAAAGCAAAACGTGAATTCAGCAAGGATGGTGTTGGACAAAGTATTTTGAAATAATTTTTTGGTGATTAGATCCAATAGATTTGGATTTGGAGGATTGTTTGAGGTTATACTCCAAGATTTAAGTAGACTATGAAGAGAGTGGTTGGGTTTTTTTTCATGTTAGAAGAAGATGCTCAAAAAAGCATATAGGAATATGGTTTTGGGTACTATTAGTTTTATTTTACATAAATGGATTTTTTTTTTTTTTTTGGAACAAAGGTAGTAAGGAAGCAACTAGTCTAGATCGAACTCAAAAGTTTTCCTATAGAGATTTGGTCAAATAAGATTATTCACCAAATAGGAATTGCTTTAAAGCGAAAATATTAGAAATTGGCTAGTCCTACAAATCCAATATTTATAAGACAATGACCAAAACATTGGTTGAGGTGGATTTAAAAGAAGGGCTATATGATAGCTTGGATATTGTCATTTGAGAGAAAGTTTACAAGCATATGCTTGATTATATCAAAATTCCAGGTAGATCTTCATAATGCCATGTATTGGATGATTGCACGCTTCCATTTGTTTAGAAAGTGTGGAAATAAAGAGTGGATGTTTTAGAGAATAAAAGAAAAGGCACGCAGGAACACCAAAAAATTGAAAAAATTATAAGACCATAACGGAAGGAAAGAGATAAGTGGGAGTTAAGTAAGCTTCCCATGCTATGGACTCCTCAAAAGATTCAGAGGAAAGAAATGACAAAGGTTTTTATGAAACCTTGGCAAAGAAACCTTAAGAGGATATGCATTGATGGTAAAGGGTTTAATAATATGTTGAAGATGGCTTGAACTCCAACCAACAATGATATCCTTGGTAAGTTAAAAAGATGAATACTTAAGAACCCCTAGTAATTTATGGAATGAATTTTTTTATTTCAAAGATAAGGATAAGCCTTCTTTAGTAGAGTCCAGAATATGCCCAACAAGGTGTTCACAGGATGCTAAGAAAAATTATAATGAGCTTAGTGTCAAGAAGGGTCTTCATAATCTTATAAAAAAGGAAAGAAAATGTCCCCCTCCCTAATCAAGGAGGAGTTTTGGAGAGTGAAGGGTACTTGGAATCAAATTATATCCCTTCATGATCAACAAAGGTAGGATCCTTAGGTGACTCCCCAAACCGAGATATCACTTAAGGCCAATAAAATGATCCAAGTAGCACCTAGTGAGGAGGGTAGTGAAGGAGGTTTAGGATTATACCTAGTTAAATACCTAAATTCCTCAGAATAATGGAAAAAATCCTTTCTAGAATGTTCTCATGAGAAGACATTCAAGATATAACATCTCCCCACACCTCCATGTATTGGATACATTAATTTGGTCACCATAACCCTCATATCAACCTCTTGCAGCATTAGTCCACTTCGAAAACTACTCAAATTGCCTCCATGACAATCCATACATGGTTAATACTCACATGGTTGGTACTATAAAAAGGAGTGTATGCCACAAAGAGTCACTAAAATTATAAAATTTGTGAAAATTACATGCTCATGAGCAGGGTTTATTGTAAAACTACTTCTATAAATTCCTAAAACCCATGCCCAAACTATCTTGACCAAATTGAATTAGTATAAAATGAGGCATAATGGAAGGAATGGTTGCAAGCATTCAGGCACTAACAAAACTATCCTCCTACTAGAAAAATCAAAGATTATTGTCTCCCTGAGGTTTTTACCTTCAATCATCAAGGAGCCCTTATTCCTTAAATATCTTCTCCTTTTTCTAATTTGAGGCCTAAAAATTTAATCAAATCTCTACAAAATGTCAAAGCCATTAGACCAAATGTAGGAGCATGGTGAACCATGTGAGGGTGATAAAAGAACAAAGTTGAGTTGCAAGCTATGTGGAATGGAATTGTTTAGCAACATCACCTGCTTGAAATACAATTTTAATAAAATCCCATGGTATGAAGTGGATATTTTCCCTATAGCTACCCTGTGACATTATCCTTATTGTAGAGAACACAAATCTTAACACTACTAGAAAGAGATATTTAAGGGAGGAATTGAGAAATTACATGGGAACCATAATCTTCTCAAGGGAGAGGGAAACCACCACAATATCTTTTTTTGTATTTATTTATTTAATTTTGGGTAGGCTAATACCCACAAAGGATTTGAATTGATGACCTATCACAAAGATACACTCATTCACCGTCAATCCAAAGCCCCATGGGCTAGGCCACATTTTTTTAGTGCAATATGATTAATGAATTATTGTTATAGTATCTAGAGATAATCATTTTATGAGATACCTTTACTTTTGTTTTGATATGATTTTATTATCTTTTGGGGACTTGTGCCTCAAAACAATATCATATTTCATTATCAATAACTAATGTACCATTAAACATCAACAATATCATATTTTATTATCAATCACTAATGTACCATTAAACATCATCTTATACCTTTTGTATTGTAGTTTTATTTTCTTATTTTTGTAATAACATATTTTATGTTGACATTGCTTTAAAAAAAAATTAAGAAAAAAAAAATTAATTTTATATTTTTATGAGTTTCCAAATAATTTCTAATATTTTCCTCCATATTACCAATAATTTAAATTTCAAATACAACAATTAAATAATCAAAACAATTACCATAAATATAACATCAGCTTTTTGAATGATCATTTAAAAATATTTTAAATATTTCCTTATGCCATTGTGTAAATTTCCACATCCCCTATTCTTTTTCATTTTGTGTCATTTATGTTTAACGTTTCTATTTTATTATTCTATTTTATGATGTTTCATGTACTTACTTTGGTGCTTAAATCTAATTGCCATAAATGAATTACCTACCGTGGTGGGAAATACATGACATTGATGACTTTATGAGGTTCTATTCAAATCTCTATTGGTGGGATATATATATATATATATATATATATATATATATATATGACCTTTTGAGGTTTTAATCAAATATTTGTTGATTTTACTTTTAATTTCAATTTATTTTTTCCTTAATTGTATTTTTACAAATTTTTTAAGTTAATTAATTTAGTTTTATTTTAATTTTGGATTTATCACATTTAAAAAGATTATTATTATTATTATTATTTTTGAATATAAAGTTAAGATGGATCTTGATTATTATTTTTTTTCCGAAGAAAAAGCGAACTTTTTATTAAGAAAATAAAAAGTTACATTGCATATGCTTTTAGCATTTCTGTTGATTCAGATGACTGCTGTTTGGTCACTTCATAAGCACAAAAAAGCTCTCAGTCTTTTTTTGACTGACTGACTACTGAAAGTTTATCATATACTGCTGTTTGAGAATTCAGAATTTACCTATTTGACCTTCCTCCCTTCAGGAGGCATCATACTTTTGACAAAAATTATATTAGGGTCTCCTTCAATGAAGGAAAACAACCCTTTACATAGCTGTAAGTTCTTTGTATCAGACTGTTAAGTAAAGTAAAAGAAGTTTTCTGTTTGTAATTCCCAAAAACAAAATACATGCTAAAAATATAAACAGTGAAAACCATGAGCAGAACAAAAAGAAATAGAGAACCGCTGTCACTGAAGAGGATCAAAAGGAGGCAGATCAGAAGAATGAGATTGCCCCTGTCTTTCTTCGACTACAGGATCTTGATTATTAATTAATTATAATTATAATTACAATTATTAATTTTAAGATTTTTATTTTATTTAGTTTTATGTAATTTGACCAAGTCAAAATGTTTATTTTGAGAAACAAAATGTTTACGAGACATTACATTTTCCCCATATCATTTTGGGTTTCTATTTAATTTTAAAAAATTATAAATATAATATCTTATAAATATTTTTTTTTGAAATGAGTCCTGGTTTTTGGGTAGTAGATATAGATAAACCAGAGTATTGGCTCATGGTGTTATAACACAACTTATTTACAAGTTAATAATATCCATGGTAAAATGGGGGCGAATATCCATAGTTAAGAATCTTGTTATATTGTAAGTATTAAGTTTTTATGTGCTTATTAATTAAATTTAAATATAGTTACGAAATCATTATTTTACACTGCTATGGTATGAGAACCCATGTTATTCACGTGGAATATAGCCTATTTAAAGAGGAGAATTAGACCAACCTAGATACATCTTAACTCTGTATCTACCAAGCACCGAGAGGCGATCTACGAAGTGACGAGATCAAGATCAAATCTCTTGAGATGCAAACCTGTTTTAGAGTGAAAAGATATTTGATCCCTCTCAGCGCTTGGTAGATCCAGTTTTAAGAGCGAATACCATGAAGTTATTTTTATTTTAACATTATTTTTTTATTATTTTCACGGTGTACAAATGTTTTTACGTTATTAATTTTATTTTGTTATTTAGACATAATTACCGATGAAACGACAAAATTACCTAGTAAGATCAACCGAGTTTGAAAATGATGATTTAGAATACACCTTTTTTTTAAGAATATTTTTGGCAATTTTCTTATGTTTCAAGTATGAACAATTTTTTTTTAATGTTAGTGTTTTTCATGCTAATTTTGAGAAGTGTTCATGCTTATTTTTGACACTTTTTTTTTTCATCTTGATTTTGAAAAGTGCTCATGCAACATCAACCTTTTTTAGTGATTAAAATCTTCTAGAAAATCACATGGAGGATCTAGGTTCATCATCAAGACCAGGATGGGGAGCAAGATTACCAAACTGCTGAGAGATGCAATATTCAGTATCCAAAATTCAAAAAAATAATTAATAACAAAGAATGTTAAGGGATAAAAATAATTCTCGGCAACAAGGAATGTTAAGGCATACAAATTAGTATATTCAATAGTTGTTTTTGACTTTTTATTTTAAATTAATTTATAATTATTATTTTTATTTTTTATTATTTGTTTAATTTAATAGTTTATAATATTATTATTTTAAATTTGTTTATTTATTTTTATAATATTATAAGAACATCATAATTTCTATTGCTTTTATTCTTAAAAAAAAAAACTATATTAATTTTAATTGATCTAAAAATTAATAATCTTAAGAAATTAGGAAATTATTAAAAATTATTATTAATAAAAAGTTAATAAAAATATATAATAACATCTTAATAATTATAATAATATCACTATTTACTTAAATATTCTCATGAGAAGACATTCGAGATCTAACATCTCCCCACACCTCCATGTATTGGATACATTAATTTGGCCACCATAACCCTCATATCAACCTCTTGCAGCATTAGTCCGCTTGGAAAGCTACTCAAATTGCCTCCATGACAATCCATACATGGTTGATACTCACATGGTTGGTACTATAAAAAGGAGTGTATGCCACAAAGAGTCACTAAAATTATAAAATTTGTGAAAATTACATGCTCATGAGCGGGGTTTATGGTAAAACTACTTCTATAAATTCCTAAAACCCATGCCCAAACTATCTCGACCAAATTGAATTAGTATAAAATGAGGCATAATGGAAGGAATGGTTGCAAGCATTTAGGCACTAACAAAACTGTTCTCCTACTAGAAAAATCAGAGGTTATTGTCTCCCTGAGGTTTTTACCTTCAACCATCAAGGAGCCCTTATTCCTTAAATATCTTCTCCTTTTTCTAATCTCAGGCTTAAAAATTTAATCAAATCTCAACAAAATGTCAAAGCCATTAGACTAGATGTAGGAGTATGGTGAACCATGTGAGGGTGATAAAAGAACAAAGTTGAGTTGCAAGCAATGTGGAATGGAATTGTTTAGCAACATCACCCACTTGAAATACAATTTTAATAAAATCCCATGGTATGAAGTGGATATTTTCCCTATAGCTACTCTATGACATTATCCTTATTGTAGAGAACACAAATCTTAACACTACTAGAAAGAGATATTTGAGGGAGGAATTGAGAAATTGCATGGGAACCACAATCTTCTCAAGGGAGAGGGAAACCACCACAATATCCTTTTTTGTATTTATTTATTTATTTAATTTTGGGTAGGCTAATAACCACAAAGGGTTTGAATTGATGATATCACAAAGATACACTCATTCACCGTCAATCCAAAGCCCCATGGGCTAGGCCACACTTTTTTAGTGCATTATGATTAATGAATTATTGTTATAGTATCTAGAGATAATCATTTTATGAGATACCTTTACTTTTGTTTTGATATGATTTTATTATCTTTTGGGGACTTGTGCCTCGAAACAATATCATATTTCATTATCAATAACTGATGTACCATTAAACATCAACAATATCATATTTTATTATCAATCACTAATGTGTCATTAAACATCTTATACATTTTATATTGTAGTTTTATTTCCTTATTTTTATGATAACATATTTGAAGGTGATATTGCTTTTTATATATATACATTTATGAGTTTCCAAATAATTTCTAATATTTTCCTCCATATTACCAATAATTTAAATTTCAAATACAACAATCAAATAATCGAAACAATTACAATAAATATAACATCAGCTTTTAGAATGATCATTTAAAAATATTTTAAATATTTCCTTATTCCATTGTGTAAATTTCCACATCCCCTATTCTTTTTCATTTTGTGTCATTTATGTTTAACGTTTCTATTTTATTATTCTATTTTATGATGTTTCATGTACTCACTGTGGGCGCTTTACTCTAATTGCCATAAATGAATTACATGCCTTGGTGGGAAATACATGACATTGATGACTTTATGAGATTCTATTCAAATCTCTATGGGCAACTTCTCTATTGGTGGGAAATATATATGATATTAATGACCTTTTGAGTTTTTATTCAAATCTATGTTGAAAATGTTTTTATTTTTAATTTGATTTTTTTTTAATTGTATTTTTATAAATTTTTTAATTTAATTAATTTAGTTTTATTTTAATTTTGGATCTATCACATTAATTTTTTTTTTTTTTTTTTTCAATGTATTTCAAGAAATTTGATACTTTTGAATATAAATTTAAGATG
This sequence comes from Pinus tabuliformis, assembly GCA_031772625.1. Classification (NCBI taxonomy): domain Eukaryota; kingdom Viridiplantae; phylum Streptophyta; class Pinopsida; order Pinales; family Pinaceae; genus Pinus; species Pinus tabuliformis. The sequence goes on along the minus strand of CM062810.1, from coordinate 251,873,575 downwards.
GATCTAGCTTAATTTGATTATTAATTAATTATAATTATAATTACAATTATTAATTTTATGATTTTTATTTTATTTTTATTTTTATTTTTATGTAATTTGATGAAGTCAAAATGTTTATTTTCACTAAAACAAAATGTTTACGAGACATTACATCTTCCCATATATTTTTGGGTTTCTATTTAATTTTAAAAAAATTATAAATATAATTAAAATATAATATTTTATAAATATTTTTTTTGAAATGAGTCATGGTTTTTGGGCATTAGGTATAGAAAAACAAGTTTATTGGCTCATGGTGTTATAACACAACCTATTTATAAGTTAATAATATCCATGGTAAAATGGGGGCGAATATTCATAGTTAAGAATCTTGTTATATTGTAAGTATAAGTTTTTATGTGTTAAATTAATTAAATTTAAGTATAGTTATGAAATCATTATTTTACACTACTATGGTATGAGAACCAATGTTAATCATATGGAATATAGCCTATTTAAAGAGGAGAATTAGACCAACCTAGATACATCTTAACTCTGGATCTACCAAGCAGGATCTACGACGAGAGAGATCAAAATCAAATCTCTTGAGATGCAAACATGTTTTAGAGTGAAAAGATGTTTGATCTCTCTCGGTGCTTGGTAGATCCGGAGTTAAGAGCGAATACCATGAAGTTATTTTTATTTTAACTTTATTTTTTTATTATTTTTATTTTATTTTCACTGTGTACAAATATTTTTACGTTATTAATTTTATTTTGTTATTTAAACATAGTTACCGATCAAACGACAAAATTACCTAGTAAAATCAACCGATTTTGAAAATGGTGATTTGGAATACACCTTTTTTTTGGAGCATATTTTTGGCAATTTTCTTATGTTTCAAGTATGAACTTTTCTTTTTTAAATGTTAGTGTTTTTCATGCTGATTTTGAAAAGTGTTCATGCTTATTTTTGACACTTTTTTTTTCATCTTGATTTTGAAAAGTGTTGATGCACCATCAACCTTTTTTTAGTGATTAAAATCTTCTGGAAAATCTCATGGAGGATGTAGGTTCATCATCAGGACCAGGATGGGGAGCAAGATCACCAGACTACTAAAATATATCTGAGAGATGCAATAGTCAGTATCCAAAGTTCAAAAAAATAATTAATAACAAAGAATGTTAAGAGATAAAAATAAATTCTCAGAGATGCAACGCTCAGTATCCAATGTGATAACAAGGAACTTTAAGAGATACAAATTAATATATTCAATAATTGTTTTTGACTTTTTATTTTAAATTAATTTATTTCATATTAATTTATAGTTATTATTATTATTATTATTTTTTATTATTTTTCTAATTTAATGTTTTATAATATTATTATTTTAAATTTGTTTATTTATTTATTTATAATATTATAATACCATCATAATTTCTATTATTTTATTCTTAAAAAAAAACTATATTAGTTTTAATTGATTTAAAAATAATAATCTTAAGAAATTAGGAAATCATTAAGAATTATTATTAATAGAAGGTTAATAAAAATATATAATAACATCTTAATAATAATAATAATATCACTATTTACTTAAATGTGATATGCTTAAATCACCAACTTGATATTATTTTATTAATGAATATTATACAATTCATATAAGTCATTAAAAAAAATAGAATCATTAATAATAAAATAAAAACAATTAAAATCCAAAGAAGACACCACTAACCAAAACAAAGGAAGGAACACGGGGTTAAGAACAAAGAGAAGAGACCCACGAACTGCTTAACTTCTATCCATCGTCCATATTAAGAGTCTTATTCATCTTTTCAAATTCAATGGCTTCTCTTAATTTCCGGTGATGGAAATGGTCAAGCCTCATGAGGACCTTAGAATCCTCTAAGCAAATATGGTGCTTCGTTAATTCAGCATGTTCTGATATGGCAGAGGAGCGGGTCCTATAGTACCTAAGGTCCGCTGCGTGCTCCTAAATTCTTTGTGAAATGGAACGCCATGTCTCTCCAATGCAGGAGGTTCCACAAGAACAAGGAATTAAATAAACACCTTTCATGCATTTTGGATCATCTTAAAGAGCTACGAATGGTTTTCAAAAGTCTAAAGGTGGAGCCAATCGATTGCTTCTTCAGAATTCTAGCAATCTTGTCAATTGTATTAAGTGTGGATACTTTTTTTTTAAATATTAGTGATTTTCATGTTGGTAATAAAACATTAAAATAAAATAAAAAACATGACAACAAAAACTCAAAAAACAAAAACCATAAAAATGTAAAAAAAAAAATTAAAATACAAAATTAGTTTGTAAAAAAAAAGGTTTAAACAAAACATAAATTAAAAAAAGAAAATATAAATATTTCAAAATAGCATATAATTTAAAGAAAAATAAATAAAAAAATTAATTAAAAAAAACATTTATAACAATTTTTTAAGTTAATATAATAATAATAATAATTAAACTAAAAAATTAAAATTAAAATAATAATAATAATACAAAAAAATTAAAAAACCGAAAAAAATAAATAAAAGAAATTAAAAATTAGTATATATATATTAAAAAAAAAATTGAAGAAAAACAAAAAAAACCCCACCCATGGCCAGGTTGGGGTGCGAGGTGGGTGACGAGGCAGCTGGATGCAATTGGCTCCCAGCCCACCCCGTGGCCCAACCCACGGGTGTCAAGGCTGATTCTGGGAATCAGCCCTACCAACCCTAGGCAGGGTTGGGAGGGAGGTGACTACATGAAATCGCCTCCCCACCTACCCCCGCAACCCACCCCACTTAGGGGTGGCAGACAAATTCCCACCCAGGGGTGGGCCAGCTACCTCCCTGCCCACCTCCCCCAGGAGTGTCAGGCTGATGTCAGGAATCAACCTGCCACCCCTGGGCGGGGTGGCCAACTGCGTCCCTACCCACCCCCTGCAGCCCACCCTGCCTAGGGGTGGCAAGCCGATTTGGCGGGGTGGGCCGCGGGGGTGGCAGGGGAAGCGGCTAGCCCATCCTGCCCAAGAGTGGCAAGTTGATTCCAGGAATCGGCTTGCTGTTTAGTCAATTTAGTATGTCCTAAATTGCTACATTAATTATCAATCCGGGAGTCGTAAACTGATGAAGTGTGGCGCACTGTATGTGCAAGACAACCTCTTTCTTACTTTTATTGTTTTCAATTTTTATCTTGTTTTTGGGGTTTTGTCCTTGTTGGTCTCCTAAGGTGTCTAATGCAAATGGAAATCCTATTCTCAGATTTTAAGAATACTTTTAGAGGGAAAGTATGGATGTAGATTTAAGACAAGGATTATGTCTCTTATGATAATTTCCAAAACTTAGCTCTTCAAAAGATCTCAAAACATGCTATTGATAAAATCAGTACTTGAACAAGAATGTAAATATGCAGCTACTTAAATCAAACAAAAGATGAAATATTGATCATGAGGTCACTGTCTCTGCTGCCCATCTAATTACAGAAATAAAATCTAAACTATTGCACTCAAAACCAAAAATTGCAAACTAATGAAAGCAAGATCAATTTACTTCACTTATAATCCGATGGCTCGCTAATTAACTTCTTGGGTTAAGCCATGGCACCGGAGATAACATCAAATAACATGAAGAATTGATATCTAAATTACCTACTTGCAGATTAATGAAAGCAAAATCAAATTACTTCACTTATAATCCGATAGCTCGCCAATTAACTTCTCGGGTTAAGCCATGGCACCGAAGATAACATCAAATAACATGAAGAACTTGATATCTAAACTACCTACTTGCAAATTAATGAAATCAAAATCAAATTACTTCACTTATAATTCGATAGCTTGCCAATTAACTTCTCGGGTTAAGCCATGGCACCAGAGATAACGTCAAATAACATGAAGAATTTGATATCTAAACTAGCTAATAGTAGCCAAAAAATCTTCACTGAAATCAAAGCATAACAACTGAAATTGAAAAGCTTAAAAAGTTCAGCAGAGAAGCAAATCTCATATCACTACTTGATGCAAAAATTATATGAAAAAGCTCGAGCATAACCTATCCTGAAACACACTGATCAATGTTAGTGAAAAAGTATGCAATGCTGCAAAATCATGTACATGAATAAAACGATTAACACCATAAACAAATTATGAGAAATATACAGTGGAAATAAGAGAAAAGATGCATAAAAACTTTACAAAAACAAAAAGAAAAACCTCAGCCAGCAGGGGCCCTCTGCACAGCCTTTGGTTAACACGTTGTCACCTCAGAACCACGCTTTAAACAGTCATAAGAAAACAAAATTTTTATATTGCAAAACAGAGAGTATGTCTTCTCGTTACAACAACACAACAAAAGCTAAAACAACAGCGTCAATCCTAATATTTGAACTAGCTACTTGCATTGCAAAACACTTTATTTATACAGGAAAATAGATAACTGTTTTTCTGAGAGAAATCTTCAGTAGAGGACACGTAAACAGGACATAACTCGTAAGTTCAGCCTCTTGGTTTCCATAATCATTCAATCTACAAAAGGTGGATGTTGGATTTGCGTTATGGAGACGGCCTGCAGCTGTTAAGAGGGATCCACGAATCTAGGAACGGTCTCGGACTTTTTATGTGCTGAAACAGAGACCTATTTGATGTAGGACTCCTTGTTTGACCATCCTTTGACCAATGCCTTTCTTCACGAATTCGGCTGAACAGATAGGACCTTATCCATGTTCAGATCATTTCTGAGCTACCCACGTGCCTCGTTTCACCTTCCGACACTTGTAACCTACAGAACAATGAAAGTAGCTGCAGAATTGCGAGTCAGCTGCGGAAAGTGGCTACATTCCGTAGCTGATGAACAAAATCTAAATCAAATAGCACACACAAGGATATAGTTAGAAAACCACTTAAATGCACTCCTAGAATCAATATGTAACAATCTTTGATAGCTTATGAGGCACTGATGTGGGAAAATGGAAGAGAAAAGGTTTAGGAAAGTATGTAGAAGAGAGGTAGTTCTGGGGCTCAACATACCCCCACTGTGAATATGTTGCATGTCCTCATGCAACCAAAACTGTGACTATCCTTCCTTCAGTTCATTTGCTCTGAGACTTCTGCTAATACATCTAGCCTTCTCTTCTTCTTCCTTGGTGTCACTGTCATCCTGGGCTTCATCATTAGGCACCTGTATTTGAGGTTGATGAGGGCTCTGCTCAACCTCCTGTTCTTCCTCTTCAATTTCCTGTTTTTCTTGTGCCACAATCCTAAATGCAGCATGGTATTGTCATGGATGATTTTGTCCAACCCATTTTGTTCTTTCAATGTTTCATTTTCTCTTTTGATATGTCTATTCAGGACTTCTAGTTCAAAAACTTCTTGTTTTAACGATTGGATCAAAACTTCCTAAGCTGTATCAGGATGATTAGATTAAGTGCCCTGTTCTGTTGCAGCCTTTTCTAATGATTCAATAAAATCATACATCTGTTGCTGAGTTGGATCTATTTCTGGTGTGGCCTTTCTTGGACTGATTCCAAAATCTGGTTGAGGAAAAGGAGAATGCTGTGGACTATGGTCAGGAGGAGTGATTGTTGGTGATTGTTCTGGTGTTTCCCCTCCTAAGTCTATGAAGTGAGCCCCTTTGATTTGCACTTTCTTCAATTTGCCTTTAAGTCTTGAGCTCCTTCTTAAATTTTGTGAGCTGGTATCTCCCTTTTCTACACTCTGTTTCTCCTTTCCTTTTTCTTTTGCCTTGACTGACTGTTCTTTAAGATGAATTAGCCTTTCAGAAAGTATCTGGTCTTCTTCTGAAGAAGGTTCTGGGGTCTGATAAATGTCTTCAATATTTCTTTTCCCTTTCTGTTTTGCTTGTTTTCTAACCTCAGTCAAAGTTTCAGACAACATTTCTTCCTTACTGGTTTCTTTAGTTATACTAGTAGGAGTATCTTGAATGTTTACACTTGTTTTTCTTCTCCTACTTTTTCTTGTTGAGCTACCTTCAGGTGTTTCAGGTGGGTCCTGAAAGAAATTTCTAATCAGGAATTGTTCCCATGTGTCCTTTCTTTCCTTCAATTGTTTTTCAATCAGAATTTTAACAAGGCCGTGATGATAAAGATGAGGCTCTACATCATCCAGATTCTTTTGTACAGTGGTAGACATCTTTTTCAAGCTACTCAACAAGAAATAAGGCAGATTGATGGTTTGATTCTCCAGAAAATTCATTAATAACCTTATATGGTACATGTACATAGACCCATACCTTCCTTCACACATAATGAACTTCTGAATTATCAACAGCAAACTAGTCCATTTTTCCTTTAGGGCTGAAACAGGAATTCCACGTTTAAAAACGGTTATATCCATACCTGGGTTACGCAAAATGATCCTCCAGGCCCTCTCATCGAAGTCTTTGTTTTTGAACCATCGTTCTCCTTCCTGTGGGAGCTCCATTGCTGCTGCAATGGATGCCTCTGTTACCGGGAATTTGATATCCCCAATCTCAACTTCCATGCCATTGAAGGACCTTGCAAATGTCTTCGTGACTTCTTTATTATGACCCCTGAATTTCTGGATAAACTGCAGCCACCTTGCTTTCCTTAACGTGCTCTTTAACTGTGGATAACCCTCCATGAATTTAGCCCCATCCGACTCTGTTCTTACCAGAAGGCCCATTCCTCCCTCTTGCTTCGAAAATACCTCTGTAAGTGATGGTTTCATGGAGGCAGAATGGTTATATGAGCGGAAGATGGAGGAGGATTGCGGAGAAAACCAGTGGTTACAAAAATGGAAAGAATACGGAGCATGCAATGAAAACAAGTTCACGGAGCAGAGGCTTGTATAAACAAACCCTGAACTGGCAATCGTAAACTCGGTGTGAGAGTATGGAAACAGAGTGAGACTGGCAGAATTTTGAAATAAAAGGCTGTGGAGTGGACGTTAGCAAATTCATAAAATGACTGCGGAGTGGTGTGTCAGAGGAGAGCCGTGGTCAATTGGCTTATGTCTTCATGATTAACCGGTTCAATAGGTGTAATGCAGACGTACAACTGAGTATGAGTTAGATTCAGAAGAGGATTATGAGGCCGTTGGAATTTGATGCGGAGATCATGGTGGAGCTATGCAAAGGTCATGGAGGAGTTAAGGATGCTATCAATTCGAATCATTACACATGATGGAGCTTGTGATTTTACAACTATACAAATTATGTGTTTTAAAATCCTATTTGAAATTGATTTTGCTCATACCTTAGAATCTTACCACTTCCGTTCGCTAACTTTTGATTGGCTGCCTCTTGTAGGTGCTGACATTCTTCAAAATATCTTTCTCTTCCATACCTGCATCTGGTTTTCATCATTACTTCGCTAACATCTCACTGTCACTACAGAGTAATAGAGTATTAGCTGCGGAATCAGAATTCGGTTGCGAAAACTGACATAGTGAATAAAATATGACTTGGCGAAGTGAATGGAGATGGATGGAAATGAATGATGACTGAATGAATGATATATAGAAAACTGAACATGAAAGGAATTTTATTAGTAGAATGTGATGGCGAATTGGAATGAAACGAAATGAAGTGAAATGACATGAAATGAAACAACTATGAGTGAAATGAGAGAGATTATTTTTGGAAAATATAGGGCGTCAGAAGTTTCTAATTTTTGCCCTGTATTTTCTGTATAAGACTGTCAATCAGTGATTGGTTTTCAGGCTTATACATTTTTTTTTTTAAGATAACAATGAAAAGAACAAAGACTAGGCTAGTGGAGAAGAAGGATTCTTCTTCACCAGCCTTATTGCAGAATTATCTTGAAAGATTTTGACAAATTCCTCCTTTGAGAGTGGCTTATGATAGATCTTCAATCTATGACCATTCACAATGAGAGGAGTTTGATACTCATTAATGGTTTTGATTCTTACCACTCCATTGCTAAAAACTTTTTCAATCTCATATGGCCCAAGCCAATGAGTCTGAAATTTACCTTTGAAATCTTTGAACTTGGAATCAAATAGCAATGCCCAATCTCCTTCTTGAAACTTTTTCTCCTTGATGTATTTGTCATGCCACTTAGCTCTTTGATATTGAACTAGATCATTTCTTAGGATTGCTTCTTGTCTGATCTCATTTAGTTCATTCAACTGCTCCATTCTATACTTTTGGGCTTCTGACAGATCCATCCCCAATTGAACTACCATCTTGAAAGTCTTAACTTGGAACTCAATGGGGAGTATAACTTCCTTCCCATAAACAAGTTCATAGGGAGAATGTGTTGTTGTGTTCCTCCATGTGGTTTTGTAGGCCCATAAGGCTTCAGGAAGCCTCTCCGCCCAATCTCTTTTGTGTAGATGAACAATTTTGGTAATGATGCCTTCAATTACTTTGTTTGTGGACTCCACTTGACCATTTGCTTGTGGATGGTATGGAGTGGATTTTCTATGCTTGACCTTGTACTCTTCCATCAGCTTCTCCACCAATTTGGATGTGAATTGAACTCTCTGATCTGTCACAATTTCTCTTGGAACACCAAAGCGAGTAAAGAAAACTAACAACTAAATTTTCAGTAGCAGAAAATAATGCTTTGGCTTCTACCCATTTATTGACATAATCAGTACATACCAATATATACTTTTTTTGTTTAGATGGTGGATTAATAGGTCCAATAAAGTCTAAAGCCCATTTTTCAAAGGGTTTGATGAGTACCTGTGGTTGTAATGGCATCTCATTTGAGGGGGTAGGTTTCCCTACTCTTTGGCAGCTGTCACACCTTTTGACATATTGTTTTGCATCTTTGAAGAGGGACGACTAATAATATCCTAAAGAAAGGATGTTATAGGCTATCCTTTTGTCAGCAAAGTGTCCACTGCATGGTTCATCATGACATGCTTTGAGAATATCAGGCATTTCATCTTCCCTGACACATCTTCTGATCACAAGGTCTGGCCCTGTTTTAAACAATTTGTTAGAAATCCATGAATATTTTGAACTCTCCTGAATAATCTTTCTTCTTTTACTAGGAAATAAATGTGGAGGTAGTTTCCCTGTAACCAAATAGTTAGCCATATCTGCATACCAAGGAGTCTTAGTAGTTACTGAAAATAAGAATTCATCAGGAAACTTATCCTCTACAGGAGAATCTTCTTTGATATTCTGAATTCTAGGCAAGAAATTAGCTACTGTGTTTTGTTTCCCTGGTCTATCTAACACAATAATATTGAATTCCTGTAAAAGTAGGAGCCACCTTGTAACTTTGCCATTAGTAAAGGGTTTGTTCATTAGATATCTAATTGTAGAATGATCATTATGAATAAAAGTTTCATAGCCTATTATATAATGTCTGAACTTATTGATTTCATGAACAACAGCTAAGAACTCTTTTTCAATCACAGTATAATTCAACTCATTGGGAGTTAAATTTTTACTGGTATAGTAAATGGCATAAGGAACTAAGTCTTTTTTTCCCAACACAACTCCTAGAGCTGTATCTGAAGCATTTGTAGAAATATGGAAATGAAGTTTCCAATTTGGTCCTCTTAAGATAGGTGCTTCAGATATTCTTGTTTTCAAAGCTTCAAATGTTTATTGGCAATCAGGACTCCATTTGAATTCATAGTCTTTTGTAAGTAGTTTAAAGAGTGGAGATTCTATTTTGGTAAAATTTTCTATAAATCTTCTATAATATTCAGTAAATCCTAGAAAACTTCTAACATCTTTTTGACAATTTGGAATAGGTAACTTGGAGATGACTTCAACCTTTGATTTATCAACTTTAATCCCATCCCCTGAAATATGATATCCTAAAATAATACCTTCAGTAAACATCATAAAGCATTTTTCATGGCTTAATGAAAGGTTTGTTTCTTTACATCTTATAAGGACTTTTTCCAAATTTTCTAATGCCTCTTAAAATGTATTACCATAAACTGTAAAATCATCCATATATACCTCTACACAATCATGGATTAGATCAGAAAAAATTCCTAGTATTGCTCTTTGGAATGTTGCAGGTGCATTACATAATCCAAAAGGAATCACTCGGTAAGCAAAAGTTCCCCATGGACAGGTAAATGTGGTTTTATCTTGATATTTAGGTGCTAACTGAATTTGATTATAACCACTAAAACCATCCAGAAATGAAAAGTACTTTTTGCCTGCTAATGTATCTAATACTTGATCGATAAAGGGCAAAGGAAAGTGATCCTTCAAAGTTGCTTTATTCAATTCCCTATAATCAATGCACACCCTCCATTTACCATTCTTTTTGGGTACTATAACCAAGGGAGAAACCCATCGGCTATCTGAAATTGGGTAAATGAAGTTTACATTGAGTAGTTTTTGGAGCTCTTCTTTCACAATCTCCCTAAGATTTGGATTCATCCTTCTCTAAGGTTGTCTGATTGGTCTACTGTTTTCCTCAATATAGATATGATGGATGCAAGTCTTAGGGTCAATACCTTTCATATCAGTATACTCCCATGCAAATGCAGCAGAATGTTTTTGCAAGATTTTGGTTAGCTCTTCCTGTTGTAACTTTTCCAAATTTTTGTTGATATTCAATGTTTTACCTGGAAAAATTTCAACTGCAGAACTACCAAACTCTTCCATAGAGTAGAGAGACATTTGCCTTGATGACAAATATTCAATATCAAAATCTAACTGAAATTGTGTGTGGTCATATTCTGAAAATGTTTCAAAATTTTCTAATGTGTTCAAAATTTGACTATCTTCACTAACTTTAGAGATAGTAAAGACAGGTTGTATAGTATCTTCATCATCGACCCATTCATTGTCTCCTACTTCTGTAATTGCTGTTGCTCGAGGATACAAATTGAATTTCTTTGTTGAAATACCATCAGAAGTGTACATATCCCTGGATCTACAACTAATGAAAGCATCAGCTGTGGCTAGCCAAGGTCTTCCTAATATGAGTGGGTGCCCTCCTAGATTATTCTTGGGAGTCAAAATCATGAAATCTACTGGATATTCCCAAGAATCTAAGGAGACCGAAATATTTTCTAATACACCATCTAGTTTGATTACTGATCTATCTGCAAGTTGCAGTAAGGTAGGTGTAAAAAGAAGATTAGGAAGTTTAAGCTGTTCCATAGTTTGTCTACTCATAATGTTTATAGCAGCCCCTAAGTCAATCAATGTATTTGGAATTTCTATCCCATTTATGTGTGTCTTGACAATTGGACTACCTGGATCCACATATTTCTGCATGGTAATCTTTCCCATCATGATATCTGCTATTTTTCCTACCAGGTGGATTCTTTTTGTGTCTCTTGGTTTCCTACCTGGTCTTTTGAAACTCAACTCCTTTATTGTTTTTGCTAAGATAGGAATCTCTCTAATGGATTGTAGCAAGGGAATCTTGATACATACATTCTTTAATTCATCTAAGAAATCATAGTTAGGCAACAAGATTTGTTTTTCCACCCCTTTGTCAATTTGTGATCTTTCAGGAAAAGGTGGTGTGGATGTAGATGCAGGTTGCTCAACTATGGGAGTTGTGGGGGTTGACTCTTTTTCTTTTTCTTTTTGAATGATTGGGTTTTGAAGGGATGTTTCCTCAGAACCTTTATTGACTTTTAGAGAATCCTCCTCAGAGGCATCTTGCTCTTGAACATCTATAGAAGGTTTTTCCTTTTCTAAAATTCTACCAGATCTAAGTTGAACATCATTAAGAGGAATAATCATATAGGTAGGAAATTGTTGTCCTTCTACCATGTAAGCATTCTGAGGGTTTTTGTTGTTGGGATTTGGTAATGGCTGGGCTGGTAGTTGATTTGGATTTTGTTGAAATGGAAGCAAGAGTTGAGAAGTTTGATTTTGTTGAGAAGGTTGTTGTTGTGGAAATGGCAATGAAAGTTGTGGGTTTTGGTTTGAAAGTTGTGGATTTTGTTGTTGATTTTGAAAAGATGGAGGATATTGATAAAATTGAGCAAATCTCCCATAAGGATTTTGTACTCCTTGTGCCCATGATTGATACAGATTTTGAGGTTGGGGCCAAGGTTGTTGCCAAGAATTCCAATTTGGTGGGAGCTGAAAATTCATAGGATTGTTAAATCCTTGATTTTGTTGCCCTTGCCAAGGTCTTCTTGAAACAAAACAAAGGGATTCTACTGAATTTGGATCTTCCTGAAAGACAGCTTTGAGCCCAGGAATTGAAGGACAATCCTTGGTCTCATGACTTTCTGAGAAAATCATACATGTTTCTACAACTTTTGCATCCAAGGGGCATTCCCTTAGAGCATGTTTCTTTCTACATTTTGGGCAAAAGATGGCTAAGGCATCAACTTCTGTTTTCTGCTTGTTTTGAATTTTAAGGGTGTCTAGTTGTTCACTAAGGCTCCCTAGAATGTCAGTTTTGAACTCATCAAGCATATTGCCAATCTTTGCCCTACTTACTGATCCAGTTGCAGATTTGTTTTCTCTAATAAGAGAAGGATCTCTAGGCCCTTTTCCAGTTTTAGATTTTCCCCTTGAGAGATGGACACATAGTTCTGCTATGTCATGTAGTGGAAGTTGAGAAATGTCTCCCTTCCCCATCATGTTTAAAATATCTATCCATTCATCTCTAATGGCTTTCAATAGAAGGGCTTTCAAAGTTTCCTCGTCTAAATTGCTCATTTTTGCTCTCTTTAAGTTATATTGAAATCTTTCAAGTAGATCCTCCAAGTTCTCATCTTCTTTTTGCATCATTTTGAATACCTCATCCTTATGATTAGTGGGCATACAATAATCCAGATATCTATCCAAAAATGTTTGCTTCATATCATTCCAAGTCCTAATAGATTGAGTGACTAATCCCATGAACCATTTCAGAGCAACCCCTTTCAATGTTGAAGGAAACAGTTTGAGTTTTTGAGAGTCTTCCATATAGTCATAGGTTCGGCACAAGACTTCAAACTCAAATAGAAATGTTTCAGGATCCTCACTTCGCAACCCATAAAAGTTTGGGAGGACAGATGGTGAAATATTTTTCATTGTTGTATGGGTTTCCTCATCGACTATAGGGAATCCAAATGAGTTATCTCCTTCCCTATTTCCCCCATTATTACCTCTACGTCCTCCATTGTTTCCTCTACCACCACCTCCGTTATTTCCTCTACCTCAACCTCTACCCCCTCCTCCAAATAGAGAATATTCTCCATCTAGTACTTCTTCTGCCATGATAGTTTCCTCAGGGTCTTCTGGTTCTTCTATTAACGGCTGATGAGAAAGAGTCTCTTCCTTTCCTTCTTCTCTAGGTGATTCTACTTTTTCTACTGCAATATGTTCCCCTATAGAAGTGAAAAAGGGTTCTTCTCCTAGATTAGATTTAGTAGATAGTGTGGGAGAATCTTCTAATTTAGTTGCTGCCCCTTGAATTCCAGGAATCCTAAGGCTGGGAGTATGAGTCTGGGATGGAGGTGTATCTTGTCTAATCCTTGAAGTAGTTGGAGTTGTAAAAATCGAACTTTTGCCCCTAGCTAGAAACCTTCCCCTAGAATCTCTTGCTCTATGTATGTCATTTATTTATTTATTTTTATTTTTATTTTTATTTTTTCAGTTGGGCTAATAATCCTTTTTCTAATCTTCTGGATCACATTAGGTGCAAGAAGAGAGCATACTCAAGAAATTATTGAACTAATAACTCTCTTTTCTGATCCTCCAGATCACACTAGGTGCAAGAGGAGAGCATACTTCAAGAAATTATCAAATTTTTCCCATTTTTTTTTTTATGTAAGAGATCAGCTACCTAGTTACACTTCCCCGGCAATAGCGCCAAAATGTTTAGTCAATTTAGTATGTCCTAAATTGCTACATTAATTATCAATCTGGGAGTCGTAAATTGATGAAGTGTGGCGCACTGTATGTACAAGACAACCTCTTTCTTACTTTTATTGTTTTCAATTTTTATCTTGTTTTTTGGGTTTTGTCCTTGTTGGTCTCCTAAGGTGTCTAATGCAAATGGAAATCCTATTCTCAGATTTTAAGAATACTTAGATTTAAGACAAGGATTATGTCTCTGATGATAATTTCCAGAACTTAGCTCTTCAAAAGATCTCAAAACATGATATTGATAAAATCAGTACTTGAACAGGAATGTAAATATGCAACTACTTAAATCAAACAAAAGATGAAATGCTGATCATGAAGTCTGTTATCACCCCAAGAAACTCTCCTAGGTTGTATCTCAGAGATGCTCGGGAACATTACAAACTAAACAAAATGTTGGAAATGGATGAATGGAAGGCATGATGCTTGTCCAAGCCAGATAACTACTTCTACTATGCTTAACTCCAGACATGGGTGAACACCCCCAGACTACAAGGCTTTAGACCACCAATTACTCACAGTTTGAGGATTAAGTGAACATGGAGAATACTGACCACGCCAACAAATGCACAAGACCATGTGATGGCCGGCTGCAACCAGTAAAGAGGTCTGCAAATCTATGTGCTAATGCACAAACAGGATGACAACTCTCTGGCACTAAGTGAACAGAAACCTGCATAACACATTCAATGACACATACTAGACTTCGACATAGATGTGGGATGACAACCCCTCTAATGCTAAAAATCAAGAGCACATGAACAAATGCATAACAGGCACAGCCTAGAACAGAGTAGAAATGGACAGTGAGCAATTAACAGCAAAAGAAGCTTGTATTAGCTGAAAATGAAGACGAGACGCTGCAAGTATCACAGTAGTTACGGTCTCTAGAAGTTGAACCTTACATCAAAACTACAACCATCAACCCTCATCACATCTGTGTTCTGGATATATATCGAGGTTGATTACAAAAATGCTCTGCTATTCTATGCGTGGAGGGGTCATAATGGACCACCAACCACATTAACTATCTAATATGGGTCTCTACTGCAAACTGCGTGCTTTAATGAACAAAATTGGCCTTTTGAGATACTCTGCTGTCCTTCTAGAATAGGCGGAGTGTCGTATGGAAGAAGTTCCATAACTGGTAAATGCTGAAATCTGCCTGAGGTTGTCATTTTTCTTCTCAGCCACTCTTCCTATTAAATGCATTCATTGAGGAGTAACTACTCGGGTACTGGATACTGGTTATGCTCGTCCTTTGGAAGCATGGTACAGGTTGAGGACGCGAAGACTGCATGGCGAACGAATGAGCGGGGCGGGGAATAAACATTAGCCATCGGATCGCGCAGATGGACGGCGGAGATCGGTTTTCAGAGGATATCGGGTGGAAAGGGAATGGACAACCGTGAGCCGTCGAATCGCGGGCGAACAGATCCGATGGCTATCAGGTGGAAAAGTAGCGCGGGCGATAACGAGCGGGGACAGGCGGGATGGGCGATAAGTGGTATTCCCCGCACAACTTTCGGAGGATGGCAGTAAACATACAACGTGGCACGATCTCAATTAGCGGGTGACGCGTGGCAGACGTGATGGGGGGGGGGAACCACTTTCCCCGCAAGCTAACATGCGTGCAGCTTACGGGAGCGGGAGGAGCAATCACCGTTGGATCTCACGGTGGATGCGATCAACGGTGGAGGAGATAAACATGCAGGTGGTTCGTTGAATGCGGCGGGGACCGTTAGATCGCGATGCAGAAATCAATGGCTGCGATCAAAAGGCAGCTATGGATATGAAGGTGCAGGGTCATATAGTGACGGGGCTATGGAGCTTCAGGCTTAACTCTTTGGGGCTTAATGAAACGTGGCTCATGTTGAGTTTTGGGAGGAAAAGCAGAGATGACGGGGTTAAGGAAGAGTAAGGAGAATGAAGGGGAAGCGAGGAATGGACTGATGCGAGCTTTCTTCAAGCACAAAACAACATGGCCAAGCTGTCTTTAACCCTCAAATTTTGAATTATATAGAAGAGCTAACACTGGCTCCTTCTGGGGATGAGATCCTCCCTGTGAGGTCTCAAGAACTTGCAAATCAATGCCTTCCCTGTAAAAAAAAATTAGCAAAACTTCCTAGTGTTCCATTGGGCATGGAGTCTGACTGATCCTACACTAAACTGATGAAATAAAATATTTACAATTTTAAGGCCAAAAGACCTTAAATCACATAATTTTTCAGAAAGTGCCCATTAACTGGGCCATCAAAAACTGCCTCTCTTTCCATGCTTTTCAACATGAAGGTATTGTTCCCTTGAATCTGAGAAATGATAAAAGGCCCTGTCCAAAAATAATCAAACTTCCCATGATTGCCTTTCTTTTCCTTTAGTGCATCCCACTTTAGAACCAAGTCTCCAACCTGAAAATTATCTGCTTTTGTCCGTTTGTCAAAAGCTTCCTTGATCTTTTTATGATGTGTTGCAGCCTTTTCAACCAGCTATTCTTGGATTTGATGTACCTCTGCCAAATCAGTGATCCTTTTTGCCATGTCCTCTTCCTCGTTCTGTTCATCTTGCAGGAACTTTGCCACAGGGAGAGTTAACTGAATTGGAAATACAACTTCAGTGCCATATACCAGCCTGAATGGAGAATTCCCTGTGGATTTCTTAATGGTCACTCTGTCAGCCCACAGTGCATACTTGAGCTTAGAATCCCAATTCTTTTTGTTGTCCTCCAACAGCTTTTTGATTATCCTTATCAGGCTTTTGTTAGAGGATTCTGCTAGACCATTGCCTTGAGGGTAGTAGGAGGTGGAATGAACCAGTTTAATACCCATTGAATTGCACATGTCCACCAATTCTTTTGCTTTAAAAATTGTTGCATTGTCTGTGATTATTTTATGTGGACAACCAAATCTGGTAAAGATATTCTCTGTCAAAAACTTCATAACCACATTATGATCAGCCTTCCTGGTAGGGATTGCTTCAATCCACTTAGTAAAATAATCAGTGGCTACTAATATCCACCCGTGTTGGCCACTGGAATGTGGATTGATTTCTCTAATGAAATCCAAGCCCCACTGCTGAAAAGGTCCTTTTGCATGTATTGGTTTTAAGGGCAGGGACTTCAATTGCAGTTTCCTTTCAAATTTTTGGCACCTGTCACAAGATTTAACAAATAAAAATACATCAGAAAATAAAGTGGGCCAATAGTACCCAGCTTTGAGGATTTTGTGGCCTGTGGTTTTCCAATAATGATGCCCTCCACACATGCTGGAATGAAACTGCTGCATAACTTCTATTGACTGTTCCTTGTCAAGACACCTCAAAAGCACTCCAGATGGATCCCTCCAGTAGAGAAGATTTTCATTAATGCAATATTTAGCTGCCCTAAGTTTAATAGTTTTGGCTTGACTTGTGCTTGAGCCTGGAGGGATTTCTAGCTTCAGCAAGAATTTAACTATTGCAGAATACAAATCACAAGAAGCTAGATTTTCTACTACCGATTGCTTTCTCTCTGTTTCAGCGGCTTCCTTTTCCTTTGTTTGACCATTTTATGAAATTGAGCTCATGAGGTTTATGTCCAATGTTCTGAAATTTTCTTCTGTTAATAGTCTGGCAAGACCCTGACCTCTAACCAGCTTAGTGGGCTTTAGTTCTATATTAAACTTAATCAACTTTGCAATCCATTTAGCCCTTCTTCCATCAGCATCAGGTTGTGTTAAGACATCTTTTGTTGCAGCAGAGGGTACATATGCAATTATCTTGGAATGCATAATGTAAACTCTGAAAGCTTTCAAAGATTTGATAAGATCATATGCTTGTTTCTCAATGATATCATACCTCAGTTTAGCATCAATTAAGTTTTTGCTGAAAAATGCCACTGGATGCTCTGAGCCTTCTTCATCTGCTTACAATAAAACTGCTGCAATGGTGTCATTAGAGGCAAACGAAAATATATGGAACTGCTTGTTGTAATCTGGATTAATTAAAGTAGGAGCCTCCATAATAGCTTTTTTAATGGAATCAAATGAATTTCTTGCTGCATCAATCCATCTGATTTCTAACCCCTTCTTCAACATGGAGGTAATATGCTTCATAAGTTCTGCAAAATTTGGTATAAACCTCCTCATGAAATTAATCTTGCTCAGAAAGGACTGGATATCCTTCTTTGATCTCGGGACAGACAGGGTCTGTATTGCTTTTACTCTTTCTGGGTCAATTCGAACACCTGCAGCAGAAACAATATGTCCCAACAACTTGCCTTCTTCTAAAGCAAACTGTGATTTTTTAGGATTGACTGAAATCCCAAACCTCCTGCACTTCAGGAACACCTTTCTCAAATGCTCCAAATGGTCTTGATGGCTGCTGGAGTATACTGTTATGTCATCAAGGTAGATCAGGACAAACTTATCCTTCTCTCCCACAAATGCTATATCCATAGCTCTCTGAAAGGTAGCTCCAGCATTCATCGACCCAAAAGGCATCTTGGCATACATAAAAGTGCCCCAAGGAGTGGTGAATGCAGTCTTTTCTTGGTCATCTAGATGCACAACAATCTGATTATAGTCTGAAAATCCGTCCAGGAAAGACATTACTTTGGCTCCTGAGACCTTCTACAGCAAATGCTCCATCTTGGGTAGAGGGTAGTTGTCTTTCTTAGAGCATTTGCTTAAGTTTCTGAAATCAACACACAGTCTAATTTCTCCACTTTTCTTCTTCACCACTACTAGGTTGGCTACCCACTTGGAATATCTGAGTGGGACTATGATTTTGGTAGCCAACAATTTTTTGATTTCCTTTTCAATAAGAGGAAGGAGCAGAGGGTTTATTGGTCTCAGCTTCTGTTTGAAAGGTATGGTGTCTTTCTCTAGAGGGATTTTATGCTGGATGATCTTCTTATCATATGTTTTCAGGTCACTATATTCCCAAGCAAACAAATCAGCAAATTGCTGCATTAAATTACAGTATTCAGAACTTTGGTCAGCAGACAGATGGGTGGACAGATTTATATATCTAGGCTGACCTGCACTCCCTATATCATGCTTACAGACTGCAGATTGATCTTCTTTTTGGGCAGCCTTATAAGGCACATCATTCTGGTCAAACAGTCTTTCTAGAGGAATTAAACCCTTAGGAATATGATTGCTGGGAAGCTGGACAATGCTATCTTTGCCAATTTTATTTCTAAGCTGGGATTGAGGACTTTCTTCTAAGGCTTCATTTTCTTGGTCAATTTGCATTTCAGAAAACTCATCAATGACTTGCAGGAATCTATTTACTTTAGCATCATCCTCAAAAACTTTCCAATACTAGACATTATCAGGCAAGGATGGTCTATATTTCATTTGGACTTCATAAACTAGTCTGGGAGGCATGGGAGGGATAAAAATGCTAGCAGACACAGCAAGGGAATCAGCAAGTTGGTTTTTGGCTCTAGGGATATATGAAATACAAAAATTATTAAAGGAATATTTGGGTCTCCATACCTCATCTCTGTATGCTTTCAGCCTTGGGTGCTTTGCTTGAAATGTTTTGTTTACTTGCTGAATGATCAAATCATCATCTCCAAACACCTTTATGTTCCTGATTCCTCTGTCTTTTGCTGCGTTAAGGCCCAATATCAGAGCCTCATACTCTGCTATATTATTTGTGACTTGAAAAACTGGTTTAAAAGATAGCTGTGTGTCTTTTTTTCTGGAGATATCAGCACCACCCCTGCTCCTGCAGTCTCCCTGGAACATACTCCATCAAATAACATCTCCCAAACCTGACTTCCTTGCTCTTCCTCGGCCCGATTTGTTGGTTTCTTGAGCTACATTGAGGCCTTTTGGGATTCTTCTATTTGGAGGATACATGCTGCAAAACAGTGTCCATAGCATATATGGGATGATTAGTAGGATTCTTCTCATCGCTGATGATGTATGCCAACTGTGCTTCTTTGTACAATCTCCTGATTTATCCTCCAAAAACTGGGACAGTGGCATAAGATAGATCATTCTGTAAGGTCCCACCTAGTCTCTTAATCCATCCTCTAGACAACAGCATGCCAAACTTAGGAGGGACATCTGCTACCACAATATCCATTATCATGCTCTTCATGGGCAGCTGAGTTAGGGTAATGACCAGGTCTTTGATTAATCCTAGGCATTTCACTTTCCTTGAATCAAAAAAGAATAAATCATGATATGGTCTAGTGATGTCAAGGCCTAACTCTTCCACGACAGCTTTAGGCATCAAATTGTGGCTGGCCCCTGTGTCTAGCAGGTAATTGTGGAGGATTTTGTCATGAATGGTCAAGGAGACATAAAATGATGGGGAATTATTATCAACAGGTTCAATCATGGGGCTAAGCACAATTGGAGGTTTGTCGTCTTGCAAATTGATAGAGTCAGTGGAGGTTTGTGTGGTTTCCAGCTCAAGGGCTTCAAGGATAGGCTTTCTAAACACTTCACTCTTTACCAACTCTACCAGAGGCACAAATATTTTTAACTTCTGGACTTCTGACTCAAAGCTGAAAGAGGAAGGTAACTTATCAGAACTTCTTACCTCTTGAACTGGTGCTTTTAGGATGACTGGATCAACTGTTGGTCTTTTCTGTCTTATATTCTGTGACTCTGTTTGGACAACATCTCTTTGGGCAGGATTCTCCTTGACATTTTTTGCATTTGACCTCAGATTGCATTTTTGCTGTTCACCAGTCTATAGAACAGCCTCTCTGTCCCACCTTTGACTGTCTTGTTCCTGCAACAAAGATTCTTCATATGCAGCCAATGTAAAAAATGCAGCACCGCCTTTATCTTCCATGCAGTGAATTTCATCCTCATCTTCAAATTGTTCCTCCTCCATGACTACATTTTGGAAGGGAGCTTTAATTTTCTGTTCTTCATTTGGTTCTTTCCCCCTCTGAATGATTTTCAACTGTTCATTTTCTCTTCTGAATGGATTTGGATTTCTTGGAGCAAATGTGTTCTGCTGCCTTGTCTTCCTTGAATTCTGCTCAATTTTCAGCTTAGATATCTCAGCAGCGAATGACTCTATCATCTTAGTCATTTTATCTAATTTAAGTTTTGAAGATGAGGCAGAGGAAGAAGAAACCTCACCTCTCTACCTCCTTCTGTCAGCATGACTCTTTAGCTTTTCTGCAGCCATAATATTGGATTCCACCTCTAGTGCTGCATCCTGCATGTCAGCTAGAGTGGCACATCTTCTTTCTCTCAACAATAGGCAGAAATCAAAGTCAAAAGCATTAGCATAAGTGAGTTTGGCAGAGGTGGGGGTAGGCTTTACCTCAACTAGTATCTTACTAAACATATGGTTAAATCTTTTATTAAAATAAGGCAATGATTCCCCATTCTCCCTCTTTAGGTTTCCAAACTTTGTATGGTAGTAGAGCAGGTCTTTTTTATCTCCCCAGTGCTTCAAAAATGCATCATCCAGTGCTTCAATGTCAGTTATGGATCCATGGGGTAATTCTCTAAACCACTTCCTAGCCTCTCCATCAAGGCTCTGAACAAAAAATCTCATCCACACATCATCTTCACTGATATCTA
Source organism: Pinus tabuliformis (assembly GCA_031772625.1). Classification (NCBI taxonomy): domain Eukaryota; kingdom Viridiplantae; phylum Streptophyta; class Pinopsida; order Pinales; family Pinaceae; genus Pinus; species Pinus tabuliformis. Next base: position 251,852,246 of record CM062810.1, on the reverse strand, counting down.
GGTTATCTGCATAACTATAGAAAGCCTCAAGGTGTTCCTCAGCTATTACTTCCTCTGTACCAGTGAATTTGGGCATATATTTATGATATTCTCCTGCAGGCATAGCATTCAAAGGAGCAGGCAAGACCAGGGGTCCATACCTAGTAGCAATAATTCTTTCCATTTTCGTAGGTGCTTGCTGACCCGCCATGACTGGGATATGTGGAAGGACACTGGTAGATTGAGTAGTATGAAACAATGAAATGGATGACAGAGACAAAGGGATGCTATGGATCGTCTGGGAAGCTTTCTTTGGACTGAGATTCAAAGGGGAACTAAATGGACAAGGAGCTTTATGAATCTCTGAAGGAAATTTCTCACTAGCAACACTAGGCTCAATATCTTCAAATTGTATATTCTCAACTATAATCTTCTCTTGCAGAGATACATAAGATTTCTTAGGCTTACCTGATCCTGATGCTCCTTTCTGTGATATTTTCTTCAACTTGACAATCTTCTCAGGGTCAGGCACTGGGACAGCTGGTGATTTCTGAGGATTTCTTCGAGTATGCCTCACAAACTGAGTCAGAACTACAATGTGGAGTCGCCAAAGGTTGGTCTTTCTCCAGTAGAGTCGCCAGATAGATGATTACAACTAGAAATTTGCCCAAACCTTGTATATCATCAAAATCTGGAACTGTGTCATTCTCCCAGGGAAGCTGAGCTTCAATCTCCTCTCCCCGGAAATGGCGCCAATTAAATGTTATCACCCCAAGAAACTCTCCTAGGTTGTATCTCAGAGATGCTCGGGAACATTACAAACTCAACAAAATGTTGGAAATGGATGAATGGAAGGCATGATGCTTGTCCAAGCCAGATAACTACTTCTACTATGCTTAACTCCAGACATGGGTGAACACCCCCAGACTACAAGGCTTTAGACCACCAATTGCTCATAGTTTGAGGATTAAGTGAACATGGAGAATACTGACCACACCAGCAAATGCATAAGACCATGTGATGGCCAGCTGCAACCAGTAAAGAGGTCTGCAAATCTATTTCCTAATGCACAGACAAGATGATAGCTCTCTGGCACTAAGTGAACAGAAACCTGCATAACACATTCAATGATACATACTATAATTCAACATAGAGGTGGGATGACAGCCCCTCTAATGCTAAAAATCAAGAGCACATAAACAAATGCATAACAGGCACATCCTAGAACAGAGCAAAAATGGACAGTGAGCAATTAACAACAAAAGAAGCTTGTATTAGCTGAAAATGAAGACCAGACGCTGCAAGTATCACAATAGTTACAGTCTCTAGAAATTGAACCTTACATCAAAACTACAACCATCAACCCTCATCACATCTGTGTTCTGGATATATATAGAGGTTGATTACAAAAATGCTCTACTATTTTATGCGTGGAGGGGTCATAATGGACCACCAACCACATTAACTATCTAATATGGGTCTCTGCTGCAAACTACGTGCTTTAATGAACAAAATTGGCCTTTTGAGATACTCTGTTGTCCTTCTCGAGCAGGCGGAGTGCCGTATGGAAGAAGTTCCATAACTAGTAAATGTTGAAATCTGCCCGAGGCTGTCCTTTTTCTTCTCGGCCATTCTTCCTGTTAAATGCATTCGTTGAGGAGTAACTGCTCGGGTACTGGATACTGGTTATGCTCGTCCTTTGGAAGCATGGTATAGGTCGAGGATGCAAAGACTGCATGGCGAACGAATGAGCGGGGTGGGGAAGAAACATCAGTTGTCGGATTGCGCAGATGGACGACGGAGATCGGTTTTCAGAGGATATCGGGCGAAAACGGAATGGACAACCGTGAGCCGTCGGATCGCGGGCGAACAGACCTGACGACTATCGGGCGGAAAAGTAGCGCGGGCGATAACAAGCGGGGACAGGCGGGATGGGCAGTAAGTGGTATTCCCCGCACCGCTTTCGAAGGATGGCGGTAAATGTACAACGGGGCGCGATCGCAATCAGCGAGTGATGCGTGGCAAATGTGACGGGGGGGGGGGGAACCGCTTTCCCCGCGGGCTAACGTGTGTGCAGCTTACGGGAGCGGGAGGAGCGATCACCGTTGGATCACACAGTGGATGCGATCGACGGTGGAGGAGATAAACGTGCGGGCGGTTCGTTGAATGCGGCGGGGACCGTTAGATCGCGATGCAGCAATCAATGGCTGCGATCAAAAGGCGACTATGGCTATGAAGGCACAGGGTCATATGGTGACAGGGCTATGGAGCTTCAGGCTTAACTCTTTGGGGCTTAATGAAACGGGGTTCATGTTGAGTTTTGGGAGGAAAAGCAGAGATGACAGGGTTAAGGGAGAGTAAGGAGAATGAAGGGGAAGTGAGGAATGGACTGATGCGAGCTTTCTTCAAGCACAAAACAACACAGCCAAGCTGTCTTTGACCCTAAAATGTTGAATTATATAGCAGAGCTAACAAGGTCACTGTTTCTGCTGCCCATCTAATTACAGAAATAAAATCTAAACTATTGCACTCAAAACCAAAAATTGCATACTAATGAAAGCAAGATCAATTTACTTCACTTATAATCCGATAGCTCGCTAATTAACTTCTCAGGTTAAGCCATGGCACCAGAGATAACGTCAAATAACATGAAGAATTGAAATCTAAATTACCTACTTGCAAATTAATGAAAGCAAAATCAAATTACTTCACTTATAATCCGATAGCTTGCCAATTACCTTCTCGGGTTAAGCCGTGGCACCGGAGATAACGTCAAATAACACGAAGAACTTGATATCTAAACTACCTACTTGCAAATTAATGAAAGCAAAATCAAATTACTTCACTTATAATCCGATAGCTCGCCAATTAAATTCTCGGGTTAAGCCATGGCATAGAGATAACGTTAAATAACATGAAGAATTTGATATCTAAACTAGCTAATAGTAGCAAAGAAATCTTCACTGAAATCAAAGCATAACAACTAAAATTGAAAAGATTAAAAAGTTCAACAGAGAAGCAAATCTCATATCACTACTTGATGCAAAAATTATATGAAAAATCTTGAGCATAACCTATCCTGAAACACACTGATCAATGTTAGTGAAAGAGTATGCAATGCTGCAAAATCATGTACAGGAATAAAACGATTAACACCATAAACAAATTATGAGAAATATACAGTGGAAATAAGAGAAAATATGTATTAAAACTTTACAAAAACGAAAAGCAAAACCTCAGCGAGTAGGGGCCCTTTGCACAGCCTTTGGTTAACACGCTGTCACCTCAGAACCACGCTTTACACAGTCACAAGAAAACATAGTTTTTATATTGAAAAACAGAGAGTATGTCTTCTCGTTACAACAGCAGAACGAAAGCTAAAACAATAGTGTCAATCATAATATCTGAACTAGCTACTTGCGTTGCAAAACACTTTATTTATACAGGAAAATAGATAACTGTTTTTCTGAGAGAAATTCAGAGGACACGTAAACAAGACAAAACCCGTAAGTTCAGCCTCTCGGTTTCCATAATCATTCAATCTACAAAAGGTGGATGTTGGATTTGCATCATGGAGACGGCCTGCAGTTGTCAAGAGGGATCCACGAATCTAGGAACGGTCTCGGACTTTTCACGTGCTGAAACAGAGACCTATTTGATGTAGGACTCCTTGTTTGACCGTCCTTTGACCAATGCCTTTCTTCACGAATTTGACTGAACAGATAGGACCTTATCCATGTGCAGATCATTTCTGAGCTACCCACGTGCCTCGTTTCACCTGCCGACACCTGTAACCTACAGAACAATGAAAGTAGCTGCGAAATTGCAAGTCAGCTGCAGAAAGTGGCTACATTCTGTAGCTGATGAACAAAATCTAAATCAAATAGCACACACAAGGATATAGTTAGAAAACCACTTAAATGCACTCCTAGAATCAATATGTAACAATCTTTGATAGCTTATGAGGCACTGATGTGGGAAAAATGGAAGAGAAAAGGTCTAGGAAAGTATGTAGAAGAGAGGTAGTTCTGGGGCTCAACACCTGCCACACCTGGGCAGGGTGGGCTAGCCACCTCCCAGTCCACCCCTGTAGCCCACCCCGCAAGGGGTGGCAGGGCTGATTCTTGGGGTGGGCGGGTTGGGGCGTGGGGTGGGTGAGGAGGTAGTAGCACTCCATGCACACCCCACGGCCCAACACACTCATGAATAGCATTTTTTCCTAAATAATGTCAATATTTGAGAAAAAAAAATCCCCTTTTTAATTTTTGTTTTGTTTTTTTTTTTTTTAATTTTTAATTGTTTTTTAATTTTATATTTTTTGTTCTAATTTGTTTTTTATTTTATTTTATTTTATAATTTTTTTTTTATTATATAGTTTTTGCTTAATTTTTTTCTTAAATTATTTTTATTTTTGAAAAAAAAAATCCTTTTTAATTTTTAACAGTTAATTTTATTTTTTTTTACATTTTTATAGATTTTTTTTGTCTTTTTTAAATTTGATTTTTTTTGTATTTTTTTCAATTTAATTTTTTATGTTTTATTACTTGTTATTATTTTTAAAATTTTTGTGTTTTTTTATTGGTTTTATTTTTTTTAATATTTGAAGTGTTTTTTTTTTTTTTTTCAATAATTGAATTTTTTTTTTCTTTTATATTTTTTATTGTGCTATTTTTTTCATTGTTTTTATTTTTTTTCAATATTTGAATTTTTGTTTTCTTTTGTATTGTTTTTTAATTTTTTTGTTCAAAATTTGAATTTTTCTTTTCTTTTGTATTATTTTGTGTGTGTGTGTGTTTTCAATATTTGCATTTTTGTTTTCTTTTGTATTATTTTTTGTGTGTGTGTGTGTGTTTTCAATATTTGTATTTCTGTTTTCTTTTGTATTATTTTTTGTGTTATTTTTTATTGTTTTTTTTTATCAATATTTGAATTCTTGTTTTCTTTTGTACTATTTTTTGTGTTTTTTTATTGTTTTTGTTTTTTTTTCAATATTTGAATTTTTGTTTTATTTTGTATTTTTCTTATTTATTTATTATTTTGGTTTTTATTTTTTTATTTTTCTGCAGGGTCCGTGTCGATGCTCATTTAACAATCCAATCCCATTATGTGTAATTTGATAGTTGATTTTAAAATTTTTGTTATAACGAATAGAGTCTGCCCCCACAATGTGTCAATTTCATGGTTGGTTTTTAAGTTTCCATTACAATGGGTCGATTTCACCTACATTGCATGTCAATTTGATTGTTGATTTTTATTTTTTTATTGCAATGTATCAAATTGTTTTAGGCTAAGTTTAAAATCGCTATATATTTAGCATTTAAAAAATAAATTACTCTTGGTATAATAACTATTTCATTCAAGTGTCCATTTTTTAAGTGTTTTTAATCATAAAATTTTTCCATAATGACATGCTTGAAATATTTTGAAAACTTAAGATTTTTTTGTTGCGATAATCTTTGGTTTTAATTGCATGGTTGAAAATTTTTCAAGATTTAAATGTTTTTCTAAGTCATGATATTTTATCTTTAATGCTATGGTTGAAAACAATTACAATTTGAGGGTTTTCTAGAGTCAAGATATTTTATCTTTAACAACATATATGGAAATTGTTGGAATTATCAGGATTTGAGACATGATATTTTATCTTTAACATTGTGTCCACTAATTGTTGGAATTTTACAGTTTTTCAAAGTCTTAATATTTTATCTTTAATCTGATTTTTTTTTTTTGTTCGAGCATCAACACTTATATTTTTGAGGGTGTTGTTTTCATCTATTTTGCAAACAAACATCGTTCTGGCATACACAATTTCCGTTTTTGGTTTTTCTTTTTGTTTAATGTCTTTTTGGTGTTTTTGGGCTAGAGTACCCATTTTGAAGTAATAGTTCTCGTTTGATCGGTAACTATGTTTTTAATTTTAATTTTAATTTTTATATAGTTTGACCGAGTCAAAATGTTTGCAAAATAAGACATGGCACGACATTATAACATCTCTTCCATACTTGGCTGAAGAGCTCGACGCAATTAATTTAAAATAAAATAATTTAAAAAATGTTGACATACAATATTTCTTACATTACACCTAATGCCTACACTTCTCCCTTATACGAGGCTATAGAGCCTTTCAGCACAATAAGTGAGAATATTCAAGATATTGGATTCAAGAGTGACATTTAATAATTTCTTCATTTTTTCTTATTTCTATATTAAAATTATCATAGATCTATCTTATTTCTAAGTTTACTAGAAAGATCAAATCTTTCAAGATGCAAACCTCATTTGGAGTGCAAAACTTGAGAAAAAGTTTGCACTTAGAGAAATTTGATTCCTCTCGACCCTTGTTAGATCTAAGATTAAGTTGAATCTATATTGATTATTAATAATATTATTTATTGCACTGAGAGGCGATCTACAACACAGTATAGGGGAGGTGTGTAATGTAAGTAAATTTGTAAACATTTATTAAATGTCGGGAAAAACATATATAGGAAAAAAAACTGCTAATTCATATTCAAATTAAAACATTTTTAAATGTCAAATGTAATGTAAAAACTAAAATGCAAAATTTATAATGTAAAATGTAAAATTGTTTGTAACCATATTTAAATGTAATTAATAAGCACATAAAAACATAATATTTACAATATAGCAAGATTTTTAACCGTGCATATTCAACCCCACTTTACCATGGATACTATTAATTTGTAAATATGTTTTGTTACATTACCATGACTTATCAATATGAGATGCCCAAAATCTATATTTAATTTTAATTAATAAGCACATTAAAACTTAATACTTATAATATAACAAGATTTTTAACCATGGATATTCAGCCTCACTTTACCATGAATATTATTAACTTGTAAATAGGCTTTGTTACAGTACCATTGACCAATACCATGGTTTATCAATACTAGATGCCCAAAAACCATAACTCATTTCACAATCACAATAATTTGATTTTATAACATTTTTTTAATTAAATTTAACATAAAAAAGTTGTTATAATTACTTTTGAGACATATTTAAACCTTCTATCCCCACCACTACTAAAAATATTTCGTAGATATTCCTTAGAGAGAGAAGGAAAGAGGGAGGGAGGGAGAGAGAGAGAGAGATGGAGTTTAAGGGGGGGAGAGGAAGGGAAGAACAAAGACATAGAGAGATAGAGGTGGAGAGAGAACAAGACTGACAACAAAGAAAGAGAGAGAGAGAACGGGGATAGAATGAGGGGGGGAGAGAGGACTTGAGAGAGAGAAGGAGAGAGAGTGAGGGAGAGAGGAGAGCGAGAGGGAAGAGAGAGAGGTTACTTTTAGATGTAAAGCATATAATTTATTTGAGCCTTAAGTGAAGTGACATGATTACCATTGGCAAAAGTTGTACAAAGACTACATGAACGCATAATAATGTTCACACACATGTATTGAAGATATACATGTGGAAAAATAGGTTTATGATGCTAGGTAATCATGCGACAAGTGCATAATAGTGTATATACACTATGATGAATAGTTTAGTGGTAAATTATAAGAGACTTCAAAGTTGGAATGAGTAATATTTAACTTCGTTATCTTTTTTTAATGTGTTTATGTATTTATGGTAAAACTAAAAACTAACAATCTTATCAGTTTATATAAACTAGCCTAGATCCATCTTAACTCCGGATATACTAAGTTTCAAGAGGTATCAAATCTCTTGAAGTGAAAATCTATTTTAGAGTGCAAAAAGATGTGATCTCTCTCGACACTTGGCAAATATGAAGTTAAGATGGATCTAGGCTAGTATTTATATAAATTTCACATCTCTACATATTGAAGTATTCTTATTTTTAATTTTATTAAAACTCTAATAACACACAGTTACATTTTTTTTTCAACTTAACTTTTTAATGTGATATGCATAGCATATATATATATATATATATATATATGAGAAAAGAAAATTTATTGTAAATATTCAATCTTTATATACTCTTTTTTTTGTCAACTTGTCTGTGATCTACAGGCTTTACCTTTGGCTTGAGAAATCACAACCTAGTGGCATCTAAGCCGTCAAAATCACCCAGGGATTGCATCCGACCTAGGCCACACCAACACTTAACATGAATGGATTTTTGCCCACGGAATTTGGAACCAATGACCTTCACCTCACTGAGTAACTTAGCAATACACCCATCACCGTCTATTGTATGACCCGTGGGTGAATTTTTATATACTTATTAATTAAATTTGCATATAAAGCTTTGAAATACAATGGTTATGAATATCAATCATTATTTTAATTAAAAATATATCTAACAACTCGAAATTAAAATATACAAACTAATTACATCAAATAGTGCGATAAATAATTGGCACAAAATATTAGGATAGTTTTTAAGATAGAATTTTCGAAAACCACGAGCAATGTATATTTACCTGTAGACCGAAGATCAACTACTACTGCTAGGGAATCCTTTGTCTCACAACATTCTCCTCTAGAAAGAACAAATGTTTCTCATCTCCCTTTTGTCCACTAAATAGAACAAATTGTTCCAAAAATAGAAGGGGATTAGAAAGGGACCCACATGCACACAACCCATGTGTCAACGTGCCATTTTTATTTCTTTGTCTTAATTTTTACTAAACTCAACATTTTTCTTAATTTAACTCTTGCTTATTTTATTCCTTTTTACTTTGTGTTAACTTTACTTATTCTTACTATTTCTATATTTTATTTTTACATATATTTATTTAGACCTTCAATTTATTATTTATTATTTTATTTATTTACTATTATTATATTTTCTTCTTTATTTATTATTTATTTGTTATAATTATATTTTCTTTATTCTTTATTATTTTATTAATTTATTTTATTATTATTATTATTATTGTTAATACGGGGCATTACATACTCCCCCTCTTTAAGGAACTTTGTCCTAAAATTAAATTTAATAATTAAACCTTTTATTATTTTATTTATTTATTACTTTGTGTTTGTCCTACACACTTTGTTGAACTAGTATACAAGCAGGCATCGAAAGTTACACAACACTAGGGAAGTCCCAAGGAAGCTTAAGTCCTTTTTCCCAACTTTTAGAACTGGACATAAAACCTCATCGGTCTATACCATAGCCCCAAGGTTTAGACCTCATCTGCCCCAAGGAAGGCACCCCACCTAGTACTCCAGGAATCTCAAAAGGCTGACCCAACTCCCTCCACAGTTACTAAGGTGCACAACCCCAGGCCTCAAATTCTTACACATACACTTATGGACCTCGACATCTCAATCCAATATCAAGCACTAGATCTCTTCAAGATGGTCATAGCCCCTCGAGAGTTATCCATCAAGAGTTATACAAAGAAAAAGAACCCGTGGCATATGTAGTGTTGATTGAGTTTGTCCCCAATCCATATGGTGTTACATATTTTCCCTCATAGGTATGGGCTCCCATGAGATCGTCAAATAAACCGGCCCTCTCAACCCATTTGTGGATTTCCTATCAATCACCACATCTCAACATGCAACCAATGCATTAGATATAATCATAGAAAATAATCTATATGCCTATCTAGCATACCATATCCATCATGAAAATTGATCATTATCATAACAAAATTAAACAATTAAACAATACATATGCATGAAATCTTTAACCTCTCATCAGAACTATGTCCAATTGCCACATACCATCATATCATGAAACATTAAACTTCAACATTTCCATGTTGACATAAAGAATAATTGAAACCATAACCTCATACATAATACTATAGTTTATCGATAAAATTTAAACAATAAAACATGATTTAGATGTTATAGAAAAGTCATGATTTTTTTTTTTTTACATGTAATATAGGTATCTACTAAGCTAAGTTATGCAATCTTATCTAATTCACCATGAAATTTAATTAAATAGATAAGGAAAGTCATAATGAATAGAATCTACATACTCCCAGGGCTATATTGGTCCCTTTGAACTTTGACTTTCTCAAACTCACGATTATGGAGCCGACAAACCCAGTGGTCCAGTATATAGAATGTTTCAACCTAAAGGACTCCCTCATCAGAAATTTGTAGACCCCAAAACAATGGCTTTGTGCTCAACCCGATAATGGTTTACAACGACATGAATTCGATGTTGGGTTTGTGGTTTTTCTCCTTTTTCTTTGTGTCCTTGTTTTATAATCCCAATTTGATGCTTCAGACAATCCCTTATGTAATGTGGACCCCCACATTCCCAACATTCTGATTGACCTCAATCCTCGACCTGCCCTTGTCTTTGGATGCCAACTCCTCTAGCTCTACTATTAGTTCTTTTCAAGTAGGGTTGACCCCCACATTCTTCTAGAAACAACCCAGAGGTTGCACTAGCAATCCTAGAAACATTGTTTCATCTTCTTTGGAATCCATATTGGTGTCCCCCTTTTCTGCTTACACCCTCCTTAAGGGATTCCTTCTCTATAATTTCATTGGCCACGATTTTCCTTTTCATATTTATCATCCTAGACTTGTTTGGCCAAACTAGTAGTTGTTTCCATAGTGGTGGGTTTCTACATGGCGACTTTTGCTCAAATAAAAGGATTAAGCCCATGCAGGAATCTTGCAGCTTGACGTTTGTCATCTGCCATATAGTCTGCATGATGGATCAATGCATAGAATTCCACTTCAATCATAGTCTTCGATTGATCTACCATTCTCTTGTACTGCATGGAAGACCCCTATTTAATGGTGTTTGTATTCCTCTAATAGGTACCTGGTTCTAAAGGCTTCCTCAAACATCTCCCAAGTAAGTTGCAATGGAGTGACTTGCATCTTAGTCTCTCTCATTACCCACGATAATTTAGATACTACATATTTTTAAAATATTCTTTCTTCCGAATTAAATTAAAAACATAGAAAATTTTAATACACCATATCATTAAACATTTAGATAAACAACTATGGGGCTGATACTTTGTTAAATTTCAACGAACACTGAGAGACTATATCCCTTCTTTAACACAGACACAAAATTTTGATTACATCACATCAAACTGTAAGAATCATTTTTCAAGAAGTTTTACAAGTTTGATGTACATTTTTATTTAAGGGTGAAATATTAATTTTTTATATTTTGATTAATTTTTTTCCCCTTGGAAAAATCGTAATTTTCATTAATATTAAGGAAAATTACATGTTGTAGATGCCATGTGCATATGCATGATTTTATAGGTTGTATGTCTGTCCAAAAAATAAGAGCATATATGTTCTCCACACAGGGAGACAGTTCCTTAGATAAGTGTTGTTCAAGACTCAAAATTTTAATTACTCTATGCAGAGAGTATTTCCTATATCATGTACTATTTAAGTAAAGCAAAATAAATATAAACAGAAAACCAGGTCGCATATCAGATGTTATCAGGCTCCTGTTGAGCCTATGCTGCATGGTCCATGTAGGGGCGGTGGTAATACTGGTAGTGCTCCCCTTCTCTCTGTTCTTGGATCATCCAGATGTCGTGTGGTTGGATCGCTACCTCTTTGGAAAGTTTGTCAGCGAGTGTGTTTCGTTCCCTGTAGAGATGATGACATGAAAAACTGTCAAAAAAAGTTATGTATCTATGTACAACATCCAATATGTGCCACAATGTGTAAGCATAACATGTTGTAGATTTGTTTATCCATTTGCAGACAATTTTTGAGTCACCAAATATTTGTAGATTCCGGCAATTTTTTTCAATTGCAAATTGTATGAAATTTTCTGTTGTGATGAGTTCTGCAAAGTTGTTTGTGCCACCTCCAAGTCCCATTTGTATTTTATAGTGAAAGGAATTTGTTAGATATAGAACTACCTCTCCCCCCCCCCCCCCACATCCTGCCTCTTGTGCTGACCCGTCAAAATAAGCCCAAGGTTGGGAGTGATCAATGGTCTCAGGGATGATATTTCTGGGAGGAGTGTTATCATCTTCATCAGGTATATTTCTGTAGTCGGCAAGGATTTGGGTGATGATGGAGGGCCAATGGGGGGCGAAATCCAGAAAGATGATACGGTTCCTGGCTATCCAAATTTCCCAGCTTATGAGGAGGGGGAGGTTCCTTACTTTCTGCGGGGATGCTGATATCCACCAATTGGCCCAAACCTCCCTGATGGTTTGACCCCTCTATAAGTTGGCTGAAGGGATGTGTGAGAGAATAGAATTCTAGAGTTCAGTGGTGATGGGGCAGGAGAGAAATAGGTGATCCACATTTTATAAGCTATCTTTACATAGGCAGCACCAATAGGGCCCATATTTCCCCCTTTTGATCAAGTTATCATCGGTTGGGGCTTTGTTTTTCAAGATGGACCACATAAGTAATCTTGTTCTGGGGGGGGCTTTGAGTTTCCACATTCCTTTCCACCATATATCAATATGTTGTGGTCTATGTCTATTGACAAGGTGTAGATATCCCTCCTTTGGAGAGTACCGGCCATTTTTTGCTATTGCCCATGTAATCTCATCCTCCCCTTCCAATAGACAGATGTGAGACTCAGTGAGGGTCAATGTGTATGCCCTCTAGGACTGGTGCAAATGAGGGGGTAAGAGAAGGCTTTGGGCAGACTTCCAAGCTTGGTGTAGGAAGGTAGATCTCTCCTGGTCGACAATGTGACAGATGTGTGTGATTCCAATCTCTGTTAGTTGCTGGATCAGTCCTTCAAGTAGTAAGTGTGCATTCCCACACCCTATCCAAGGGTCAAGGCCGATGCGGACAGATGTCCCATCAGAAATTCTCCATGTAAGGCCATCACGAATAAGTGACAATGAATTTAGAACCGCTTTCCATATGTTTGAAATCCCAGATTTGTTCCAGCTTGTCTGTCTCAGCCAATCCATCGGCCTTAATGGATCGATATATTTTGAGGATGCTACTTTGGTCCAGAGGCTGCTAGAGGTGATTAATTACCACCCTAGCTTGGCCGCTAGTGCAAAGGAGAAATCTTCCAGTTTCTTAATGCCCCAGCCTCCCCATTTCTTAGGAATGGACAGCAGGTTCCATTTTGCCCATGCAAAAATCCTCCCTGTTTGTTTGCCTTTCCACAGGAATCTGTAGCAGAGGTTTTTTATTCTTGAAAGGATGCCCCTTGGAATCCATGCAAGTGAAATCCAGTAAACTGTGGTGGTTGTTGAGTCCCAACCTTGCATCTTCCCTATACACCTTTTTAGCCTTTTTTTCCATTTACCTGAACCACCAAGCTGTCAAATCATTGCATATTAGTTTAAAAAGAGCATATAAAATGGTTTCCTAACTATGTCTTGTGACTGCTGTTTGATCTAGATTTTTGCTCAGTTAGCTGCGGAATCTTGTCACTTTCCGCAGCCAGCTCAACTTTCCGCAGCCTTTTTGTTGAAGTCTATGTTATAGGTGTCTACATGAGAATCCGGCCACATGGGCAAGTTGCAAATGATGTGGACATGGAACGTGTCTCCTTGGTTCAGCCGAATCCCTCACAGAAGGCCGTGGTCAAAGACAGTCAAAGCAGTGGTCAACCTAAGAGTTTTACGGTGGCAGAACTCTGTTTTTCACCACGTGAAGACTTGCGTGGCAAATTCCTCAATCTCAGGAGGTGTGCTAACACCTGTAGACTGCTCCATGAACCAAATCTAACAGCCACCCTCCTTGGATTTAATTGTCACGACTACCATCACGCTAGATTTCCGGACGTGGTTATTCACATGTCTGTTTATCAGCGCAGATTTTAGGAAATAGTTGTATCATCCTCAGTTATAAATAATGCGTTCTCATACGCATATTAGCTAGCTTTGTGTATGTAATTTTGACTGTTTTACGAGCCCACTATGCCGTGACTTAATCCTTATGTTATGAATACATTTTAATACATGAGAAGACAATGTTTTTAAGTTCAATTTGTGGTTAATTGCTGATTGGCCGAGGTTGCAGAGGGCCCCTGTAAACTAAGGTTCTGTAATTACTGTATAGTTTCATGCTTTCTTCCTTTACGTTCCTGATGCCATAATCGTTTGCTTGTATATATTACACTGCTTATGGTATTCATGTTGATTGCTGTCCATAGTTTCTTTTATGCTTTCTAATGACTGTTAACTGATCAGTGTTTTTCTTTCAGGTTCTAATAGACAGCCCAGGAAATTGCACATAGCTTTTTAATGACTAATGACATGAAATTATCTTGTCCTTCTGCTGATTTATTTTCTTAAGTTCTAATTCCAGCACTGTTTATTTCTTTCAGTTTTGTTTTGTTCATTTACTTTTCTGCAAGATAGATATTAGACTACTCATGTCATTTTCAGTTACCTCCTATAGCCAGAGCGATTCGAATGGTGAGGGATTGAAGTATGAATGCGTAGTTTGATATTAGTTTATTTTTCTGCAAGTTAGTGATTAGATTACTCATGTCATTTTCAGTTACCTCCTATAGCCAGAGGGAGTCGAATGGTAAGGGATTGAAGTATGAATGCGTAGTTTGATCTTAGTTTCATTTTATGCAATTTAGATATCAGATTACTCAATTTGTTTATGATTACTTCCTATAGCCAGAGCGAGTCGAATGGTGAGGGGTCAGAATATGAGTTGATGTAATATGATTTAAATTTTTTTTTTCTCGGTAAATCTATTCTATTCTATTATATACAGGAAAACATTACATTCACAGAGTCAGTTTGCCCAAGGCCAACTGTGGCTCTTTGGACCAGGATTTCTCAGTACAAAACCAGCCCTCGCAGGGGCAGCGCAACTAGACAGAACTACCCACATAGGGGCATTGTCACACGACAGTGCATCCAGACCAAACAAAATCATCCCGCGCAGGGGCACCGGAGCAAAAAAGTACATCCCTCGCAGGGGCATCAAAAGACTTTCAGCGAATTCCCTTACAGGCCATACAAACATAGCAAGAGCAGACATAGACATAGACATAAACCAAAAAGACATAGACATAGACATAAAACCAAAACAGGACCTGAGCAGTTATGGAGGAAGAGAGATTGAACCAGTGGAAGGCTATTCCTCCGGCTTCTCCTCGACCACCCTGCACCATCCATACTTCTCTCGTTCTTCTGCAGTGGGGAAGGAGTCCCAATCTTCGACAATGTTCTCCTTGGAAGTCGACGCCTTCTGAGCCTGAGGGCGATTAGGAGCTTGCTCGGGTGCCCCCGCTGGTCTCTCCTCGTCGTCTTCCGAGCTTCCACCTGGGAGCTTCCCCTTACTGCGCGGACCTCTTTCACCGTCCTGAGTTTCCTCGAGGAATAGAACCGAAACGTGTGCATTAATGCGGGGTTTATCCATCGAGCTGCCGAAGGTGAAGATGGCGGAGCCGAAGGCAGGTAAAGGATCCGGATCAGAATTTGGGCTGCTCGCGTCCATGAATTGGCTTGCCTGGAGGGGAGTGGCCTCAGCACTTCTATGGCAGTGACAGCGGCAACAGTGGAGATGGGGCTCTGTGACTGGAGGACGAGAAGACCCTCCCCGAGCAGAACCTCGACGACTGAGCAATCTTTGTCGGGGTCTGACCATCTTTGCAGGAGCACCGGGGGCTTGGAGCAATGCTGAGACAGAGGACCTTCCCAGCTTGAAACGGCACCCAGCAGAATTGAAGCGGCGCCCAACAGACCTGGGACGACACCCAACAGACCAGAGACAGCAACCAACAGATTTTCCGGGCTTGAGACAGCCCTCAACGACTTGGAAGCAGGCTTTAACAGCAAGAGCTGTAGCCTGGATGACAATACTGCATGCAGGAACCTGAACTTCGTGACCCAAGCACTGAGCGTGAACCTGCTCCAATCCATCACCCTTTTTAAAAACTTCAACATTCCCTCGAGACCTGTTCTCCATAACTGCGATTTGCAGTCGCACCAATTAACCGGACACTGCATTGAATAACCTCCGCTTTCACCTGTGCACTTATTCCTCGGCGGCGAGAAACGAATTGAATGCCAAGCTTATGCTCGAGGCAGCACATGGCTGGCATGTGGCTCCTCACTGCCACCCGTCCTTTCACCCGCATCCGGGGGTAATATGATTTAGTTTACTTTGCTTACAGTTTTTGAATTGCTTTGAGTTCAGTTTTCTTTTTATACAGCAGCAAGGATACTGGGTTTCATAGTGACTAGCTCACTGTTTGGTTTAATTAGAATTAAGGTACATTTTTATTTTCTCTTAGTAATTGATTTCATCATTGCAAGTTTGAAAACCTTTTTGAAAACTTTGAAGTTTGGAAATTATTTTAGAGGTCACCATTGCCTTGAACACTTATATCCATACTTGACTTTTAGAATTACCATCTCACATTAGGGAATCAACAAAAAATAAACTCAAAAACAAACCAAAAATAAAAAATGACAAAGAAGTAAGAAATCGGTTATCTTGCATATATAGTGCACTTCACTTCAGCAGTTTACGAATCCCGGATTGACAATTTATATAGCAATTTAGGACACACTAAATTGACCAAACAGGTGCCGTTGTCGGGGAAGTGAAACTAAGTAGCCAATTTCTTAAAAAAAAAAAATAAGAAAATTTCAAGGAAGGTAAAAATTGATAACTTCTCAAAGTATGCTCTCCTCTTGCAGCTAGTGTGACCTGGAGGAT
Source organism: Pinus tabuliformis (assembly GCA_031772625.1). Taxonomy (NCBI): domain Eukaryota; kingdom Viridiplantae; phylum Streptophyta; class Pinopsida; order Pinales; family Pinaceae; genus Pinus; species Pinus tabuliformis. Next base: position 251,835,698 of record CM062810.1, on the reverse strand, counting down.
CAGAAAAGAGAGTTATTGGTTCAATAATTTCTTGAGTATGCTCTCTTCTTGCACCTAGAGTGATCTGGAAGATCAGAAAGAGAATTATTAGCCCGACTTGAAGAAAAATAAAAAATGACATGCATAGAGCAAGAGATTCTAGGGGAAGGTTTATAGCTAGGGCCAAGAGTTCGATTTTTACAACTCCATCTACTTCAAGGTATAGACAAGATACACCTCCATTATCTCCAACTCACACTCCTAGCCTTAGGATTCCTGGAATTCAAGAGGTAGTAGCTGAATTAGGAGACTCTCCCACACTATCCACCGAATCTGAGTTAGGAAAAGACCCTTTCTTTACTTCTACAGGAAAACACATTGTAATCGAGGAAGTAGAATCACCTGAAGAAGAAGAGGGAGAAATTCCTCCTCGTTCGCCATTAGTAGAAGAACCAAAGGACTCTGAAATCTCTGAGGAAACTATCATGACAGAGGAAGTAGTAAACGGATTTGGAGGAGGTAGAGGTAGAGGTAGAGGAGGAGGAAACAATGGAGGAGGTAGAGGTAACAATGGGGGAAATAGGGATGGAGATAACTCATTTGGATTTCCTATAGTTGATGAGGAATCTCGAACAACAATGAAAAACATCTCACCATCTGTCCTCCCAAACTTTTATGGGTTGCGAAGTGAGGATCCTGAAACATTTCTATTTGAGTTTGAAGTCGTGTGCCAAACTTATGATTATATGGAAGACTCTCAAAAACTCAAATTGTTTCCTTCAACATTGAAGGGAGCTGCTCTAAAATGGTTCATGGGATTAGTCACTCAATCTATTAGGACTTGGAATGATATGAAACAAACATTTTTGGATAGATACCTGGACTATTGTATGCCCACCAATCATAAGGATGAGGTATTCAAAATGGTGCAAAAAGAAGATGAAAACTTGGAGGATTTACTTGAAAGATTTCAATACAACCTGAAAAGAGAAAAAATGAATAACCTAGATGAAGAAACCTTGAAAGCCCTTCTATTAAAAGCCATTAGAGATAAATGGATAGATATTTTGAACATGACGGGAAAAGGAGATATATCTCAACTTCCACTTCATGATATAGCATAACTATGTGTCCATCTCTCAAGGGGAAAATCTAAAACTGGAAAAGGGCCTAGAGATCCTTCTCTCATTAGAGCAAACAAATCTACAACTGGATCAGTAAGTAGGGCTGAGATTGGCAACATGCTTGATGAGTTCAAAACTGATATTTTAGGGAGCCTTGGTGAGCAACTAGACACCCTTAAGATACAAAACAAGCAGAAAGCAGAAGTTGAAGCTTTGGCCATCTTTTGTCCAAAATGTAGGAAGAAACATGCTCTAAGGGAATGCCCCTTGGATGCAAAAGTTGTAGAAACATGTGTGATTTTTTCAGAAAGCCATGAGACCAAGGATTGTCCTTCAATTCCTGGGCTCAAAGCTGTCTTTCAAGAAGACCCAAATTCAATTGAGTCTCTCTGTTTTGTTTCAAGGAGACCTTGGCAGGGGCAACAAAATCAAGGGTTTAACAACCCCATGAACTTTCAACCCCCACCAAATTGGAATCCTTGGCAACAACCTTGGTCCCAACTTCAAAATCCATTTCAATCATGGGTACAAGGTATGCAAAATCCTTATGGGATATTTGCTCAATTTGATCAATATCCTCCATCTTTTCAAAACCAACAAGCTCCACAACTTCCAAATCAAAATCCACAACTTTCATTGCCATTTCCACAACAACAACAACCTTGTTTAGATAATCTTCGGCAAAATCACATAACCAATCTTTTGTCGACGCGTTTCGAACCAACCAGTGTGGTTCATCGTCAGGACAAGTTGAAGAACCAATCCGGCTTAGCTTGATTAAATAGAGTGTGCAGAGACTCAAACGGCTATATTGCCAACGGCTAATTTTGACCTAATGATCCTAGTCAAATAACTAATTTAATTATTAACATTCTTAGAAATAGCTAAAACAGGTAAATAAAGGAATTCATTTGTTAATTTAAATAAATGAGTATGTATATCTAAAAACAAATAAATATAATTCATTATTATTAGCTCATATATTAAGAGAATTCATTTGATAATTAAAATATCCATATTTATTATTTAATTATAATGGTATTAAATTACTATTATTCTTAGAATTTAGTCACATTAGGTAATAGTGTATATATTTAATAATAATTATTTAATGGTCCATTGGTAAGTTAGATCTTCTCTATTTGTTCTTTAAAATATATCATTTTTATTTATTATTTAAATATAATGGTCCATTCGAAATTAAAATAATAAGTTATATGCAATAATATATGTTTATTAAATAATCTATATTTACTTAATAATTTATAATTCCAATATTATTAAAACCAAACAAATAGTATTCTTGTTAAATCATTATTATTCTTAGAATTTAGGTAATTACCATAATTGAGGGTTGTTAGAGGCCATGTTTATTAATAATAGTATAACTAATATTATTGGTATATCATATATTTATTTATAATACTTTCTTATTTATCCTTTAAACCTAATGGTCATTTGGTAAACTAGATCCCCTCTTATAATTAAATTAATAATTTATATTCATTAAATAATCAATATTTATTCAATAATCTGTTATTCCAATAAAATTATTAAAGTTAACTCTGTCATTAGGTAAATATATTATTACTTATACGGTTTAAAAAGGGTTTTTTAGACAATAGTTAAAGGGAATTTCAATTCTAAAGGTATAGTAGAATTAAATATAAATGCATAAATAATTGAAATTATGGAGACAAAAAATCTAATCTAATTATAATATACCCAATAGTATCATAAACGGGATAAGGTTAATACAATAATTAGCCCGAAATTAATAATAACTTATTAATAACTCAAACACTCCATAATAATAGGACTAATCCGCCAAAAACAAAACTTAAGGAGAGGGAAGACAGAAACCCTAAGACCTAACAAAAGGGGAATGAGGAGGCTAGGAAGACAAGGCTGGGACCCAGCAACTGCTAATCTTCCAGCCATCATCCCTATTAAGATTGTTCGGCCTTTTCTCAATCTCCAGGGCCTCTCTAAATTTGCGATGGTGAAACTGCGCAACTTTGGCAATGACTCGAGCGTCCTCTATACATACATGATGCATAGTCTTCCCCGCATGCTCAGCCAGGGCTGAGGACTTGGTCCTACCATGTCTTAGGTCAGTCGAATGCTCACTAATCCGTTGATTGATAGAGCGACCAGTCTCACCAATATAAGGGGTCCCACAGGAACAGGGAATGACATAGACGCCCTTCATGTCCTTAGGGTCAATCGGGTCTTTCACAGACCTGAGGGAGCCACGGATAGTGTTGAGAGGTCTAAAAGTTGCGGGCACATCGTACTTCCTCAGAATCCTCGCAATCCTGTCCGTGGTCCCCTGGATGTAAGGAAGGTTCACACCCGTGATATGATCTTTAGGAACCCTTCGGATTGAAGGCTCCTTCTTGGCCCTGAGGAAGGATTTTTGACCTAGGTGCCTATTGTAACCATTCTTCTCAAAGACATCTAGGAGATGAGCCTTCTCCGTTTCCAGGCTCTCCTCATCCGAAATTCTTACAGCACGGGTGGCAAGCGTGCTAAGAACCCCTAACTTCTGAGCGGGGAAATGATGCGAAGAAGCATGCAAGTATTGCTCAGTATGCGTCTTCTTTCTAAACACCTGATGAGAAAATGAACCATCCACCTTCTTAGAGATGAGAACATCCAAGAACGAAAGACAACCATTATCTTCTTTTTCCATCGTGAATTTAATGGCGGTGGATTGGTTATTGAGGTGACTGAAGAAACGATCCAGCTGGTCAGGACCATGAGACCAGACAACACCAGTGTCATCAACAAATCTTTTCCAAAGCTTCGGTAAGAGATGAGAGGAGGCCAAAACCTTAGACTCAAACTCCTCCATGAAGAGCTTAGCGACGACAGGGGACAAGGGGGAGCCCATGGCAACTCCGCAAGTCTGCTCATAGAATTCTCCCTCGAAGCTGAAAAAGGTAGAGGTAAGGCAAAGCTCAAATAATTTAGCCGTATCAGGGTCAGTTAGCTTATTAATTACCTTCATGGCCTCATTGATAGGAATACAAGTATAAAGAGAGACCACGTCGAAACTTACCAGAATGTCCTCGGGCTCAAGTTTAATTCTCTTAAGATCCTCAATAAAAGAAGCTGAGTCTTTGACAAAGGACTCAGTCTGCCCAACCAAGGGTCTCAACTTTGCAGCGAGGAACTTGGCCAGGAGGTAAGTCGGACCACCGATGGTATTGACAATGGGTCTCAGGGGGACCCCATCCTTATGGATTTTAGGAAGACCATATATCCTAGGAGTGATGGGGTTTCCCTCAATAAGTTTCTGGGCTAGAGGAATTATGGAATTGCACGACTTGATCGCAAGAGCGACCGCTCTGGAAACCTTTTTGAGGGGATTTTTCGAAAGCTTCTTATAACTCCCACTATTACAAAGATGGTCAAGCATCTTATTTCTGTAATCCTTTTTATCCAGGATAACGACAGCCCCACCTTTATCAGCTTTTAAGACCACGACGTCACGATTATCGTTCAAGCTCTTCAGAGCCTCAAACTCAGCCTTGTTGATATTGCTACGTGGAGGCTTAGCCCTCCTTAGGGTAACGGCACAATCCTGCCTAATCGTGTCTTTAATCTTATCAGGAAGGTTCTTAATGCCATATTCTACATCGCAAATGATGTCTTCAATCGGGATTTTTCTGGGTGCTAAGGCAAAATTAAGACCTTTCCCTAAGAGACTAAAAACCGCAGGCGGAAAGGAGAAACTCGACAGATTCACCACCTTATTGTCCTGAGGAAGGGAACTCGAATTACCCACCGACATACCCTTAATATCAACCTTACAATTAAGGCTATCAATCCCATCTAACACTTTATTACAACGACTACTATTATTAATATATACCTTATTAAGATCACAACTAGGATTATCGACTTCATCATTTATATTGTTATTTTTATATATTACAGCTTTATTAACATAATCACATTCGTTTATAATAATATTATGCTTATTATCCTCGATATTCAAATTAACATTAACACCATTTATATTGTTATTATTATATATTACAGCTTTATTAACATAATCACATTCGTTTCTAATAATATTATGCTTATTTTCCTCGATATTCAAATTAACATTAACACCATTAACGCGCAGATCTATATCCGCTGACCTACCTGCAGCAATGCCATCCGAAACATGCGTGCAAACTATCTCTTCAGAACTTACGCGCAGATCCATATTCACTGTCGAGTCAGCAGCTACACCATCCGAAGAACCGACCACCGACTTCTGCGAACCGATTGGAGAGCGATCACCAGAACCCGCTGCTTGGCAGATCAGACTCACGGGCCCTCGATTAACGTAGACCGCTTCACTGTTTGACACCTTGCCGTTCACATCGCCGCTTCCTTTCGCCAAACTAGAGCCAGAGGGTGGCGGATCGAGACCAACAGAAGAAGATCCGCTTAAAACCCAAGCCCTCAGGGAGGATACCTGGTTAAAGGAGACCCGACTGTCTGAACCCCGACCATAGAATCGATCAGACTCCAGATTCGAACAGCCCGAAAGTTTATTATACTTCGCGGACTGTCTGATCTTAAGGGACTCTTCCAATCTCAGGGACTTCAATGCCGAACAGGCATCAATCCTGGACCAGAGAGAGGCAGGGAAAATATTCGCCAGCTCCAAATGAGCCACTAGAAGAAGTCTGGATCGATGATCCAGATCCCTCCTTACTCTGCCAATCTCAGATCTGACCAACCCTAAGCTAGCCTTCAGAAAAACGCCACGATTTTTTGGAACATTGAGGTTATGTTTAATCCGGGCAAAGTTAGGAATAACCGAGGAATCTCTGCAACGTTTAAGAAACACCAGATCAGATTTCAACTTAGTAACCTGCATGCGTGACCGCTCGAATTGATGAACCTTCTTAGCAACAGCTTCTCCGTGCAGGGAAATTATTAAGGAATTTAGACTTCTGTGATCCATAACATTGTTTAGATAATCTTCGGCAAAATCACATAACCAATCTTTTGTCGACGCGTTTTGAACCAACCAGTGTGGTTCATCGTCAGGACAAGTTGAAGAACCAATCCGGCTTAGCTTGATTAAATAGAGTGTGCAGAGACTCAAACGGCTATATTGCCAACGGCTAATTTTGACCTAATGATCCTAGTCAAACAACTAATTTAATTATTAACATTCTTAGAAATAGCTAAAACAGGTAAATAAAGGAATTCATTTGTTAATTTAAATAAATGAATATGTATATCTAAAAACAAATAAATATAATTCATTATTATTAGCTCATATATTAAGAGAATTCATTTGATAATTAAAATATCCATATTTATTATTTAATTATAATGGTATTAAATTACAATATAGCCGTTTGAGTCTCTGCACACTCTATTTAATCAAGCTAAGCCGGATTGGTTCTTCAACTTGTCCTGACGATGAACCACACCGGTTGGTTCGAAACGCGTCGACAAAAGATTGGTTATGTGATTTTGCCGAAGATTATCTAAACAATGTTATGGATCACAGAAGTCTAAATTCCTTAACAACAACCTTCTCAACAAAATCCAAATTCCCAACTCTTGCTTCCATTCCAACAAAAGACAAATCAACTACCTTCCCAGCCATTGCCAAATCCCAATAATAAAAACCCTCAAAATGATTACATGGTAGAAGGACAACAATTTCCTACCTATATGATTGTTCCTCTCAATGATGTACAACTCAGATCTGGTAGAGTTTTATAAAAGCCTTCTATAGATGATCAAAAGAAAAGCATTTCTAAAGAAGATTCTCTTGAAGCCAATAAAGGTTCTGAAGCATCTCTTCAAAACCCAAGCACTCAAAAAGAAAAAGAAAAAGAGTCAACCCCCGCAACTCCTATAGTTGAGCAACCTACATCTTCATCCACACCTCCTTTTCCTGAAAGATTACAAATTGACAAAGGAGTGGAAAAACAAATCTTGTTGCCTGACTATGATTTCCTAGATGAATTAAAGAATGTCAGTATCAAGATTCCCTTGCTACAAGCCATTAGAGAGATTCCTATTCTAGCAAAAACAATAAAGGAGTTGAGTCTCAAAAGACCAGGAAGGAAACTAAGAGATACAAGAAGAATCCACCTGGTAGGAAAAATTGCAGATATCATGATGGGAAAAATTACCATGCAGAAGTATGTAGATCCCGGTAGTCCAATTGTCAAAACACATATCAATGGGGTAGAAATTCCAAATACTTTGATTGATTTAGGGGTTGCTATTAACATTATGAGTAGACAGACTATGGAACAACTAAAACTTCCTAATCTTCTTTTTACACCTACTTTACTGTAACTTACAGATCGATCAATTATCAAACCAGATGGTGTATTAGAAGACATTTCGGTCTCCTTAGATTCTTGGGAATATCCGGTAGATTTCATGATTTTAACTCCCAAGAGTAATCTAGGAGGGCACCCACTCAACTTAGGAAGACCTTGGCTAGCCACAGCTAATGCTTTTATCAGTTGTAGATATGGGGATATGTATATTTCTGATGGTAATTCGACAAAGAAATTCAATCTGTATCCTCCAGCAAAAGCAATTACAGAAGTAGAAGATAATGAATGGGTCGATGATGAGGACACTATACAACCTGTCTTTACCATTTATGAAATCAGTGAAGATAGTCAAATTCTGAACACATTAGAAAACTTTGAAACATCTTCAGAATATGACCACAAACAATTTCAGTTAGATTCTGACATTGAGTATCTATCATCTAGACAAATGTATCTTTACTCTATGGAAGAGTTTGGTAGTTCCACCATTGAGATCTTTACAGGTAAAACATTGAATATCAACAAAAACTTGGAAAAATCACAACAGGGAGAGCTAACCAAAATCTTGCAAAAACATTCTACTGCATTTGCATGGGAGTATACTGATATAAAAGGTATTGACCCTAAGACTTGCATTCATCACATCTGCATCGAGGAAAACAGTAGACCAATCAGACAACCTCAGAGAAGGATGAATCCAAACCTTAGGGAGATAGTGAAAGAAGAACTCCAAAAACTACTCAATGTAAACTTCATTTATCCAATTTCAAATAGCCGATGGGTTTCTCCTTTGGTTATAGTACCTAAAAAGAATGGTAAATGGAGGGTATGCATTGATTACAGGGAATTGAATAAAGCAACTTTGAAGGATTATTTTCCTTTACCCTTTATCGATCAAGTATTAGATACTCTAGCGGGCAAAAAGTACTTTTCATTTTTGGATGGTTTTAGTGGCTATAATCAAATTCAGGTAGCACCTGAAGATCAAGATAAGACCACATTTACCTGTCCATGGGGAACTTTTGCTTACCGAGTGATTCCTTTTGGACTATGTAATGCACCCGCAACATTTCAAAGGGTAGTACTAGGAATCTTTTCTGATCTAATCTATGATTGTGTAGAGGTTTATATGGATGATTTTACAGTTTATGGTGATTCATTTGAAGAGGCATTAGAGAATTTGGAAAAAGTCCTTATAAGATGTAAAGAAACAAACCTTTCATTGAGTCATGAAAAATGCTTTATGATGTTTACTGAAGGTATTGTTTTGGGACATCACATTTCAGGGGATGGGATTAAAGTTGATAGATCAAAAGTTGAAGTCATCTCCAAGTTGACTATTCCAAATTGTCAAAAAGATGTTAGAAGTTTTCTGGGATTTACTGGGTACTATAGAAGATTTATAGAAAACCTCACCAAAATAGCATCTCCACTCTTCAAATTGCTTACAAAAGACTGTGAATTCAAATGGGATCCTGATTGTCAATCAACATTTGAAACTTTGAAAACAAGAATATCTGAAGCACCCATTTTGAGAGGGCCAAATTGGAAACTTCCTTTCCATATTTCTACAGATGCTTCAGATACAGCTCTAGGAGCTGTGTTGGGTCAAAAGGATTTAATTCCTTATGCCATTTACTATACCAGTAAAAATTTGACTCCCACTGAGTTGAACTATACTGTGACTGAAAAAGAGTTCTTAGCTGTTGTTCATGCAATCAATAAATTTAGACATTATATAACAGGCTATGAGACTTTTGTCCATACTGATCATTCTGCGATTAGATATCTAATGAACAAACCTGTTACTAATGGCAGAGTTACAAGATGGCTCTTACTTTTACAAGAATTCAATATTACTGTGTTGGATAGACCAGGGAAACAAAATACAGTAGCTGATTTCTTGTCTAGGATCCAAAATACTAACGAAGATTCTCCTGTAGAGGATAAGTTTCCAGATGAATATTTATTTGCAGTAACTACTAAGACTCCTTGGTATGCAGATATTGCTAACTATTTGGTTACAGGGAAGCTACCTCCACATCTATTTCCTAGTGAAAAAAGAAGAATTATTCAGGAGAGTTCAAAATATTCATGGATTTCTAACGAATTGTTTAAAACAGGGCCAGATTGTGTGATCAGAAGATGTGTTAGGGAAGATGAAATGCCTGACATCCTCAAGGCATGTCATGATGAACCATGCGGTGGACACTTTGCTGACAAAAGGACGGCCTATAAAATCCTTTCTTTAGGATATTATTGGCCTTCTCTCTTCAAAGATACAAAAGAATATGTCAGAAGGTGTGACAACTACCAAATAGTAGGGAAACATACTCTTTCAAATGAAATGCCATTACAACCACAGGTACTCATCGAACCCTTTGAAAAATGGGCTTTAGATTTCATTGGACCCATTAATCCACCATCTAAACAGAAGAAGTATATATTGGTATGCACTGATTATGTCACTAAATGGGTAGAAGCCAAAGCATTACTTTCTGCTACTGAAAATTCAGTTGTTAGTTTTATTTATGAAGATATTTTTACTCGCTTTGGTGTCCCAAGAGAAATTGTGACAGATCAGGGAAGTCAATTTACATCCAACATGATGGAGAAGCTAATGGAAGAATACAAAATCAAGCACAAAAAATCTACTCCTTACCATCCGCAAGCAAATGGCCAAGTGGAGTCTACAAACAAAGTTATTGAAAGCATCATCACCAAAACTGTTCATCTACACAGAAGAGATTGGGCAGAAAGGCTTCCTGAAGCCTTATGGGCCTACAGAACTACATGGAGGAATACAACAGGACATTCTCCCTATGAACTTGTTTATGGGAAAGAAGTCCTGCTCCCCATTGAGTTTCAAGTCAAAACCTTCAAGATGGCAGTTCAGTTGGGGATGGATCTATCAGAAGCCCAAAAGCACAGAATGGAGCAGCTGAATGAGCTAGATGAGATCAGACAAGAATCAATCCTAAGAACTGATCTGGTTCAACATCAAAGAGCTAAGTGGCATGACAGATACATCAAAGAGAAAAAGTTTCAAGAGGGAGATTGGGAATTACTATTTGATTCCAAGTTTAAAGACTTCAAAGGTAAATTTCAGACCCATTGGCTTGGGCCATATGAGATTGACAAAGTCTTTAGCAATGGAGCGGTAAGAATCAAGACCATTGATGAATTTCAAAGTCCTCTTATTGTGAATGGCCACAGATTAAAGATTTATCATAAGCCACTCTCAAAAGAGGAATTTGTCAAAATGTTTCAAGAGAATTCTACAATAAGGCTGGTGAAGAAGAATCCTTCTTCCCCACCAGCCTAGCCTTTGTTCCTTTCTGTTAAAAAAAAAAAAAATTGTTTAAGCCTAAAAACCAATCACTGATTGACAGTCTTATACAGAAAATGTAGAGTGAAAATCAGGGACACCTGACACTTTATATTTTCCAAAAAAAAAATCTCTCCTTCTTTCCCATTTTCACTTCACTTCATTTCCATCCCACTCCATCTCCATTTCATCTCTATTTCACTCCACTCCATTTCATCAATAAATGTCTCTTTCATGACCATTTCCATTCAGTTAGTTATTATCTAATTATCTTTATTCAGCCAAGTGGGTGTTGTGTCAGTTTCCGCAGCCACCACTCCGTTTTTCAAATTTATAGTCAAGATGTTAGTGCATTAATCATGAAAATGTAGGTATCACTGAGCATATGCTATGAAGACATGGAGCATCTACAGACATCAATAAGGAGCAGTTGATTAAAGGCTAATGGACAACAAATGACAAGGATTCCAAGGTATGAGTAAAAATTTCTTTCAAATAGCAATCAAAGGCACAATTTTGCATAGTTATTAAACCTTAAAGCTCCACTATATGCAATGATTATCACGATAGCTCCATTACCATTCCACGACATTATTCCATAAACCATGCATTTATTCCCTAAACGGTCTCATGATTAATTTTCGGGTTTAACTCGTAGTTGACTGCACTTTCACACTCCATTTGTAATCATGAGATGTGACCTATTTCATTACGGCTCCTCTCCACCGCATTTTTCGCAGCCATTTCATAAACGTGTAACATCTCGTACGCAACCGTTCAATTCAAAAATTCCGACTTCACTTCACTACCCTGCCATTTTGTTAAAGCCACGGCTACATTACCACCTCGTTCACATACGTCTCCACTCCATTTTGTGAACTCACCTCGGCTGCTCATCCTCTGTTTCTGCTTACAGTTCCTGAACACTCCCGTTACCTGTTATCCATCTTCCAATTGCAGCCACTATTTTTTTCCATAAACCCTGCAACCTAGCCATCTTACCTCTGCTAAACCTCACATGCAGCTGAATTTCAGTTGAATTCTAAACAAAGGAAAGGATGGGACAATTATTAAGGGCAGAACCGGAAGGGCCTAAGTTCTTAGAAGGATACCCTCAAGTAAAAGATTTGTTGAAGAAGGAAAAATGGCTACGCTTCATTCAAAAATTTAAGGGCCACAATAAGGAGGTAACAAAAGCCTTTGCAAGGTCTTTCAATGGCCAGATGGTGGAAATTGGAGACCTGAAGTTCACGGTCACTGAAGCATCAATAGCAGCTGCAACAGACCTACCCCAGGAAGGTGAGCGTTGGTTTAAAAACAAAAGTTTGGATGAGCAGGCATGGAGAATTATATTACGTAACCCAGGTATGGACGTTACTGTATTTACAAAAGGAATTCATGTTCATGCATTAAAAGAAGAGTGGGCCAGCTTACTGTTAATCATTCAAAAGTTCATCACTTGTGAAGGCCGCTTTGGAGCAATGTACATGTATCATACTAGGTTATTGATGAACTTCTTAGAGAATCAAACCCTTAATCTGCCCTATTTCTTATTACTGAGCTTGAAAAAGATGAGTACCACAGTCCAAAAGAACATAGGAGACATAGAACCTCATTTATATCATCATGGACTTGTGAGGATTCTCATTGAAGACCAACTGAAGAAAAACAAAGATACCTGGGAACGGTTTTTAATAAGAAATTACTTTCAAGAGCCATCTGAGGCACCTGAAAGCAGTACACCAAAGACACCAAGAAGAATTAGGAGAAAAGAAAAAAGTGCCATAATCCAAGACTCTCCTATTAGCAAAACTAAAGAAGTTGGTCAAAAAGAGAAGGAGGAAAGAACTAAGGACAGAAAACAGAGGAAATTGAAAGGAAAAAGGAACATAGAAGATGTCTACCAATCACCAGAGCCATCTATAGAGGAAGACTATCAAGTGTTGTCTGAGAGACTAGTGCATCTTCAAAAACAAGTTGCTACAGCCAAGAAGAAAGAAATAGGAAAACAGAGCATGGAAGAAGAGAGTACTAGCCCACAGTATTTAAGAAGAAGAAGCAGGCTTAGAGGAAAGTGGAGGAAAACACAAGTAAAAGGACCCCACTTCATCGACTTGGGTGGGGAAACACCCGAGAAACCTCCAGCTGGCCGTAGTCCACCTCATCCTCAACCAAATATTGAAATCAGTCCTCCAGATGTTGATGTAAGTCCTTCTCGGCCAGAATTAAAAAACAGTCCTCCTCCTCAACAAGACTTTGAAGTCAGCCCAAGGAAAACACTCGAAATAGATCCAAGTCAGCAAGATGTGTATGATTACCTCGAATCCTTAGAGAAGACAGCTACAGGCCCGAGCACATCAACCACTCTGCCTCACATAACACAGGAAGCACAAGTCCAATCCTTGAAACAAGAAGTGTTTGAATTAGAGGTTCTAAACAGGCACATTAAACAAGAAAATGAAGCTTTAAAGGAGCAAAGCAAAGTGGAAAAAGTCATTCATGATAATACTATGCTACATTTGGGACTGTGGCAGAAAAAGAACAAGAAACTAAAGAAAAAGTGCAGGAAGTTGAGCAGGGAATTAATCAATCTCAAATTCAGATGTTTGATAAGGAAACCCAGGATGGTGGTAGCACCAAGAAAGAAGAGAAGAGGACTGGATGTACTAGCAGAGGCTTCAGAACATATGGACTAAAGGGGGATGAATAAAATTTTGGTTCCATGAGGACATGCAACACCTTCACAGTGGGGGTATGTTGAGTCCCAAACTTGCATCTTCCCTATACACCTTTTTAGCCTTTTTTTCCAGTTACCTGAACCACCAAGCTATCAAATCATTGCATATTAGTTTAAAAAGAGCATATAAAATGGTTTCCTAACTATGTCTTGTGACTGCTGTTTGATCTACATTTTTGCTCAATCAGCGGCGGAATCTTGTCACTTTCCACAGCCAGCTCAACTTTCCGCAGCCTTTTTGTTGAAGTCTATGTTACAGGTGTCTACAGGAGAATCCAACCACATGGGCAAGTTGCAAATGATGTGGACATGTAACGTGTCCCCTTGGTTCAGTCGAATCCCTCACAGAAGGCTGTGGTCAAAGACAGTCAAAGCGGTGGTCAACCTAAGAGTTTTACGGTGGCAGAACTCTGTTTTTCACCATGTGAAGACTTGCGTGGCAAATTCCTCAATCTCAAGAGGCATGCTAACACCTGTAGACTGCTCCATGAACCAAATCTAACAGCTACCCTCCTTGGATTTAATTGTCACGGCTACCATCACGCTAGATTTCCGGACGTGGTTATTCACGCGTCTTTTTATCAGCGCAGATTTTAGGAAGCAGTTGTATCATCCTCAGTTATAAATAATGCATTCTCATACACATATTAGCTAGCTTTTTGTATGTAATTTTGACTGTTTTACAAGCCCACTGTGCCGTGACTTAATCCTTATGTTATGACTGCATTTTAATACATGAGAAGACAGTGTTTTTAAGTTCAATTTGTGGTTAATTGCTGATTGGCCAAGGTTGCAGAGGGCCCCTGTACACCAAGGTTCTGTAATTACTGTATAGTTTCATGCTTTCTTCCTTTACGTTCATGATGCCATAATCATTTTCTTGTATATATTACACTGCTTATGGTATTCATGTTGATTGTTGTCCATAGTTTCTTTTATGCTTTCTAATGACTGTTAACTGATCAGTGTTTTTCTTTCAGGTTCTAATAGACAGCCTGGGCAATTGCACATAGCTTTTTAATGACTAATGACATGAAATTATCTTGTCCTTCTGCTGATTTATTTTATTAAGTTCTAATTCCAGCACTGTTTATTTCTTTCAGTTTTGTTTTGTTCATTTACTTTTCTGCAAGATAGATATTAGACTACTCATGTCATTTTCAGTTACCTCCTATAGCCAGAGCGAGTCGAATGGTGAGGGATTGAAGTATGAATGCGTAGTTTGATATTAGTTTATTTTTCTGCAAGTTAGTGATTAGATTACTCATGTCATTTTCAGTTACCTCCTATAGCCAGAGGGAGTCGAATGGTAAGGGATTGAAGTATGAATGCGTAGTTTGATCGTAGTTTCATTTTATGCAATTTAGATATCAGATTACTCAATTTGTTTATGATTACCTCCTATAGCCAGAGCGAGTCGAATGGTGAGGGGTCAGAATATGAGTTGATGTAATATGATTTAGTTTACTTTGCTTACAGTTTTTGAATTGCTTTGAGTTCAGTTTTCTTTTTATACAGCAGCAAGGATACTGGGTTTCATAGTCACTAGCTCACTGTTTGGTTTAATTAGAATTTAGGTACATTTTTATTTTCTCTTAGTAATTGATTTCATCATTGCAAGTTTGAAAACTTTGAAGTTTGGAAATTATTTTAGAGGTCACCATTGCCTTGAACACTTATATCCATACTTGACTTTTAGAATTGCCATCTCACATTAGGGAATCAACAAAAGATAAACCCAAAAACAAACCAAAAATAAAAAACGACAAAGAAGTAAGAAATCGGTTATCTTGCATATATAGTGCACTTCACTTCAGCAGTTTACGACTCCCAGATTGACAATTTATATAACAATTTAGGACACACTAAATTGACCAAACAGTGGCCTTGAGAACAGCTTTGATAAGCACTAGTCTTCTGGATCTAGAGAGATACTGTGATACCATATATTAAGTCTCCTTTCTAACTTAGAGATCAACAATATCCAATAAGCTATTTTGTAACCCATCGACTTCAGCCTGTATCCCAAATACTTGAGGCCTTCATCTAGCTGTCGCAGGGTGAATGGAACCTTTGTAATGCAAATTGAATCTCATGTGGGGAGAAATCAGATACGGTAATGGCGGATTTTGAGTTATTAATGATCATGCTAGTTGCAGTTTTGAATAGGTTGATAGAATGTTGTATAGTAGTCAGATCTCCAAGACCCCCATTAAGGAAAATTAACACATCATCCACAAAGAGGAGGTGTGTTATCATGCATCTATTCGTGATCCTGATGCCTGAGAGCCTACCTCTAAGGTGCAGATCCTTAAGCAATCTGCTGAGCCCTTCCATAACCAGGAGGAAGAGTAGGGGGGATAATGGGCATCCTTGTCTGAGTCCTCTTTCAGAGTGGAAGAAAGGAGAAGCAGTCTATTTATCAGGACACTAAAGGATATATTGGTAATGCAGCACATTATCAATTTTATAACACCCACAAGAAATCCTAAATGAGTTAGGAGCATTCTGATATATAACCAGCTTACCCGGTCGAATGCCTTTGATAGATCAACTTTAAGAATCATACCTTTAATCTTCTTAGTCTACATGGAGTGCAATACCTCCTTGGTTGTTCCAATACCTCCTTGGTTGTTCCTATAGCTTCATGTATCTGATGATCTTATAGGAAGGAAAATTGTTCTCAGGAGATGTGGGTGGATAGTATAGGGCTGAGGCGGTTAGCAATGATTTTGGAGATGATTTTGTATATGCAATTGCATAGGGACATGGGCTGGAAATCATTGAAAGTTTTTGGATTGTTTGATTTGGGGATGAGAGCGATGAAGGTGGAATTGATGGCCCCATGCATTCGGCCAGATATCATGCATTCCTCGATGACCTTGAGTAGATATTGTCCTAGTATATCGAAAAAGGCCAGATAGAACTCCATTGACCAACCATCTGGACCGGGGCTCTTGTCTCTCTTAAACCATTTCAGGGTGGCCTCTAGTTCCCCAAGAGTGACTTCTCTATTTAGTTCCCTAGCATCCTCTTGCTCGATAAACCGGGGGAATAGTTGTGCTACCCTAATGACCTCTGCTAGGGTGGCATTGGGAGGAGCCTGGTAGACCTATTTGAAATGAGAGGTGGCTAGGGTGGCCAAGTGAGGGAAGGTGTCTACCTCAATTCCTTGCTCATTTGTCAGTTTCCAGATTATGTTGATTGCCTTTCTTCCATTTGCAAATTTATGGAAGAATTTAGAGTTATCATCTCCTTCCTTCAGCCATATCACTTTGCTTCTTAGTCTCCAAGTTTCCTCCCTTTCCTTAAGTATGTTCCCCCGCTTGATTATTAGGTCTGTGAGCTTATCCCTGTGTTCATTCGATGGGAAGACACCCCCACTTTCTTCCTCCATATCAACAATTTCTAGTTCAATTTCTCTTAATATTTTCTCATCTTGTATCCTCTTGTTATGTGCCCAAATTTTTGATAGCTTCTTCAGTTCCTTTAGGTTATCGACAAACCCCTTCATGAAGTTCCTTCTAGCAACAGGTGGGTGGGCCTTCCAAAAGTCTGAGACGAGGCGAGTATAGGAATTATTCTTCAACCAGGAGGAGTTGAATTTGAAAGGGGCTCGTGGCTTGCTAGTATCGCCCCGGGTATCAAGGTATATCGGCAAGTGGTCTGATAAACCTCCTAATCCCACCCACTAGCGGTAAGTGAACCCTTGCTCCAGAAGTCATTCCTTGATGAGGAAACGGTCGAGTCTCCTAGCAAGACTATCCTCCCCGCTTCTTCTATTCCTCCAGGTTGGGAAAATCTTTATAGATGGGATATCAATGAGACTGTGAGCATCTAGGAGTTGCTCGAAGAAGACCGATAAGGGATCTATCTGGGCATGGTGCCCCCATGACTCTGAGAAGCCAAGAGAGAAGTTTAGGTCTCCACCCAGAATGATATTGTCTGGTTGCAGGATATCGGCTGATAGAAGTTGCTCCCAGAAGTTCTCCCGGTGGTGGTAGGGCCTGTAGACATTCAACAGTCTGATTTCAGTTCCCAGATCTGTAGAGAAGGTATCCACCCAAATGAAACCGATACCACCCCAGGTGCCGATAAGTTTTATCGAGTGAGGATTGTACCCTAGGGCGATGCCTCCCGAGAAGTCGTTTACATCAATGGCTTGGAAATGCCATCCTAGGAGCATGGATTCTAGGAGAGGGGAGATAACATCGGCGACACCCATGGTTTCTTGTAAGAAAACCATATCGATCGACTCCTTCTGGAGAAGCCTCTGCAGTGCTAGTTTTTTCTCGGTACCAACAACCCCTATGCAATTGACGGAGAGGACTATCATGGTGGAGATGGCTCCATGGGGCTCTGCGCTCTAAGGACCCTGTCAAGAGTAAGCCTACGGTAGCCTCCATTCCTGCCCACTGTTTAGATTTTGATAGGGAGGAAGGTCTGCCTCGAGGTAGATTTTGAGTGGTGGAGGGAGGGACAAGTCCAATGCCTATAGCATCTAGAGCCTGTAACCAAGAATGTGAACGGAGGTGGTATCAATGGGGGATGGGATCGGATCCAGGTTCCAATTCCGATGGCACTACCTCAGAGATGGTAGGGGGGTACAGGATATAGCAGGCGGAGGGGGATTGAGGGAACATTCAAGGTGGAATAGGCTGGGTTGCGAAATAACTAGGATCTGCCGAGGTCCCATAGCATTACCATTATGTGCAGAAGTATTAGTAATAGATGCATAGCAAGGGACAGGAATAGACATACCGAAGATAGCGCGGCTCAAGCAGTTGCCTTAGACCTGGTTAGTGGAGGTGAAGGAGGTCGGAGAGGTGTTTTCCTATACTTCTCTAGAGTTGTTGAGATCGGCCTAGATCCAGCTGCACCAGTGTCAATTTTCTCTACATCATCCGAGTGATCTGCCTATGACTGAGCTTTCAAGGAGCGAGATGACTTCCCTTTATTCCTAGCCTTTAATTTTGCGAGAAGGGGGCAGTCTTTATAGAGATGTCCCACTCTATGGCATCATATGCATTGGAAGGGGACCCCCTCATAGTCAAGTTTCTAGGTGCGATTGTAATTCCTCCAATGCAGGGTAACTTGCTCTTGCAGCCCTCCTCTGATGTCCAAGTGAACCAATATCCACGCATAAGCCATGACCCCAGTGGAGAGGTAAGATCTATCATAGTCTAAATAGGTACCCAAAGAGTTCCCAATTCTCCTGAAGATGTCTTCAGTCTAGAAGTGGAGCGACAAAACGGGGAGGTGAACCCAAATTGGCCCTGCCCCAAGTTCTTCTTTGTCCGGGTCAAAAAGCGGACTCTACCTCCTTAGCATTATCGGGACCTGTTTAATGTGTCAGAAGGAGGACAATACCCAATTTGTGTGTTCCGCTCATGCAAAACGCAGTGCAAACTAGCCACGGACAAAGGTTTGTACAAAGGGCAGATCAGCGAGATGATGGCCCCAAATTTCCGCGACCCATTGCTTAAGTCTTTCCGCAGTGTAATTTCGTCCCCTGACTCTGCCCACCAGGATTGTCGCTGCCATGTCCATGGTATCTTGCCACTGGAAGTCCTCCTCCTAGTCGATAAAAACTTCTTGTGCCTTGGGCTTAACACACCTCAACCTCTTTCCAGGTCTTGGCTCTGCATCCTCTGCACACCCTTGAGTTTCAGCAAGATTAGGGTTTGGAGGGTTAGGGTTAGGGTTTGGTGGTGACAGGTCTAGGCCAGCAGGGAAGGCGTCCGGGAGGGGGGGGACGTTCGAGTAACAGCCGGAGGGGGGAGCGGGAGCCGGGGGCGGGAAAGTAGGAGCAAGTATGGGTGGAGCCCCTCCCTGCAGAGACTGTGAGGGATAATGGGAAGTGGTAGAGGGTTGGAGTGAAGAGAGGTCGGAAGAACCAGCTGCCGAGTCAGGGCTAGAGATCCTGGATGCAATTGATGAGGGATCGGTGCTAGGGGAGGGATGGCGGGCAGCCAAGAGGATGGCACTTCCGGGAGTTCAATGACTACGCTGGTTGAACCCGTGAGGGGCGGAAGCGGAGCGATAACCTCAGTTAGTTCACTGCTAAACGGGAAGTAAACCTCAGAGCTAGACGACCTACCAAAAATGGTTATACCCTCAAGGGGGTCCTCAGAGTAGTCTATTAGGTTAGTCTCCATTGATGCCCTAGGGGTTATGCCAGCTGCCACTGTTTTCCAAAGTAACCATCACAAGAGGGGACCAAAAATAGTTGCGCAAAACCTATGGACGGTAGGGTTTCAGTCACCGTCGCGGGGGGTAAGGCAGGTGCGCTTCAGAACAAAGGGGGCATAACGGCATGGAGTTGAGAGTCTGTAGGGAAATAGGCCTAGTCTATGGAGGCGTGTACCAACTGTACCTCGGAGGCCCTAACCCGTGTCAAGATGTAGTCGCGCCGGGGAAGCGGCTATCAGAGCTCACCCTTCTATTAATTTTTTTAAACAATGATTATATAAATTATTTTAAATTGCGAGAATATTTTTTCATGTGAGGTCTTAATTTTTTTTAATTATTTTCTTAAAAAAAATATTATATAAATCACTTTAATTTATGAAAATATCAAAGATAGAATCTCATACAAAACACTCCGCTCACACAAATGAAACTCAAAGTTCAGACATACTTTTACCAAATTTAAAGAAAAAAACATAGAAAGCATTAATTGCCAAATATACCAACCCATTTTATAATTGAAACAAGGCAAGCTGCAAGGCAGCAAGTCCCTGCATTGAGTGGGGTAGAATGCTTTTATGCGCTGGTGCAACCGAGCCAATAAGAGAAGTGGCTGCTGAAGCGGCGTTCCCCACATAGACCTCGAGATTTCGAAAGCAGCTTTCTTCTCATGGCCCCTGGGATGGCAAACCTTCGTGAACCTCGAGATTTCAGAAGTAGCATTCTTCTCATGGCCCCTAGGACGACATAGCTTCGTGAACCAAAAGTGAACTGACCTTATGAGCTCTTTTTTTGTAGTCCATTCACTTGTCTACCAATATCAATGTCCTTGGAAACTCTGTTATTCTGCAGGTGGGGATGGCATAAATGTTGTCATGACCTACAAAGAAGTAGGTGTCAGTGAAATCACACACAATAAAATTATAGATTAAACAAAGTAAGATGAAGCAAATAAACACAAGCCAAAGGCAACCCACAAGGCATGACAACAAACTGGCTGTGCTGTTAGTACTGAAGTGGGGTGAGACCATATGCAATCATACTGGCAAAACACTGGATATTCTGAAGATCATGAACTCTCAAGCTATCTACCCTGGATCATTCATGATGAAAGCAGATGACCATGTAATAATATTTGCAAAACCCACTAAGATATAGTGAAATATTATCGGTGCTCCTATTTGTCACTTCTGCAAAGTCATGCAACAAAACGAACAAGAACCTTCATGAACCAAAAGTGAACTGACCTTATGAGCTCTTTTACTAGCTTTTGAATGTCGGCAGAAGAATGTTTTCATAGTCCATTCACTTGTCTACCAATATCAGTCTCCTGGAAACTCAAAGAGGAAGTCAATAACTAAAATAGAAATAAGCTAAAACTAAGAAGAACAAGCATAATATTTTAACAAGAAGCTAATAAGGTCTGTTATTCTACCTTCAAAGCCTCCATAGAAATATGCATGTTAAATAAACTCTGTAGTGACTCTAGCAAGACTTCCTAAGGCTGAAACAAATGTAAAAAAATGTAAGAATGAGCATATGTTGCGATATCTCCAATTCAAAGAAAACGAAAATCATTTTCATGGGCAATACTAATATAGCCACCACCAAAATAAAATATCAAGTGCAGACTAAGTAGCAGCATATGATTAAAAAAAATCGACAAAATACTCCCTATATCACTGTGTGGCAACATACTAGAATAGAAAATGAGTGCCTCACGAAACTTGAAAAAAATCCATTCCCCTGAGAATCATACTAGCAAAACACTGGATATTCTGAAGATCATGAACTCTCAAGGTATCTACCCTGGATCATTCATGATGAAAGCAAATGACCATGTAATAATATTTGCAAAACCCACTAAGATATAGTGAAATATTATCGGTGCTCCTATTTGTCACTTCTGCAAAGTCATGCAAGAAAATGAACAAGAACCTTCGTGAACCAAAAGTGAACTAACCTTATGAGCTCTTTTACTAGCTTTCAAATGTCATCACAAGAATGTTTTCACAGTCCATTCACTTGTCTACCAATATCATTCTCCTGGAAACTCAAAGAGGAAGTCAATAACTAAAATAGAAATAAGCTAAAGCTAAGAAGAACAAGCATAATATTTTAACAAGAAGCTAATAAGGTCTGTTATTCTGCAGGTGGGGATGGCATAAATGTTGTCATGACCTGCAAAGAAGTAGGTGTCAGTGGCCTGAAAATCTCTCATGAAGCTAATTAAAATAAAATGAATTTCAAACACAAAACTGCTTTATATCAAATAATGCACTAATTCGAATAGCGCGCTTTGTAAATGAATAAAAAAGTGCCAGAAACATTACATAACTTGTTGTGAAAATGATTTCACAACCTGAACTTTTGTTTTGGTCTAATAGTAGGCAGCCCGTTTTCAGCTACGATCCCTAAGCTCAAAGTCAATGAAAATGGAAAGTATATAAATGTTTTATCAATTATGAGTAATCGAGTGCAGGAAATCCTCTCGTTTCTTTTTCATAGTTACACATACAATATATGTAACCCTAGAGAAAAGTATTAACTCCATTAGAGAAGCAGAAGAATATGATTTTAAACATGTAAACTAGAATGGTAAGTCAACAGCTACATGAGACTTCGTTACCTTAACAACAGGTATCATTACAAGAAAAAAGAAAAACACCCTACTTGTAGAAGCCATGTGGATTTCCCATGGATTACATTGATAAATTGCATGTAACTAGAAAATATCAAACAGGCTTTAATGCTTTCTTATCTAACTATAAACAGGCTTTAATGTTTTCTTGTCTAACTATAAACAGGCTAGTGATGCTAATTAGCTCATGAATAATAATATACCTGCTTGTTAGTACTAATTCATGATAGTGATATGGCATGATTTATTTAGTCAACTGCTATGCATCATAATTCTGATCACGAGGCATTTTATGGATTTACTCTGCCTTTACTAGACTATAGACATTATATCCTATTAATTCCTTGAGAGTGAACTGATAAGGTGTAATTCATGGATCGATACTAACCTTACCATGCGGTTAATTCAAGAGTACTAGATATTAATGCCCTTATCCACTACGAGCTATCAACAGACGCATTATTAGGAAAGCTTGCATAAGACCCAGTAAGCTCGTTATTACACCTGGTACTTAGGAAATCAGCTCTTTTGTGCTATTAGTCATGTGTGCAGCACCTACTGATTCACCATACTACCATGAGTTTATTCATTGTGTAAGATAAGTATCTCTCTGTATTAATCGCAAACTAATCCAATAAGTTAGCATGGACAATTTACCTTAGCCTTGATTGTGGCTCCTTTTGGTTGATTGTTTTCATTAACTTGAAGGAGAAGTTCTAGATTAGTGTTGTTATTCCAGAACAAAAATGTCAACCTCTAGCACCTTCCCTTGGTTTGAACTGACCATTCTCTAAGATTATGCACATTTATTTTTCTGCCCAAGCTATCATCTTCCCCCAGACTCAAAGAAATTTTCCTGTCCTTTGCACAACAGTCTCCCACCATAAGAACCAACCTAAACTATCTGTTGTGTGAGGGAAAAGAACAAAATGGAAGTTCAGCAAGATCAATGCGACAGTGTCAAATATAATATAATACAATTCATGACTATTTTGAATTTGGAATTTGGCACAAGAAAGAAGCCTTTATATTACCCATCAATTTAGATGAAAAGATAATTAGTTTCATGGGTATTCCACATAACAGTTCACTGTTATGTGACTGTTGCAAAATGGTAATAAATACACTTAAAACTCCTAAATATAATTGCACATAGAGGTGCATTATACAGCCCACTGTGGCGAAGATGTGTGGCAAGTAAGTGTACTGCCTGTTAACATTTTATATAAACACATTTCAATAGTAATTAAGTAATCTATTTAATAAAATTCAACATAACATGATGATGAAATATACTAAGCTAGCTAAATCATTACAGCTTCTTTGTCACTAATAATGATCCCCTTGGGAGAAAACCACATGATATCCAAATTTTCAGTCTGCATTGACCAACGTCTAATATAATTGTCATATAAGATTGCTAAAAGTCTCCTGGCAGGTTGGAAATTGCTAATTTATGTGGAAAAAAAGATAAAAGCTAATGTGCCAAATCACTACAAGTAAAGACGAAGCAGATCACATTAGGAAGGAATTTTCTGGGCAAAAAGGAAAAATGCCAGCTGCAACAACAGGAAGCAAATTTCTGCTCTGGAATGTGCTAGGTTCCATCTATGAACTTTTTAGTAAAATATGATGATTTGCTTGTGCATAATAGTGTTGCCGATTATACTCACATGGGAAGGGCCTTGGGTCATTAGGAATTCTCATAATAGTTGAAGGACCTTGAAATCTTTAGATAAGTTTGGTATATACAACTTATGAGTCATGAAATGCTAAAACATCTCGAAAAAGGATAGTGACTGAAGATAATGATGACCAGCAGAGAGTTCCCAAGGAAGAAGATGTCACCCATCCTCTCCAATTGGAGCCTGACCTCTCCCTCTGCTTCACTGCTTAGACTTATCTTTATACAAAACATGTAGCATTATTGATCTCTAAAATCCATGCTCCAAAAAAAGGTTTAGATTTTCTTTATTTGTAACCCAAAAGTAAGACAATTAATATAGATAGGAAGAAATGGCACAGAACTTGGATGTGCTTCGAGTGTTAAAACAATTGAAGTAATCTACAGGGTGTTGTGCATTCGGAATCATCTGCTACTTACTTAAGCATGGACTATACTTAAACGTCAAAGCAATGTCTTCTTAAATTAGAAAATAAAAAAAATGGAAGATTACAAGCCTATATAAAAGGTTGGCCCATAAAACTATACACACAAACAATAGATACATGTTACAAAAAACTACACCGTATGACTCAAAGTATCAAGCTGGAACAAGAGGTGCACTACACGACTATTGACCTGTTTTTAAATTTTAAACCAGATTATACGAAATACTGTATATGATCTGAAACCTGTTTATATAAATTACAATGAAGTGAAACAAAAGATTAAACGAAAAAATATGCTAAGAAATTGAAAGTCACCGGCAAAGGCAGCATATGTAAAACCAATAAATGACGGGAAATACATTAAGAATGAGTACCTACAGCATCTCTTTATCTACGAGAGGGAGAATTTTGCATTAGAAGTTTAACAGACAAGTATGCAAAGATGTATTTTTTTCCCTGAATGAAAGTGATTGGATTGGATACACTATGAAGGATAAGCAAATATCTACTATATATTATCTTCTACAGGAAACAACTACAGTTTCTTTTGCACAAAAGAATGAGTGCGTTGCATCGCGAGGATTTTTGTACCACATTTTATACAAAATTACAAACATAATTTATAGTTCAAAGCATTTCATAAAGAAAATATGGTGCTCATTTTTTTAAGTCAACAATGATTAGATTGTTTGGAGGAATATCACCTTCAAATGAACCGCTCCAACTGTTTTTCGCTGGTTTGTGTTGATCGCACTAGCATAAGCAATAGCGCTATTAAATTGCTGCACGTCCCTGATTTCGATCCCACCATCTTGCGAACCTAGTTTCTAAATGAACCTTCTGGAGTCCTTAAACGAATAGAAATACTGTTCAAGGGGGACCTTGTGCCATTTATATCCACTTGAGGATTTTCATTGCACCGGCCACCGCTAAGATAGCTTTTCAAACGGACGAAATTGCCAGGACTAGCTTGATATGCCAGACTTTTATTTGAACCTTGATCCCGCGTTATTGTATTCTTGATCGATTTCTGCGATGGACCATTGGCTTCCATGAGTATAGGCATTTTCCCTTTTGGGGGAGCAACAGGCGTATTTCCACCTTCCCTTTCAAGAGAAACATGAGACATACAGAATAGAAGAGGCATCTAAAATGTGCATTTTTATTGTTTTCGACACCTAGTTAACGCTCAAGCACCATTGCCGAATGCGATCAGTACGTGTCAATTTACAAAACACGAGCCTGTAAAAATAGCAAAACACACAGTTATGAAATTAAATACTAAAATGTTGAAAAAAAAGCCAAAATCAGTCCTTTAAGAGGAAACCCAAACAACGGAGAAAGGGTCGACACACTTCTGTTATTTGAAGAATATTTATCAACCTGAACAGAGCACTGCACCTCGCCAGCAAAAAAACTTTTACAAGATAAAGTTGCGAATAACTCACCCGGAGAAAAGCTTCAAAATCTATCTCTTCTTCCATATCTACTTAATATTCTTCAAGAATCGCCTTTACTTCTTTCTCTGTTAATAATTCCTGAAAAGCTTTAAGTTTTGTCATCCCTGATGCCAAATTCATATGGATAAAGTGCACATTGATAAAGTTAAGATGATCAGGGCAAAGCCTCAACATGATCGATTACGCAATTGATCTGATTATATACCAGATCCATTTGGTTTCCTCGGAACAGAACCTCTCACAAAAAATTTTTGTCTAAAATATTGCATTTTCAGATTGCAGAATATGAATGAACCCACGAGATTTGAAACCGTTACCATCGACTTAACAGAGATAAAGGGACAAAAGGATAAAGAACAAAAAGTAAAAGAGAAACTCACCTTTTGTAGAGGGTATGAGACTCTGCCATTTATTCCTGATGCCATAGTAAAATTTCAAAGGCAAATAAGGTAGAAACATGTTCAGGAGCACAACGGAGAAATTAAAGTTGCAGAGCAAAAGTTTGAATCGCTAAAAGCAAAGGTTGAACGTAACAAAAGTTTGAATCGTTAAAAGTAAAAGTTGAACATAACAAGTGACGTGGTTCAACATAACGCGTCCTAATGCATGATTGAAACGTGGCTAAAGAGCAGGACAACAGTGACAGGTACCAGTGGTTTCGGGATTTGGCGAGCTTGTATCATACACGTCCGCCGATCGATCCCATCGTAGGAGTTGTCAGCTTGTGTCCTGTAGGAGTTGTGGAGCTTGTGTCCTGTCATATAGGTTATAAACATTTCTTTAGCGGTGCATTTATGGGCGCTCAACCATATCGAGGGAGGAAAACTCCATGGGCCTTTCCCCACTACCCTCGCTTCCTCAAGATTCAACATGGGATTTCTTCAATCATTTACCTCACTCTCGCTCGATAGTCTTTATACATACAATGGTCAGACAAGATTGAGTCAAGTTTTCGATGAAGATGACATTAGGGAGATGAATCAGGTGAGGGAAGAAGAAGGGATCCCAGATTTGGAATAAGAGGATCAGCAAAAGAGCAAGAATGCAGTTGAGAGAAATGAAATTCAGGTCGATCCTTCAAAAGGCTCTGTTTTATATATCCTTTAAAGGGTACTTAGTAGGCCTCGGGTGGTGAAACCTGCTTCCTAGCATGTTAAGATGGAAGATGGTGGAGAGCATCACTGACTGGAGAGTGTTTAAAAAGCAAACATTGTTCTTTGCATGCACAGTCAAGCAGGAAGAAATTCCAAGCTGAAAGTCTGTCCACCACAAGCAATTGGGCATCCGCCATTATTGAAAGGTGGCTTATGAAAAGACCCCATTGCTGAAAGCTGCTGGTCTGTTTCACAAGCAATGCCATCCTTTCCACTCCACGCAGGCATTTCACCTTTCCTCCACATTTCATTGGCTTCTGTGGAATCCTCTGAAGAGAAACCTGTTGATTATAAGTCTGTTGTTATAAGTCTGTTGTGGAATCTACCTCTGATGCCCTTACTCAAGTTCCAACTGAGCCCTCTGTAGAATTAGTGGCCGAGGCCAATGCTCAATCTGTAGCCGAGGCCTACCAATTTGATTCCCCGCCTGCCTGCAAGAAACAAATCTTCGGCTCAGCTCCAGGTACAAACTATTATTTCTTTCAGCTCACGCTCTTGGTACGACCTGTTATTTCTTTCAACGCACGCTCTTGGCTGCTCTGAAGCTCAGTTCTATAGATTTCTCTAGGAATTCTGTAGATTTCTCTAGGAATTCTTTAACAGGACCAGCGCCAATTGAGCTCATTAGCTAGACCAACAACAACTCAACTTTGATGAGCATGAAGTTCTAGAATCCATGGACGAGGAGCATGTTATTGGTCATGGTGGCTCCGATATAGTGTACCGAATTCAGCTGAGTAATCGTGAGTCTGTTGCTGTGAAAAAGCTCTGGACCTGCAAAAATGGCCACCATGTCGGATAGGGCCTGATAACCTGATAAATCGAGAATTGAAGGCAGAAGTTGAGACACTGGGAATGATCTGGCACAGGAATATTGTCAAACTCTACTGCTATGAAGACCTAAGGAAGACCAGAGCATCCAGGAAATGCTCAAACAGTTTTAGGATAGTTTTAGGATGAGGAAGACCAGAGCATCTAGGAAATGCTCAGACAGTTTTAGGAAGAGATGCAGATCTTCCATCCACCTATAACGCATGCACACATACACCAGCAACTGCGAGCAACTAACTGCAACCAATAAGCCAAATAATGTAACTAATGTCTCAACAACTAATGTCTCAAACTAATGTTAACATTAGTTATGTAGTCTAAAACATTTTTAAAAAATGAACAGTCTAAAACCAAAATAACATGTAGTCCAACCTTTTTCGCCTCGGGAAGAGGCCAAATAAGACCATGAAGTATAGTCTAGCCTCTTCCGCCTCGGGAAGAGGCCAAATAAGACCATGAAGTTGAATGACAAGGTAAATGACAAATATGAAATAAAAAGACTTCAAAAAACTTCGAAAAAGAAAAAGTAAGTAATGTCAAATGCCTAAAAACTTATTACTATAGTCCCTGGCCATTACCAGATGGCAGGGACTAATAAGACAAATTATGTCTCTGTATAGGAGTCCATTGAACGCATTTATTTCATGTGAACTTATGTGAGAGAAGACTTTTGATATCTCTAAATTAAAACCAAAGGCATTATATATTTAAAAAACACACACAAACCAAAACTAAAAAACTAACACGAATTCCAACCAACAAAGATATATGCCAACATCTATTTTGCATTGTTTTTGTCACTGCTAATGCGCTCGACACCATATGTTTGCATCATGTCTAATCTTAATATATGTTTCAATGGTGGCTTGTTTTTTTTATAACTTATATGTCCAGTAACTTTTTCATTTTCACGAGAAGCTTGAATGATACCTCATTCATATACCAAACATTCTAATGTGAACTAATAACAAAAATTAATTCTCATTTCCTCAAAAAAAATTGAAAGCTCCTGAGTACCCATGTCTATATTTCAGAGATAAACACCCAAGAGAATTCATAGCTGCATATATATTCATTAGAATTAAACATTCTCTAATGTAACATATCTGTTTAAGATGTCAAGTTTTATATTAATTCTGAGCATGGATAATCTCAGTCACACTAGTATTAAAAATTACAAAACGTCCATAGGTTCAAGATATTAACATACAAACAATATTTGTTACAAAAATTAAATATGAAAATCTATTTGTTATTTTAATTAAATATATAAATAATTTTCAAATTAAATATGAAATATTTTAACAATTTTTAATAATTTTAAGGTCCACAATGTTTGAATCTCGTTCTGATACCATATGTAACAACCTAAAATTAAAATATACAAACTAATTATATCAAACATTGCGATAAATAATTGACACAAATTGTTAGCATAGTTTTTTAACATAGAATTTTCAAAAGCCAAGAGAAATGAATACTTACCTATAGACCGAAGATGTGTCTTATTGTCAATTATGGAGGTGTGGTGCTCCTAGAATCTTGTTGACTGCAATAAGGTTTTTGGGGACGACTCTCCACCTAACCATAGACTCAGTTGCACATATTCTTTCTACAGTTGGTCACCCCTAAGTCCTCAATCAACTATTACTGCTAGGGAATTCTTTGTCTCACAACATTCTCCTCTAGAAAGAATGAATGATTCTCATCTCCCTTTTGTCCATTAAACATAACAAATTGTTCCAAAAATAGAAGGAGATTAGAAAGAGATCCACATGCACACAACCCATGTGTCAACATGCCATTTTTATTTATTTGTCTTAATTTTTACTAAACTCAACAGTTTTCTTAATTTAACTCTTGCTTATTTATTTTTATTTTACTTTTTGTTAACTTTACTCTCTTTAGATATATATATATATATATATATATATATATATATATATATATATATATATTATAATATATATAGATTTTGCATGTGGTTCACGAGCACCCTGGTCAGTGAGTGATCGCTACGTCCACGGAAAAATCTGGGCGATAGCTAGGCTAAATCGCCCCTCGGCCTACTGCAAGACCTAACCCCAAGGGCTTCGGGTGGATTCGACCCTGTGACCTCCCGATGGCGAGGCACGGTTTTTGACCAACTGAGCTAACCCTTGGGGCTATAATATATATATATATATATATATATATATAGTGTGTGTGTGTGTTGTGTATATATTTCGTTTATTATTTATTATTTTATTTATTTACTATTGTTGTATTTTATTTCTTATTTCTTATTCATTTCTTATTATTATTTTTTCTTTATAATTTGATATATTAATATTATTTTAGCTATTATTATTAATAATATGGGACATTATATTTAAAATGTATATGTTTATCATATAAATTTATTAATTTGTTATATATTGGTTAATTGTATGCTTTGAAATATCAATAATAATGATGAATAATAAAAATAATATTTTAATGTGATATATATATCATGATTTTTCGAGTTTTTTTTTAATCGTAATTGTATTCAACCAAGAAACAAAATTACATTTCGTAGATGTCTAACGACATTCAATCTGGTTAGCCTTTTAGCCGATACACGTAAATAAAAACAAAAATAAAATAAAAATTCCATAAAATTTTCGGGGATTATGTGTGATAGTAATCACTTATTTTCCTTTCTTTTTTTCCACCTTTTGCGAGACTCCTTGATTGGGAGTGGCCATTACAATTGCTAGATCTTTTCCTGCTAATTTTGTTGGTACTTCTTTATCTAGTCAAAACTCTCATATGCATGTGTTCTCTTTGTTTTGATTGCTCCTTGGTTGTTGCCCATTTTCTCCTACTATTTCCCTGAAACTTGCAAAACCTTTAAGTCTATAGTTGTCTTCATGTCTTGTAGCATCATTCTTCTTTTTCTTCGCCCTTCCCCACTTGTAAGTCTTGTTGATTATATTCTTCTGGTTGTTGATGATTCTTGTCTAATTCCTCATCTTCGTCATCTGAAGAAGGAGGATCTAGAAATTGCCATCCCTTTCACTTTTGTTGTCTTTTCTTAGTCTTTTTCTTTCCTTGGGGTCATGTATTCTGCAGATGCCCTATCTGATAATAGATATTGCATTAAAAGATTGTATTTTCAAAATCTAACATTTGAATCCGGCTTGAAATCTTAATGATTTTCTAAATTAAAACTGTTTATAATTTTATTAATAAAAACAAAATCAAAATTAAATTAAATTATATTATAGTGTATTATTATTTTTTTAATTAGGTCGATAGGCCTTCCTTTGAAAGGGACTTTCGTCGTCCCTTTGTTCCTCAGACTGACACCTGGCGGGCATAGAGCGGGCATAAACCCTCTAACCACCCACAAAGCTCTCGTCGTGTATTTATGAATATTCATGAAGGCGGTTCTACACTTTGTTTAAAGAAAGTATGCTTACTGAGCTAATTCCCGCCGCGAAGAACGGAATTGCGCCCAATTTCTTGTTATTGTCCGGAGAATTAGCTGCCCTGGCCGCACGGTAAGCATCGGGCGGCATTTCACCGTAGACAACGGAAACGTTAACTCCTGCCTTTTCCCACACATTTCCGTCCTGCAAAACTCTGCTGATTCCGCCTCCTCCCCCAGGCCTCGACCACACGTCCTCCTTGAAATTGTGCCCGTCCACCGCCTCTACCGCCGCGCAAACATCATCCTGCGCTTTCTTTATCATTTTCTCGAAACGGGCTCTCACTGAGTTCGTGCTCGACGACTCTGATTCGCCATCTCTCAGAAACGTTCCGGGCGGCGGGAATTAGCTCAGTAAGCATACTTTCTTTAACGCCTTTAATCTGATTGCCGAATCTTTAATCTGTATTTCCTTTAATAATGCGCTCAGTCTGATGTTTCCTTTAATAATGCCTTCAATCTGCGTTTGCATTTTAATCTGTATTTCCTCTTCAATAATGCCTTTAATTTGATGTTTGAATTTCTGTTTTTACGTTTTAAGGTTAAATTTTATCATAAATATTTTAAATATTTTGTTCTATACCGAACTGCTCGAATCTTTAATAATGCCTTTAATTGGATGTCTGGATTCCTCTTTAACGTTTTAAGGTTAAATTTATGCATAGGCATTTGATAGTTCGCTTAAAATGCCGTTCGGTCAAACCTACCATAAATATTTTGTTTTACTGTCTCCTCGTGTACAGAAATGCTGGAATCCGTGTTTGCAATTTTACCTTGTTTTTCTTTTAAAAATGTTGTTGGATTCTGCATATGCATTTGATAAGTTTGGTATGCATTTGATAGGATCGGCTTTAAACGCCGGTACTGTTAAATTTGCCAGAAAAGTTTGTGTTTTATACTTTCTTGATATACCGGAAGGCTGCGTTAACCTTAGCTTTAAACTTACTCTCTTTTTCCCATAATCAACTTAGAATGTGTTAGCTTTGATCCCTCAAATCAGTGTTGGCCAGTAAACTATAAATATTGTCATATTATAGAGTAGATTTGATAAAAAAATTCCGTTTACAATCTTCTTCCATACCAAATATCTCTGCAATATTTTAGATCAGATTTAAAGTTTTCGAGCTTGACGATGCCGTTAATTTGATGGCTGAAATCCATCTGGCCAAATACCCGGTAAGCTTTTAGATCAGATATTAAGTTGTTTTTGATCTTGAGGATGCTTTTAATTTGATCCATCTCGCACTTGTTATGATCTACGTAATGTTATGCTGGATCAGCTTTAAATTAGATTATACGAAGTTCTAATTTGATTCTTATACTTGTTACAATAATCTTTAATATAAAGTGTTTTGGAATAATTGTCTTATCTCATATATAAATAATGTTCAAGTGTTTACATATTTAGATATTTAATCATAAATATCTTAATTTATAAAATATAGATTAAACCTATAACATTATTATTTTAATATTGAAATTTTATCCAATATTATTAACATAACTGAGACGCAACTTAATTAAATAAAAAATAAACACGCATCATAATCATATTAATTAACAAATCACCATGTTATTATTTAATAGTTTCTTGTTTTAATCTATAATATAATAAACATAGTAATATATTATTAAGTTTCGAATCCATAATCAACATTTTAAAGTAATAGATGAAATACGATACATGACTTGTTTGCGGTAAAAGATAGATGAAAAATGCTGATATAATATTCAATAAATTAATTAATTAATATTAAATGTTATATTTTAGGTGGATGGAAATTCTATAATTAGGCCGATAGGCCTTCCTTTGAAAGGGACTTTCGTCGTCCCTTTGTTCCTCAGGCTGACACCTGGCGGGCATAAACCCTCTAACCACCCACAAAGTTCTCGTCGTGTATTTATGAATATTCATGAAGGCGGTTCTACACTTTGTTTCTTTGCTTGACATCTGTTATCTGTTATATGCTTTTCTGTTGACATCTGGCAGTAAAACGATATTTATCGATTCATTATCCTCGCCGCGCATCAATCTGGCAAGCATGCACTCATCAGGTTACCTGTAGTCCCATGTTTCTAATGGCGAACAGGTATAAGGAAATGTTACCCTGCATGATATCCAGGGCAGCCACAGTCGATGTAATATCGAGCGGAATGGGCGGGACAAGGAACGATGCACTGCACCATGGGAACCAACAAGCAACCGGCCAAAGATTGCTGCACCGCCCTCAAATTCGTCGTTACTAATGATGTTGTGTGTCTCTGTGAGCTTTTTACCAGTAACAATCTGTTAGGTCAGCCAATCGACCAGAAACGAGCCCTGGCCATGTCAAGCTCATGCAAAGTCACCACTCTGCCAATCAGTGAATGCAATGGTAAGAGATTTCTACTAACTCTGTTTCTGCGGGTGTTTTTTCTGATATTCTGGACGGTAACAAATTATACGTAGTCATAATCTCCTTTTATAGTTCAAGTCATTATATTTTTATTATAATTTTTTTCCAGAATTTAAAATATAGATTAATTTATTGTTTATTATGTGCATGGCCTTGTTCCAAATTGCATGAAACATTTATACCTTCCAAATGTCCATGACTTTACAATCTTTGACTTGAAACGTAATTTTATGATGTTGTACATTTATATTGGGTTATTTTAATCATTTTTACCTGCAAATAGCTTGAACAAATTGGAAAAAAAAAATTGAACGCTTTATAGGTCAGCTGTTATAAAGTAAACATTGCAATTTTTTGAATTTGGATAATGAATAAAGATCACAATTATAATAAAAAGCACTGAAACCACTGAAAATTTTAACTTCTGAATTTAATATTCACAGGTCCAAGAGGAAGATAGAAAAAGAGGCGGTTAAATTTACAGTTTTTTCAATGGAATCACTCCATTGTGGAAGAAAATGCAAGGTTGAGGAAACAGGCTTTACTACAAACCGAGGAGAATGAACTTCTACAGCAAAAGCTGCAAGAGTAATGATGGCCCAGCCCTGGTGACGTGGTCTCAGCCACGTGACTCACTTCAGTCCCACGTGGTCACACTTGGCGCGGGTAAATATCTGTCCTAATACCGAGGCGCATTTACGTTCTCATCTTCCGGTTAACGGGTTTGATCACCGGTCCTCTCCGTGGCTTTCCGCCTTTGTAAAACCCTTAAGGTTTAGTCTCGGCTCATTTGCACTCGTTCTCCCTCTGTTCCAGCTCCGCGTGGTTATAGCGCTGCCCTCTGTGCGCTAACACAACCTATCTCTCACTCTGTCACTGATGGTGGCCTCTCGGCTCAGCTACACTCCGTCTCCTTCTGTTACCTGCTCTGTATTGTTATGGCGCTGCTCTCGCGCGCTATCCCACCATATCCCTTACTTTGTCACTGGTTGTGGCTCTGTTCGAAATGCAAATCCTTTGCTGTAGCTGCTGTCTTCGTCGACCTGGTTTGGAAGTCTGTGGTAAGGGTTTGTATTTTTATGGCTTTGGCGAAACAATCCTTTGGTTTCCGGTTTCTGAGCTCTGGTCCTGTGCAGGTATTCGCAGCCACAAAGCTATCTTCCCTCCGAACGCAACCAGGCTTCAAGGTAACCTCTGGTTCTATGTTTTATCGTCCTCTGCCACCTGTTATCGATGCTTACAGGGTTCTTGTGCCTTTCAGCTTATGGTTTCGTTTTGTGGCTCGGCAGCCTTCGTCGACCCTTGGGTAAGTTCACGTTCTCTTACTCTTGCATCTTACAATATTTACTCGGCTTCTTCTGACATTTATTCTGGTTATAGAAATGTCTTAACTCATTCAGTGGTCCTGTGCAGGTGGGTTGGGAGCTCTGCTCGCGAGGGTTTCAAATGTGCAGTCCTCGGCTTCCTCCAATCTCTGGTACCCTTGTGACCGGATAGGGTCTACTCTTATTCCAGCGTTTCTTAGATTATGCAGTATGTACTTGCTGTAGGGTTCTGTTGGTTAGGTTTTGTAGAATGGTCGTGCCCTTTGCTGGCGTTCACATCTTCAGGGTTTCGTTCCTCTGTGTCATTGTATGACCTCCATGCGTCTATACCTTAGACTTATGCTGTTACGGCGGTGCCGCTTTTGTTATGTGACTCTGTTGTTATTTATTGGACTGTGGTTTACGAAGACTTATGAAATACTGTATAAATGAAAGCAACGGTTCTGGAATTGTTACCTTTGTTAATAATCGCTGTGTTGATTTGTAAATGACCGTGTGACTCTTTGTGTTGGCTTATGGGCTCTGTTCGGTTTGGCCGTAACTTGACTTGATACGAAGTCTGTCTTTACTTTATCCTTGCAACGTTGTATGCATATGCTGCTTGGCCGCTTTACGCTTCTTGCTGTGTGATAGACCTGGCAATGTACTTATGGTTTCGGCCTGAGGCCTGTAATTGCTTCAATATTTCTAGTTACAGCATATGAATATCGTTCTATCTTAATTTGTTTCAAAATAACAAATGTTTGTAACTCTCAGTTGTATAACACAGAAAAGTAATGAACAATAATTTATATTCAGGAAAAGAAATCAATGCTTCAATTACAGAGGGTGTCTTTCTATATTGCTTGAATACTGTCTTGCTATATTTTCCTTACTTCTTCTGAGGTGAACCAAAAAAAAGATCCCTCTTACATCGTGTTTTTTTCATTTTGAGCTACACTGAATCTAACTGTTTAGAAACTGAATTCTTTAACTGTTACCTGTTTCTTTAAACAATAAATTAACTAAAACAGTTGTTGGTTACCTAGCTAACTACCAGTAACTTAACTTGTGCTGTAATTAAATAAAAGAAAAGAAATGAATAATGATTAACTAAAAACAACAACCAATTTTTCCTTTTGGTGACCTGTCCAATCACCCTTGAAGTCGTGTCCTGTTTCTGCACGAACCAGTCATTGAGTCTCTGTCTCCTCGGAGCTGGATGCTCCTGCATCAGGCTCCCGGGGTGGCAAAAAGTCATGGCTCCGTTCCATGAGCTCGTCAACAGAGTAGCCCGCTTTAGTTATCTGCGCTGCGTCGAGCCAAGAACTGTCCTCTATTGGACGGTTCCGCCACTTGACCAAATATCGCAGATACTCCTTCCTGCGTGTGCGTCTAGCTACCTGTGTGTCCAGTATTCCTTCGATCTCAAGGGGTGGTGCCTTTGGTAGTTGTCTCGTCCAAGAACCTTCCTCATAGCTGTCTTTCTGTGGTGTTGTAGTTGCTGTATCATCTTCTGAATTGGCTACATAGGGAAACAGATCTGCTACGTTGAAAATGGGAGAAATTCCAATTTCGGGTGGCAACTGTATTTCGTAAGCGTTCGCAGAAAATTTGCGGATGATTTTGCAAGGGCCGATCTTTTTAAATTTTAGCTTGTTATACTCCCGCTTCGGAACCTCTCCTTACGTAGATACGCAAGGACTTCATCCCCAACGTTAAACTGAACTTCCCGACGCTTTGTGTCAGCTCGCTGCTTGTATTTCAGACTGCTGTCCTGTAACTTCAGCTTGACCTGTTCGTGTAAATTGCTCATTGCTTGAGCGAACTCTTCCCCATCAGCACTCCGCTTCTCAAGTTTCCCCAAATCCCGTAACTCATGCACTCCTCGCGGATGCATACCATACAAAATCTGGAACGGACTGTAACCGGTGCTGCGGTTAGGTGAATCGTTGTACGCGAACTCGGCTTGAGCAAGTACACGGTCCCATGTCCGGGAATTTCCTCCTGTCAAACTGCGAAGTAAGTTCCCTAGGCTTCTGTTTACGACTTCCGTCTGACCATCAGTCTGCGGATGATAAGCAGAGCTGAACTGCAGTTGTGTATTTAACTTTTTCCACAGAGTTCTCCAAAAGTGACCAGTAAACTTTACATCCCGATCAGAGATGATGGATTTTGGGAGTCCATGTAACCGAACGACTTCAGTAAAGAATAGGTGTGCAATGTAGGTAGCGTCGCTGGTTTTCCTGCACGGTACAAAATGTGCCATTTTTGAGAATCGGTCAACTACAACCATGACTGAATCGAAGCCCCGCTGTGTCTTTGGTAGACCCAAAACGAAGTCCATGCTCACTGAATCCCATGGTCGACTCGGAATCGGTAATGGTGAGTATAGACCAGTGTTTTGAATATGACCCTTTGCTAGTTGACAAACTCTGCATCTGCTCACGTACCTCTGCACATCTCGCTGCAATTTCGGCCAAAAATAAAAGTGTTGTACTTGAGCAACCGTCTTGTCGATACCAAAGTGTCCAGCCAGTCCTCCACTGTGCTTCTCCTGTATTATGTTTTCCCTCATGGAACAGTTGGGTATACATAGTTGTCCTCCTTTAAACAGCAGCCCTTCCTGCAAATTATAATCTAGCCACATGCTATCATTCCTTATCAAAGGGTTTTGACAGGCTTCGTATGCCTCCCTAAATTCGGTATCAGTTGGATACAGCTCCTTCAAATGTTCAAAACCCAGAACTTGCATTGTACTTTCCTGCAGAAGCAAGGTTCTTCTGCTCAGTGCATCTTCCACCTTATTCGCTTGGCCACTAATGTGCTTTAATACGAATGTAAAATTTTGCAGATACTCCACCCAAGCTGCATGTTTGTGGTTTAGTTTATGCTGTTGCATAATATACTGCAAGGCAGAATTATCTGTAAACAAAACAAACTCATCTCCCAATAGATAATGCCGCCAATGCTTCAACGCTTGTATGATTGCATAAAATTCTTTGTCGTAGGTTGAGTACTTCTGCCTGCTCTCATTTAGCTTTTCACTGAAGAAAGCGACCGGTCTGTCCTCTTGACTGAGGACTGCTCCAATGGCTGTCCCACTGGCATCACAACGAACTTGAAAAAGTTTGTTGAAATCTGGCAGTCTCAGTATTGGTCTTTCAGTAATCTTCTTCTTCAAAGTTTGAAAACTGCTTTCTGCCGCTTCAGTCCAGTGAAAAGGCTGATTTGCCTTCTTGATCGTGTCCAACATAGGTGCGCAAATCTCGCTGAAATTTCTGATAAATTTCCTATAAAAACTGGCTAGTCCATGGAAACTCCGGACTTCAAATAAACTCCTTGGTGACGGCCAGCTAACTATGGCTGCCACCTTTTCCGGATCCATTTTTAGCTCATTCTCTGCAATAACAAACCCCAAATACACTAGTTCTCGCTGGAAAAAGGTACACTTTTTCAAATTTATCAGCAACTTGTTTTGCTGCAGCTTCCTCAACACACTCTGTAAATGCCTGAAATGATCCTCTTTAGTCCTACTAAAAATCAAAATATCATCCAGGTAAACTATCACAAATTTCCCATTAAACTCTTTCAATACCTCATTCATCAACCGCATGAAAGTACTGGGAGCGTTACTCAATCCGAATGGCATCACCAGCCACTCATATAAGCCTTCATTTGTCTTGAAAGCTGTCTTCCACTCATCGCCTTCTCGTATTCGAATCTGATGATACCCACTCTTCAGATCAATTTTTGAGAAATAGGCTGCCCCACTCAAACAATCCATCATATCGTCCATCCTTGGTAAGGGGAACCTGTACCTGACAGTAATTTTGTTTATGGCTCTGGAGTCTGTGCACATTCGCCATTCTCCTCCCTTCTTTGGAGCCAAAACAGTCGGTACTGCACAAGGGCTCATACTCTCTCGAATCAACCCTTTGTCAAGTAACTCCTGAACTTGCTTTCTAATTTCCTCATGATCCTTGGGGCTCATACGGTAAGCAGCCTTATTCGGCAAGCTTGCACCTGGTATAAAGTCGATACAATGACTAATACCCCTCCTTGGTGGTAACTCATTTGGAAGATCATCCACCACTATGTCCCCAAATTCTTGCAGTAACTGCTGAACTTCCTCTGGCAAATCTGACAGCTGTGTGTGTAACACTACTGCCTTTGGTCTCCTTATGACAGCAAAGTTGATTTCGCTGTCCTCAATCTGTTTCACGAACTCCTTTCCTCCCAACAGCAATGCCTTCACTCCACTGGTTTCTGCTGTATTTTCCTCTTTGATGGGTACAAGCGTGTGCTTGATCCCATCTTTAACAAACTTGTAGCAATTCTTTTTCCCGTCATGAACTGCACCTCTATCGAACTGCCAAGGTCGTCCCAACAGTAGGTGACAGACATCCATTGGCATGACATCACAAAGGATCTTATCCTTGTACTTGCCAATTTGGAATTCTACTTCACATTGCTCGTCAACTAACAGCTGATGTCCTTCTGCAGCCATGACACTTTGTAGGGTGTAGGATGCTTTAATTTCTTCAGTCCCAACTTTTCTACCATCTCCACCGCCACAAGATTGTCCGTACTCCCACTATCTATAATCAATTTGCAGCACTTGCCCCGCGACTTGCAGACAGTGCGGAACAAGGCTTTACGCTGATCCGGTTCTGCAACCTCCTTTGCTGGTTTCAACAGCACTTTGTTCAACACCAAAGCTTCACCTGTCTCTGGTGCATTTTCTGCTTCCTGAGGTGTTGCCTCAGCATCCTCAGTCTGAACAACATAAGTCCCTCTTCCGCCTGCTGGTTCAGCTTCAGGACATTCATAAGACTTGTGCCCCCATTTGTGGCAGCGATAGCACTGGACAGCTCCTCTGCCCCGACCATTTCCTCGCCCTCGCTGGGGTGGTCGTCCTCCTCTCGTGCTATTGTCTTTTTCTGTTGCTCCAGCAGATTTAGAACTGCTGCTTTCTTCACTTGGGCCTGCACCTCGGCCTCTTCCAAATACTTTACCCTTTCCCCTGCCAGTTCCACCTCCTCTCCTGGCATTCTGCTTTCGGTTAATCTTTTCTTCCGCCTTCAGTGCAAACTGATAGGCTTCCTCCATTGTCCGGGGTGAAAGGATACCAATCTCGTCTAAGATTTCCCCCTTAAGCCATTCACAAATCTGGCTGTTTTCTCAGGGGTGTCCTCCACATAACCTGCTCGCAAATTTAACTTGTAGAACTCTTCTGTAAATTCTTTCACAGTCATTCCCCTCTGCTTCAAGTTCTGTACCTGCCTGTACAGCATAATCTGATAATCCTGTGGTAAGAATTTCTCTTTCAGTTTGGCCTCCATTCTAGACCATTTCTTTATAGGCTATTTGTTAAGCCTCCTCCGTTCCGCCTGAACACTATCCCACCACAAGGACGCATGTCCTTTCAGCTTGGTGGCAGCGAATTTTACCTGCTTATCTTTGCTGGTTTCTTCAAATTCAAAATACTTGTTAACTTCACTTAACCAATCCAGCAGCACGTCTACGGACAGGCTTCCGTCATAAGTCGACAGCTCATGTTTGGGCTTATGACTTGACAGCAAGACCGACTTCAACAATCTAAATTCTGGTGTCACCCCCTCTAATTCCTCCTCTGGTTCAACTTCTTCTTCATCACTGTCATCTGCTGGGTTTCTTCTTCCCCCAGCTTCCACTACTGCCAATCTTTCACGCAAAACTCGAATCTCCTCTCGAAGTCCATCATCTACTACCCTCCGGACTACTCTTCCCCTTCCTCTTCCTCTTCCTCTTCCTCTTCCTCTTCCTTCACCTTCACCTTCTCCCTGTTCCATTGGTTCTAACTCAAGAACCTGGCTCTGATACCACTTATGATGGCCCAGCCCTGGTGACGTGGTCTCAGCCACGTGACTCACTTCAGTCCCACGTGGTCACACTTGGCGCGGGTAAATATCTGTCCTAATACCGAGGCGCATTTACGTTCTCATCTTCCGGTTAACGGGTTTGATCACCGGTCCTCTCCGTGGCTTTCCGCCTTTGTAAAACCCTTAAGGTTTAGTCTCGGCTCATTTGCACTCGTTCTCCCTTCTGTTCCAGCTCGCGCGTGGTTATAGCGCTGCCCTCTGTGCGCTAACACAACCTATCTCTCACTCTGTCACTGATGGTGGCCTCTCGGCTCAGCTACACTCCGTCTCCTTCTGTTACCTGCTCTGTATTGTTATGGCGCTGCTCTCGCGCGCTATCCCACCATATCCCTTACTCTGTCACTGGTTGTGGCTCTGTTCGAAATGCAAATCCTTTGCTGTAGCTGCTGTCTTCGTCGACCTGGTTTGGAAGTCTGTGGTAAGGGTTTGTATTTTTATGGCTTTGGCGAAACAATCCTTTGGTTTCCGGTTTCTGAGCTCTGGTCCTGTGCAAGTATTCGCAGCCACAAAGCTATCTTCCCTCCGAACGCAACCAGGCTTCAAGGTAACCTCTGGTTCTATGTTTTATCGTCCTCTTCCACCTGTTATCGATGCTTACAGGGTTCTTGTGCCTTTCAGCTTATGGTTTCGTTTTGTGGCTCGGCAGCCTTCGTCGACCCTTGGGTAAGTTCACGGTTCTCTTACTCTTGCATCTTACAATATTTACTCGGCTTCTTCTGACATTTATTCTGGTTATAGAAATGTCTTAACTCATTCAGTGGTCCTGTGCAAGTGGGTTGGGAGCTCTGCTCGCGAGGGTTTCAAATGTGCAGTCCTCGGCTTCCTCCAATCTCTGGTACCCTTGTGACCGGTAGGGTCTACTCTTATTCCAGCGTTTCTTAGATTATGCAGTATGTACTTGCTGTAGGGTTCTGTTGGTTAGGTTTTGTAGAATGGTCGTGCCCTTTGCTGGCGTTCACATCTTCAGGGTTTCGTTCCTCTGTGTCATTGTATGACCTCCATGCGTCTATACCTTAGACTTATGCTGTTACGGCGGTGCCGCTTTTGTTATGTGACTCTGTTGTTATTTATTGGACTGTGGTTTACGAAGACTTATGAAATACTGTATAAATGAAAGCAACGGTTCTGGAATTGTTACCTTTGTTAATAGTCGCTGTGTTGATTTGTAAATGACCGTGTGACTCTTTGTGTTGGCTTATGGGCTCTGTTCGGTTTGGCCGTAACTTGACTTGATACGAAGTCTGTCTTTACTTTATCCTTGCAACGTTGTATGCATATGCTGCTTGGCCGCTTTACGCTTCTTGCTGTGTGATAGACCTGGCAATGTACTTATGGTTTCGGCCTGAGGCCTGTAATTGCTTCAATATTTCTAGTTACAGCATATGAATATCGTTCTATCTTAATTTGTTTCAAAATAACAAATGTTTGTAACTCTCAGTTGTATAACACAGAAAAGTAATGAACAGTAATTTATATTCAGGAAAAGAAATCAATGCTTCAATTACAGAGGGTGTCTTTCTATATTGCTTGAATACTGTCTTGCTATATTTTCCTTACTTCTTCTGAGGTGAACCAAAAAAAAGATCCCTCTTACATCGTGTTTTTTTCATTTTGAGCTACACTGAATCTAACTGTTTAGAAACTGAATTCTTTAACTGTTACCTGTTTCTTTAAACAATAAATTAACTAAAACAGTTGTTGGTTACCTAGCTAACTACCAGTAACTTAACTTGTGCTGTAATTAAATAAAAGAAAAGAAATGAATAATGATTAACTAAAAACAACAACCAATTTTTCCTTTTGGTGACCTGTCCAATCACTCTTGAAGTCGTGTCCTGTTTTCTGCACGAACCAGTCATTGAGTCTCTGTCTCCTCGGAGCTGGATGCTCCTGCATCAAGTAACTTAGGTGTCCAGAGTAACTTAGGTGTCCAGACAAAGTCTTGGGAACTTAATCAATTGTTTATCATTGTTTCTTGGAATCTTGGGTTTCTGTACACTGTATATCATGAGAGCAACGTGGATAAATGATGATATACAGTTGCGAAATCAAGTTTGTTAAGTTTGTTATTTTATGATGTTAGATGGGTAAATCCTGAAATCTTTTCTGGGATATTCATAATTATAAGCAATTAAATTTCCCTCATTAAGTCGTCTAATTTTTTTTCCTGAATTGTGTCTTAACTTATAAAATCAGATATATTCTCAAGTTTCTGTTTTTCTTGTGATTGCATGGTGCATTTACTGGGTTCTATTTAGCCTATATCATTTGTTGGTTTTGTTGGTTTTTCTTTGTATGTGTATTAAAGTAATAATAAAATAAGTATATTTTTCTTTTGTATTTGTATTTGTTGAATACAATGTATTTTTATTTGAAAGAGCAAATTATTTTTAATATAAACGTATTTTTATTTAAAAGAACAAAGTAATAATAAAATAAATATATTTTTCTTTTGTATTTGTGGAATACAATGTATTTTTATTTCAAAGAGCAAATTATTTTTAATACAAATGTATTTTTATTTAAAAGAGCAAAGTATCTTTAATATAATAAGTTTTTAGTTCTTCAAATGTATTTTTATTTAAAACAGCAAAGTATCTTTAATATAATAAGTTTTTAGTTCTTCAGTTTTTATCATTTAGAACTTAATTTTAACATATTTTCTATAATTATTTATAGATTAAATTAATTCCCATGTTCTTTTTATGGATGACTAAATATGTTTTAGAATTTTGTGACTAACTAAATTTAACCTAAATTTAATACACTAAAAAAACTTAAATTGTGTATTAAAAACTTAAATTTAATATATTGATTAAAAAAAAAAACCATACTTACAATTTAACAATCCTAACAGCTCTTTCTTTACACACCTTATAGGCTCTCTTTACACATGACTTTTAACAGCTCTTTCTTTACACACCTTATAGGCTCTCTTTACACATGACTTTTAACAGCTCTTTCTTTACACACCTTATAGGCTCTCTTTACACATGACTTTTAAGATTACTTACTCACAACATGTATGTAGTTTATAAAGTTTACATTTAATTTAATTATGTACAATAGGCTCTCTTTACACATGACTTTTAAGATTACTTACTCACAACATGTATGTAGTTTATAAATTTTACATTTAATTTAATTATGTACAATGGCAGTGGTTTATCAATGTTGGAAAAGAGTTACAATTGTGGAAGCATATGTTTGTATAAAAGTTAACCAATACCCAAATTGACAATACAATTGAGATTTTAAATATGTGGTTTCCAATATTCATTATTTTCTATTTTTAATTTTTTTTAGAAAAATACTTGTATTTTTTAATCTTTTATAGAAATTCAACAATTCCAACTTCATAAGTCTATCGGCCTTTCTTTGTACCTTTTGGGACAATTACTAGTTAAATTAATATTATTCATTATTATAATTATTTTCCACTTACGATCTTACGATCATAATAATTATTTTCCTCTCCACTTACGATCTTACGATCATAAATGCTATGTACTTTA
Source organism: Pinus tabuliformis (assembly GCA_031772625.1). Taxonomy (NCBI): domain Eukaryota; kingdom Viridiplantae; phylum Streptophyta; class Pinopsida; order Pinales; family Pinaceae; genus Pinus; species Pinus tabuliformis. The sequence goes on along the minus strand of CM062810.1, from coordinate 251,791,230 downwards.
CACTTTGCATCATAATTTTCTACCTCTCTTAGATCTTCGGAAATTTTTCAATTTATCTTCTTACCTTACATAATAGGTGTGAAATGTTAGAACATGGCATCATAATATTGCTACTAATTTAGAAGTATTCTTGTAATTAGCACCCCCATCCAAGGAACCAATTTTTAAATATTATAAAATATAATACATATACAATATGTGTGTTGCTGGATCCTTTTGTATTTTATATGATTGTTCACAACACTATGAAATATCAACATGTTATGTTATTTAAGTTCTAAACTTAAGAAGACATTAGTCACCTTTCATTATGTACATTTTTTTTAAATTATTAAATAAAAATGTGACTATTTAAAAGTTTTTAAATTGAAGTGTGGTTATTCTATTACTGTAAAATGTAATTGTGTTATTCCTGTAAAATGTAAGTGTGTTGGTTGATTTTATTGGTAGTAGCTTCAATAATGGTTATAGGAAATATTGGTTTTTGGTTGATTTTATTGAAAGTAGTTTTGGTTATAGGGAATATTGGTTTTTGACGTATATTATTTTAATTAAAATTGTTTTTAGATTTTAAATTAAAACATAACATTATTTTTAATTTGTTAAGAGTGGTATTTTTCAAATGTAAGTAAATAAGTTAATGGTTAAATATTAAGAATAAAGTAGTAGAAGTGGAGGTTCTCTTTTTTATAAACTATTAATGGGTTATTTTAGGTGGCAATGTTTTCCTTGAATAACAATGACGTGTCAACTCCTTGAATAACAATGATGTGTCAACTCACATTCAAAGATAGTAGCTAGTAACATATATATTCACTATCAGTTGACAAATAAGTTAGGATAAGTTTACCACCTTCAAATAAAATTATGAGTGTTACAGCCTTATAAAGAAGTCAAACTGCAATATAGGCTTTTATATCTTGGCTTCATGTATGGAGCAAAGGAAATTTCTTGAGAAAAGCACATGGTCCCTCTACTAGAGTCTCAATGATGTTAATCCAAACACATCTAACAAAAGTGAATATTGTCTCTCATAAACCGTCAACATATAATTTCATAAATCATAATTTTCCTTAAATAATAATAATATGTTAACCAACATTTACTTTTTTTTGGTTTGTTAAGTGGTTTGAGTTCTCCAGAGATTACATCAAGCTTGACCAGTGGCTTGAGAAACCATAACCTAGGGGCATCTAAGTCGTGAAAATCACCCGGGGATCGTAGGCAGCCTAGGCGGCACTAGCCCTTAATATGGCTGGATTTTTTCCCATAAAATTTCAAACCAGTGATGGCTGGATTTTTTCATATAAAATTTCAAATCAGTGACCTTCACATCATGAAGTGACTATATAACACACCCATTACTATCCATTTTACACTCATAAACAACCAACATTTACTTATAATTAATAATAATTATCCTATAAATTGTACCACTATTAATTCTATACTCAACAATATCACATCAAAATCAACAAAATCAAATCGATTTGTACCACGAAGAATGACATTCACACATATGTGCTTTTCCAATCCCACATGCGTGTTGGAAATGTAAACAACTTTGTACCAGCAGTTGTACACGCAAAGGCCTCCTTGTTCCCTGACTATGGAAAGTCCGTAGGCTCTATAATCACAAGTATTTATACCTTTGGGAAACAGGAAACACAAACTGTGAGCTTAATGTCCATATTTGAATTTTTTTTATTATTTTCTACTAATATAATTTTTATATTATAATTTTATTTTATAAAATTACATTATAATTTTATTTTATATTTATTATATCAATTGGTTTGTTTATTTCGGAATGAGGTTAAATGGATAATAGAGATTTATTTTTTATTCTTTCAATAATAGTGCGGATGTGCCGATAGAAGAGGGAGGTTTGAAATTTTTTTGTTTTTTAATTTAATTTAAAAATAAATTAATTAATTAAAAATAAAATATATAAATAATATTTTGACTATGAAATGAGTTATGATTTTCTTAATATATGGTATTGATAAGCCATGGTATTGTAACAAAGTTTATTTACAAATTAAGAATTTCTATGGTGAAGTGAAAGTAAATTTCCTTGGTAAGAAAAGTGTTACATTTTATATATATATGTTTGACTCATATATTAATTCTTTTATAATTAAGAATATTGGTAATGATAATAATAATTCGAAGAGAGACCTCTCTAGCCCATTATGGAAGAGATGTTGTACTGTCTTTGTAAACATTTTGACTCATCCAAATTACATAAAAATAAAAATAAAATAGAATAAAATAATAGTCAATTTATAATTTATAATTTTTGGGCTCAACCCATAGTTTTGCCACTAGTATTCTTATGAAAGAAGATATATATATATATATATATATTCATCTCTCTCAATGCTTGGTAGATCTGAAGTTAAGATGGATCTAGACTGGTAATAATTTAAAATAAAGTTATAATTTAGTTAATTTTTATGATTTGGTATGTAACATGAGATGAGTATTTTGATGCAAATCATGGATTGATGTATGTCTACATTTACTAGCCGTTGTATTTATATGGTTGTGCTAATTTATTTATTTTTTAAATCATTTTTTATAGTGGTTGATGAAATATTTCATAAATTGAATTATTGTTAGTTAGTTAATTGAGTTGATTTAACATTCAATTTTCCTTTATATGCTTCATTACCAACCATTTAATTTATATGATAAGTGATTTTTTAAATATTTTTCATGATGGTTGAATAAAGGTTTTATAATTTGAAATATTGTCAATTAATTTATTGAGTTTATTTAATATTCATTTTTATATTTTATAAGCTTTATTGCCCTTTTTAAAATGAGTAGGATTTATGGGGTGGTAGGTGTTGAGAAATCCAAAGAGTGACAGTTAAAACAATTTCTCTTATTATCATATTATCTTGTGATGTTTTTCATTATTATTATTTATTCTTTCTAATTATCTTTACTTATCATCAAGACTAATGCCAAGCAACAAATAGAAGAGTACACAAGATGTAGGCACGCTGCCAGGGAAAAACCCCACTCTAGGGGAAAACTCGGTCAAAATTCTTCCTTCAATAGATTCAAGATGAGACGACCAAGACCTTTACAACCTAGACTAGAGACTCCCTCCATCAAGTCATCCTTGTTTGATCTTCTTCAGTTTGTCATCCATGTCACTGTGTGAGCACCGAGTCCTTGTCTCTGAGATGGTACCAAATTCTTGTCTTTGTGGAAACACTAAAGCCTTATCACAGTAATAGGACCAAGACCTTGATCCTGTGGTAGCACCAAACCCATCTTTTCAATATATAGTGAAGTTGTGCCTTCACTGAAATGTTAACACTGTGCCTTCACGAAATGAGAGGATTGTGCCTTCACTGAAATGTTGAGATTGTGCCTTCACCTAAATGTTAAGACTGTGCCTTCACCGAAATGTTGAGACTATGCCTTGACTGAAATGTTAAGAACCCATCCTCTAGAAAAGATTCGAACTTGTTATCTCTGTTATAGCACCAAAACTTCCTCTTTGAAATCCAAACTCCTGAGTTAGTGTAATGCAAAGATCTTAGGCTTGTATATATAGTGGTTCATCCATCATAAATGAACCTACATTATCATCATTAGATATGTCTCTATGTATGCCGACATGAGTTCTTTGACTTGATGATGATTCTTTTGAGGCCGACTTGATGGAGGGGTATTTGACCAAACAAACTTTGACTTTTTGACTCAAGTAAATAATCCTAAAGCCTACAATGGAGGCTTGACCTATAAGAATTGACCCACACATGAAACCCATGCTTTAACAAGTCAATTCAATAATAATAAAAATTATTTTTGCTTAACTTTTGACAAATATATATTACATTTTGATTTCAAGTACAATGAAGACCGAGCCTAGTTACATTCTTCAACAGTAGGAATGGGGCTGATTATTTTCCTCGGAGGACAAGGTTCCTCCTTAATCAAGCCACATAATACTCATGTCTTAAGGATAAACAATCAATCGGTAGATCAAATGGAAAGGCAAGGAACCAAGAAAGAAGCCAGAACCTTGATAACAAAGGAGCAAATTGAATATTCCATATTCTCTTAATATATTTTATAAGTGTAAATCAAACCACTTAGTTCATATCTCCAAGTGTCTTGGAGTGGAAGTGCAAAGCCCACAAAGGTACTATCAACGGTTGGGTATAAGTAGCAACAAAATTTTGTCTAAGCATGGACACAGAGCAATGTGATGGATAATGGGAGAATAATGCGAGGGGAGAAAATAGTTATGCATGATTGGAAATTACATGGGACCCAATTCCATGTATCAAGCATGGATCGATGGCCATTATATAATAAAAGTATCCCTCATCAACAAAGTTGATTGGGTAACGAATTTGAAAGTATATGAGCCCTTGATTATGTGATGTGCATGCTCTAGAAAGTGTAGGATCAATCAATCCATGAAGAAGGGTGGTGGTTGAAGATTTTTATTCACGCCATTTGTGATCATTGTAGTATGAGGTTCTCAAAGGTGATAGAGAAATCCTTTATAGTGCACTTTGGGGGAAATAAGGGAGGTGGTTGGGACACTCTCCACATTGGGTGTGTGATGTTGTGCTATCAGAGTTCACCTGCTAGAAGGGATAATGCTACTAGGTGTAAGACAAAGGATTGCATTGGAAATGATGATCGAGATAGGGAATGGAGTTAGAGTTTTTCAGTTGCATATGGTGCATAGGAAAGGAGCAAGGGGGTTTAAACAAGAATGTGAAGAAGATGTGAGGCAACTTTAAAATGAGATATGACAACTTCAAATACATCACAATCAAACTATCTCAAGTCTATCCTATATGTTGGAGAAGATCATGAAGCACAACACTCAATTTCATAGAACAAATGAAGAAATGTTTGGCATATGTTAACAGGTTGACCATCTTCGACAAATCATGGGTTAGTTTCAACAAACCTCTCCTTCCTCTAGCAATTCAATAAGTAACAACATCCTATGTATTCATGATCTAAATGTTTTTGTTCTTAGCCAAGACAATGAAAAAAAAATTGATTGAAGACACCAAAAGTGATAGAGGCACTTAATTATGTAATAGTAAATATGTGCAAATCAGATGTTGTAGACTTCTAGGCTCTTTTTAAAGGATATAAATCTCCTGATCTTTTATAATATTAATAAATTTAATTCCCTTCTTTTTTATTACGAGACAATAGAAAAAGAATGATAGAATCATGATGTATAATATTTTTTTACTTATGCGTCCAAACACAAGTTTTTAATACAAATATTTACTATTTTCATTATAAAAAAAAAATCAAATAAATTTCTAATATAATATTTAGTTTTTTCATGAGTATACTTCCTTTGAGATTTAAATAAATGTCTAATATAATATTTAGTGTTTTCATGAATTTACTTCCTCCCAAATCTATTTTTATATTGATAAAAAATAATATCCCAAAATTAATATGAATTTAATAAGTTGGAAGGTCATTATGGTAACTTAATGGATCTAGACATATTCAAAGGCTTACTAAGTGTACTAGACATATTCAAAGGCTTACCAAGTGTACTAGACATATTCAAAGGCTTCCCAAGTGTAGTTGTTGATTGCTACCTACCATGTGTGGTTTGTCACTATGTAAGGGCTCGATCCTCCATGTAAACTTCAATGCCAAGAATCTTGTTTCAAGTTCAAATGGGCTTTGAAATGTGATTACATGTTGTGTATCTAAGATTCAACTTTTCATCATTCACAACCTCATCAAATTTATGTACCAATCGTTTTTGTTTTTGTTTTTTGTTTTTTTTTTGTTTTTTTGCATAAAGAAAAAAACCTCCATTCTCTTCATTAAGAAAGGATTACAATTGCATAATCTTATAACATAGCCCTATGAAAGAAGCAGATCAAATAAAAATACAACTATCAACAATAATAACAATGGTTGAGAGAGCTAGACAAAAAAAATGATTGTGATCAGTGTTTTTAGGATTACAACAAAGGATTAAAAGAGTTTTATGTTGATTAATTAGATCTATTCTGACCACACTCTATTTCATTGTGCAAAAAATAAGAACATATCAATACTCCAAAATTTATGTCCGAGCATGACATCAAAAGGTGCGAGATGGTTGACTAGAAGATGGAGCCGTGTCTCACTAGTTGTTGTGGCAGTCTAAGATCGTTCCTAAATTTTGTGTAGGATCTCCCACTCAGGACTATGTTGTTCACCTGCAAAGGGATGAATTGAGTCAATGGAAAGTCTACCACTATTTAATATATGTTGGCCTATCCTTTAATCAAAGAAAATGAATCTTGTTTGCCCACTGATATCCTTCTTGGAGAGCGAATCCGTCTGTCTGTTCCACTCTCTGTGAATATGGTGAAAGGTTAGAGTGTGAAATTTGTTTTTTCAGGGTTGTTATTTTGTCCATCCAGTGGCTCAGACTTAAAACCTGCATATTGTTGTTTCTTGTAACCAATTGATGACTCCTTTTGGATCAATGAAAACCTGTAGAGTTGTAAGATGCAAATGGATTGCAAAATAAAGAAGGACCCAACATGCATAGATCCACTCTTTGTGTTAGTTTTCATCACCAAAGATTTCCCAAATATAGAATGTAGATGATCCTTGTTGAATAATATATGCACCTCCACTACAATGGTAATCTTGGGATGTTCCATAAAAAAAGCCAACCGGATAGGAACTGTGACTTTAAATAAAGTAGAAAGGATGAGATGGTTTGCATATATGGGTTTTCAAATAGTCTTTGAAGAACCCCATAATTTGAGGGAGGATGTAGAGTTTATTAATGGAGAGATCCTCAAAGATATGTTCGTTCCTTACCTTCCATATTCCCAAGCAATGAAGAAAGATAGTGTTTTATAAAGTCCCATCTTATGATCCCACCACTGCATACAAGAAGCAAACAAGGAAAAGGATCTAGGATCCATTAAGTGAATTGAAAATAATACATGATTCTAAGTGAATTGAAAATAATACATCAAATCATAAATATTTGGAGAAACTACACTAGAAGAAGAGATGATCAAGTGTCTCAAGCCCATTTAAACATAAACAACAAATATTCGGCCATGAAATCCCCTACATAGCAAATTTTCCCATGTGAAAATGTGATTTTCCAGGACAAGACAGACAAAGAACTTTAGTTTCTGCGGAAGAGGCCGGTGCCAAAGTTTTTTACGCCACCAAGTTTTTATGTGATTTAAAGACAAACTGATGATATAATCATAGGCCAACTTGGCTTAAATATGATCAATGGCCGAATTATGGCACCAAACCATTGTGTCTTCAACACTAGTGTTGTAGCAGCTAAAATCACCCTCCAAAATTTTGCCTTAGCTTCGTTTTGGTGCCTCCCTACCAACCATCATTAGCAGCATGTCTTGATCTGAGTAAGTACATAAGCTTCAACTGAGTTTTAGTGGCCTGATAGGCTATGCATGTCAACCTATTTGTCCCCCACCTGTAGGCTGTCATTCCAGACTGAAGCAAATTTCTGGCTGAGATGCTCCCCTAGAAAATTGCGCAATTCTGGAGGGGAAACCAGTCTTCCCTCCAGAAATTGCACAATCTTGCTGGGATGTCTGCTGAGCTCTAGAATTACACAATCCATCCAAGCAGCCCTCCCTCAGGAAATTATGCATCCGGCTCAACCCTGGGCTTCAGCCTACAAATTATGCAATTCTGGGAGCCAATGACCTACTGACCCCAGAAATTGCGTAATGCCTGAGGGACAACCAGCCTTGCTCAACCTAGAAACTGTGCAAGTCCCTTTACTAGGCTTGCAGACTTCTGCA